>WBMY01006266.1:0-36372 GCA_013397315.1 Donacobius atricapilla | reverse complement strand
GGGTGGCGTCGGGTGCGGAGGAGGCCGTCCTCTGCCGGGCGGAGCGAGTGGCGCGGCCGCGAGAGGTAGGTCCGGCGCTGCCCGGCAGCGGCCCGGCCCGGCAGCGGGCGCGCCCCAGGGTCCCCCAGTGACCCCAGACACAAATTCGGGCACAGGTCCCGGGACCACGGGCACATACCCCGTGCACACAGCCTCTGACACACCCTGGCCGTCCGGACCACGCTCAGGAGGGCTTTCGGGGCGAGTCTGAGACAGCGCTGGGATCGGCTGGGTATGAAAGATGAGGCCCGTGCACCAGAGCGTGTGGTGGGGGGAGAAGTTCCGGTGCGGCGGGCGGTGCCACAGCAGAGAGAACAGAGGGTCACAGGAGAAGGCTGGCACCTGCCCCACGCCATACCGAGAGCTGCCAGCAGCTCACTGTTCCCGGTGTTCTGCATCCCGGTGTTCTGCATCTAGCAGGTGGAACGCATGCTACAAGGCGTTCTCCACCCACTGACGGAGACCAAACCGTGTCCCCCGAGTCATCCTGAGGATAACCACGGCCACGGGACACGGTGTTCCCCTATGGCTGAGCTGCCTGATGAAAGGAGGAATAGGTCACATCAAGACCCAGTGCCATGAGCAGCTGTGGGACAATGGCACTTGGGCAGCTGTACTGTGCTGCCTGAAAACGATTTGCCAGCTGGTGAGGAAAATGCCATCAGCCTTTGCCCCAGGTTACACCTCTTGGGCACGTTTGGTGGCAAAGACACAGGGATTGGGACACTCATTGGGGCACCTTGGGTAGAACTAATTTCTAAAGCATAGTGAAGATTGAACAGAGACAAACCTCTACTAGTTGGACCATTGCAATTCCTAAGCAGCCCCATAAAGGTGGGGGGGTGCGTGTCGCTGTGGGGTGGGGAGATGCTTCGCTCCCATCATCAGGAGAGCCCTGCAGCTTCACTCTCCCTTCATACAGCAAGTGCAGCTTGTGTTTCTTCCAGAGTCAAAAACAACTGGCAATGAACTGGTGAGCAGATAGCAAGCATAATAAAAACAATTATGTGTTTGAGCACTCCACAAGGTCTCAAACATAAAGCAACATATTTGCCCACAGCTGCAGGGTTTTTTCAAGCTACTTTGAACTTCTGCATGTGCACATATCCCTTATCCCTTTAATAAGCTGTCATGGCTGAATGCTGCCTGTTATTCATGAAGCTGCCTCACTCAATTTTTCTTCAGGGCCCTGACACTGCCTGGAGCTCCCTGTGCATCAGATGCGGGTATGTGTTTGTGCTGTGGGCACTGACGTAACACTCAGTCACCCTGACCTTAGAAGCAGCAAACTGATGTCCTCAGCCTAGAGCATGCATGTGAAATTCCTTTCGTTTTTTATTTTCAGAATTATCAGTAGAAGGCATTTTCACTCTTTGTGCACCTCTGTACCATCATGACTATCACAGAATGTTTTTAGGGTGTTAAACCATTCTGATTCATCTATAAAACTAAGTGAGGGAAATAACAATATTATCTCTCCTCCACACTCTGTTTTTCACTATTAGGATTTCTTCATGGCCTTTTCTGGTTTTCTTTTGTCTGCCCAAGTAGGTAGCATTGCTAGTCCCACCCATTCACAACTGATTCATCATTAAGATATTTTTAATAATAAATGCTGGCTTGTTTTCTTTCACCTCATACGTTCTGAGCCTTCATTCCAGGTTTTCTCTGCGACTCTGGGCTCAAGCACATTAGCTACCCTTTGGTGCTCCTCCCTCTCCTAAAGTGAAACCTGCATGTAATGACTTGCTCTCAGGACACCGAGCTTCAGTTCAAATCCTGAATATTTCTGGGATTACAAGTAAATTGTGAGATCCGACTAGTTTGGGGGGGTAATAGAGATGAGATGATGAGCTCTTCATAGCACAAGGGACTTCACTGGGTAATTTGCTTTCTAGGTCGTATCTAGAACTATTGCTTGTTTCTAGGTTTCAAACGTTGTTATTTTATAAACTGCCCAAGATACAAAGGCAGAAATTATAAATACTGCAATAGCTAATTCGAAAGCATTCCTGCCCAGTTTCAGAAAACTGGAGTAACTTGTCCAAGTTAAAGTTCCCATCATCCTTCAAGGTAATGATGCAGGATAATAAAAGCTTGTATATTGAGTGGAGGAGTACAGCCTGACCAGTGCCCATCATCTGCTTCTGAGCACACACAGAGACCCCTGCCCCTTTTCCCAGGTCACTGTCCCCAAACTCCATCAATGCAAAGGCTTAGCTGCCACCCCATTGATTCAAGGTGTCATGGCCAAGTGTATTTTGGTGATATAGATTTACACAACAGCTGGAGGTTGTTGCTCTTCTTTTTCCTGTCGAGATTTTAAAGCTATCCACTGAGAACAAAGTGGTGGAATTATACAGGAACCATCTTGAATGCTAAAATGAATTTGGGTAGTGTTTATTCTTGTGGAAATTAACCCACAGAAAAAAATTTCCCTAGTGGAAAAGTCATAGCAAAGGCAAAGCCCTTCAATGCTAGTTTTATGCAGCTTGAGTCCAAATCACAAAGTAGGTAGGCACTATAATCCAATGCTGCAAAACATTCAGGTATCTGAATGTGTAAACCAGCCTAACCTGTGCTTAAAAATGGGGTCATTGCAGACAGGAAACTCCTTCTAGATGTCTTTCTTTTCATACATTACTTTGGATAAGGTCAAGTATACCACAAATAGGGTGGTACAGCACATGATAATTTCAATCTCCTTTTATCCACTGCATTTGTGTACAGCTAAGCTATAGCAAACTTCAGAACAAGAGGGCCTTTAAATTGGCCCCAAAACAGCCATAAGAAACCCTAGGAAGCTGTTCCATATTTCTCCTCCTATTTTCTACTTTAAAACAAACAAACAAGAGTTAGGCTTAAGACCACTTTGGGACTGCTTAGATGTTTGGTAAAGGTATGGTAATGATCCTAGGTGAAAATTAACTTAAAGTCCTCTAGACTGTTCAGTATAGTAGCCTATGTCAGAGAAAAAAACACATTATTTTTCAAAGTATTAAAACTGGAGAAAAAAAAAGGAACTGCATGATCACCTTGGAAATAACCAAAGGGGGTTTTAGGAGAAGAAAAGTATTTTCCTTCTCTTTTACACAAGTAAATTCCAGAGAAATAGTCTGTCAGCACCAATATAGTTAATGAATATTACTATAATGACTTGAATGCTCTTTCCCTGTTTATCACAGTTATGAGGATTAAAATTTAACATACTATTGTTCCATACAGTATGTATTTCTCTTCGGTTGAATTCTTTATACACAGATTGTCAAAAGAAATTTTTAAAAACCCCAAGACACAAAAAAAACCCCCAAAATAAAAATCCATCCCGCCAAAAAAACAAATAGCATGAAGGAAACCAGATCCCAGTACTGAACGGGAGCTGATATCCCCATGCTCAGGCTATTATCACAAGGACTCTGACTGTTGACTTAAGGTGACCTCTGTCATCTGCAACAAAATTTCCAAGCAAAGATCTGAATCAGCTGATGAATTAGCACAAATCCTCAGATCACTCTGGCTGGCAGGAGACAGAGAAAGGAGAGAGGAAAAATAGAGAGAGAGAGAAAGAAAGAGAGTTCTTCAGATTTCAGCTTTACTCTGGTATGCAAGTCCATCTGTGTTGCCCTCAAAATTACACTTGCTAGAGCTGCTACTGCCTTCAATTTTGCTCACTGCCCGTTAAAATGCTGCTCTTCCCTTCACAGACAGCTGTTGCTCTTGCCAGCTGCAGGAGAAAGATAGGCAAAGGAAAAGCAACTTCCAGGTGGCAAACTGTCACCTCTAGGGACAAGAGCCCTTGGTCCCAGGCTGCCATGGCAGAACTGCTGTCCTCCATCTCTCTGCCGTTCCATGCTATGCTGCCTTTAGCTCTGGGGGAAAAAAAAAGCCGTTAAGACATCAGACACAACCCACTTGCACTAGCACAGATTCACAGGAAAAGCAGTCCCAGTACAGACCGTTGTGAGTGGGAAGCAAAAGTGAAGCTAAAATAAGCTGTAGTCAGGGAAACATTCCAAGAGAGCTGTATGGACCATGGACATGGGTCTATGCTGGTGGAAAGTGATGTGGTATATGGGGCTGAATGATTCTAGCTGCCAGGTAAAATGAGCATGCTACAGGTTCAGACACATGGGCTGAATAGAAAAAAAACCCAAAACAATACAAACAAAATCACCAGAGAAAGGGCTAAACTGAGGTAAATAGTAATGACAAAGGATTAATAGAATCCACGAGGATTTCTGACCCTTCTTTCTCTGGTATGTGTGATGATTGTCTGGTAAGTTGCTGTGGCCTTGAGCACAGAGTTTAAGAGCTTCTTATTTTACCTTCAGGGAAAGCCCAAGAGGGCAATTAGAGCAATTAGGGGTCCAGTTGGCTGGAATAATTTGCTGCTTGTTTTTAGGGTGTATCCCCCAATTTCTATACTGGAGGGAGAAATAGGAAGAGTGTCTATTTAGTCTCTATCTTCAAGAGAGAAAATATCTCTTGTCCAATTTTGAGATGATTGTTAAAATTTGAAGCATGTTTACAAAAGCAAAAATCTGGAACAAGTCATTTTGCAGCATGACTGAAACAGTTTCTGCATCCTTTCGCAGTCACTCAGTTCTGGGATCATGCTGCAGGCAGCTCATGTGAGCAACAGGCATCAGCCCTGCAGCTCTGAGAGAGACTTCAAGAGGACAAGAAATAACAAGACAAGGCAATGAAGAGATGTGTAATTAGCCAAGGATGGATGGGCTTCCAAAATTCAGGCCAGAATTAACCAATCTCAGATTATTTGTAGGAAACAAATGACAGAGAGATGGCTCTCCCTCTTATCTAAATATGTTTGCTCCAAAAAGGAAGTATCTTGGAAAGAACAATTTCGGTTTCTCTGTTGTAAATTATGGATGCAATTGCACTTTCCACTCTGCAGAACTACTTTGGAAAGATGGAAGGAAAAGTGGTATGTCAATTTTGCAGACCAGTAAGAAGGTAGGCATTGCTGAAGAAGGTGATGGAGAAATTGCCTAAGACAGAAAGCTTAACAAAGCAGGTCTGGAGGAACTGGCATCAGGCGAGAAGCTTAACATCTTGCTGGCAGAGATGTACGTGGTGTCTCTCCCGTATGAGGAGTAGTGGGGGGGTTACCTACATCCTTCCATGTCCTCTGAAAAACCATATCAGGTTATTTGACCAGAGCATGCAAAATGAGGGAGGATTAACCCCTCTCCCTTGGCTTTAGCTTCTTCTCTCTAAAATGGGGCTTCAAATATCCCCTTCCTTCACAGGGCTGAAAAAAGATGCCGTGAAATCTGTGCTGTGTGCCATAACCAGAAGGATTTGGTAATTTTTAACACTTATCATGGATGCAGGAGGCAAGACCTGAGTTGCCCAAGTCAAGTGAAAAGAAAAAAACACTTAGTCACGATTGCTGCTCGGCTTGGTTGAGCTGAAGGAAGTTCTGAGAAAACATTTTTTCCAAGAAAGGTTACCAGAGCTGACAGTCTTCGTCTGCATTGTAATGCCCACTGGAACATTGAGCAAGGGATCTGGAATGCGTATGCAGTCCTGGGATCAGGAGGTTTTTAATGGCTAATGCATTTTCTGCAGATATACAAAGTGTCGTGTGACATGTATACACCACATGGCTCTTAACTGGGGTGTAACTGATAGGTTGCCGTGCCTCTTGGAAAGTGTGTGCCTTGATTTCAAAGTATTGGGGTCTTCAATGCCTTTAAGGGGGAATAGAAAACTTGTATCCATGGCAGAGATATTACCGTTGAGAGGTTAATTAGGCGTTAACAACTAAGGCGGGAAAGCATTTTCTGGGGATTAGTGAGCATCTGGGAGAAACCAATGGCCTAAGAAACCCTGATTATTAGTGTGTAGGCCTTGTTCTTTCTCAAGGTCATTCGTAGGGCTGTAGGGTATGGCCGAATCAGAGTCCAAATATCCGTTCAAAGGTGCCCTCCGACCCCTGAGGAGTTTGTGCCTGGTTTGCAGCCAGCTGCGAGTAAACTGGTACTGGTGAGGTTTTGAAAGCATTCAGAGACCATGTTTGAATGAGGGGTAAAACGTTCACAGATCAGGTAAGCTTTAATCTTTTCAGTTTATAATATCCATCAATTAATTTATTTTACAATAAAGGCTTTACTCTGGAGCTCATTAGCAGCAGTTTTGCTGATATCAGTCCCCAGAGATGATCGTATCTTGGCATGTCGGATTTCTGGTTGGCATACCCACTAGCAAGAGATGTTTCTCAAAAGAAGTGGGAATTGCAGGATAACTCACCCAAACAGGGAGATTTTATCGCTTTGGTATGAAATTTGAAAGTTTAAATTTTCATTAGTTTTATACACATAGGTATGTGCATACAGAGAGAAAGAGGGAAACAATGTGAAGACAATGAGGTCCATAGAGCTCTAATCATTCTGGACCAAATGGCTGGATTATTTCACCATGTCTCTCTGGCTCCCCCAGACAGGTGATGCAGCATGGCTTTGGGTTTTTAAGCAGGCCTGACAATCGCAAACATCTTCCTTCTTTTTTTTTTTTTTTGTTTGTTTTTGTTTTTTTTCTTTTTTTTTTTTCCCTTTATCTTGAAATCCGGAGCTGAGGCGGGAAACCCCTTGGGCTCATCCCCGGCTCTTCAGGGCTTGGGGACGCTGAGGGCTGGAGCCGGGGACATGCGGAATCGGCGAGAATCCACAGCGACTCCTTGGAAGCGCAGGCCCGGCTTTGGACGGGGCCGCGGGGCAGCCCCGCCGCGCTCGCCCCACGCCCGCCCGGCGACCGGTGACGTAGGAGGAGCACGAATGGCATTGGCGAACGGGCCGCGGCACAGCCAATGGAAGCGCGAGGCAGGCGGCGCAGCGGCGCCGGGGATCCACCGGGCGCCAGGTGACGTCAGGCGCAGTGCGGGTCCCCATTGGCAGCTCGCTCGCCGCGGTCAGACCGGGACTCCGCTGGCCCCGGGCGGCTGAGCAGAGATGGGCCCAAGCGGCCTGTGGTGAAGACCGTGGGGAAGCAGCTGGCCTGCAGCAACCCATGAAGGTCCACTTGCAGAGATCCATCTGCAGCCTTTCAAGGAGCCCAATGCCGTAGAAGGTGGGTGTGCCTGAGAGAGACTGAGCCTATAGCGACACTGTGCTGGAGCAGGTTCCTGGCAGAACTTGTGACCCTGAGGGGAATCCATACTGGAGCAGCCTGTTCCTGAAGAAGTGACCCCATAGAAAGGAATCTGCTGGAGCGGTTTGTGAAGAACTGCAGCCCATGGAAAGGACCTGTGCTGGAGACGTTTGTGGAAGACTGCCTCCTGTGGGTAGGACTCCACACTGGAGTAGGGTGAGGAGGAAGGAGCAATGGACAATACATAATGAACTGATGACAATCCTCATTCCACATCCTGCTGTGGGATGTGTTGCTTACAGTCTCCCAGAGCCTCAGCATGGCTCTTTCATGGCTGTCAGGCATAGTAGAAGGGTGAGGGCCTGTCTCACCTCTCTGACAGAGACAGGCATGGCAGCAGAAGTCAGAAGTGGAAGAGATCCTGATCTAAAACCATTCTGAACTGAGGGTGAGATGGAGATGGAGCTGAGCCCTGGAGATGGAGCTGTTCAATGTGCTCAAAATGTGTCAGGGATATCAGGGGTGTCACTTGGCTCCTCCCTTCCCCTTCTCTCCCCAGTGAAAGAGCTCATGTCTCTCCATCTCTCCCTGATTTGTGGCCTGCTCCATCCCACATCTCACTCAGCAGCCCCACAGTGGTCTGGCCTCAGGTTGTAACTGCCCTGTCAGGAACAGACACTGGCAATGGAGAAATGTGGGAGAGGCTGTCAGAGGACTGGCTTCTTCTCACATGCCAGGTGGACACCAACCAGAGTCCAGGAAAAGGGAAGAGTCTCTGGCTGCAATATGGAGTCTCTGTAGTGCACTGAAGGGTTTCCTGAGAAAAGCTCCTGAGGGGGAAGAAGGATGAGAGACACATGCATCAGGGGAAGTTTGTAGCTGTTTAATGCAGTGGTTTTCCAGAACAAAACTCTGTCGGTGCCGATGCATCAGGGGTGGAACATGAAGTAAGAAGGGAGAGCAAGCAGTTGTTGCTGTAGAAGGGAGAGCAAGCAGTTGTTGCTGTGTGGGCAACCAGGCCTCAAACGTTGAATTCCTGGGTCTCCCATGCAGCCTCATTACCCTTCCTGCAAAGGGTGTGTGTGAGCTGTGATGACAGTCAGGGAGTTCACCCCTACAGAGCTGTTGCTGCTGCAACCTCTGGACTGACCTACATGCACATAGATCTTATAGCAGGCGATGGGAGAGAGAGCTCACCTGTGCTTCCACCACCAAAATCCCCCAGCAGAGGCTGTGGCCACAAGAAGCAGCACCACAATGGTGATGCTGATGGTTGGAGCTGTGCTGTGGTTTTCTGGGACAGGGAGGGAAGAGAGTGACTGTGTGAAGGTGGCAGTGCCAGTCAGGAGCTGACCCTCACAGGGCCGGTGGCTGCTATCTGCAGCCTGCACCCCGTCCCCATGGGTGGCACCTACCCCATGGGATGAGAAGGCTGCGGGTGCCCAGGCTGCGGTGGCGCACACGGCAGACATAGCTGTGCCCATCACGGGGGGCCACGGCCAGGACGCTGCGGAGCTGGTAGGTGAGGTCAGCGTTGGGCAGGATGGTGCTGGTGTTGAGTGCCGGGCCCGGAGGCACCTCCTGGCCATCCCGCAGCCAGGCCACGCTGATGGGACGGGGGTAGAAGCCAGTGACATGGCAAACGAGCAGCAGCTGGTCTAGGCTGGGGGTGCGGGCAAAGACCGTGGCCACAGGCAGCTCTGGGGAATGACAGCAAAGGGGTGGGGCAAGCCCCGGTGGGGCACAGCTGGGCCCCAGTGTGGGGGTGGCTGTTGCAGGGTCAGGGCGGTCTCACCTTGTCTCTCCAGAATTTCACTCCCATACCTCTTCAGGGTGAGGAAGTTGCTCTGGCATATCCAGATGGAGACAATGTGCTCCAGGAGCACTCTGACAGACTTCTGCTTGTTGAGGCTCTTGCTGACCAGCTCTGCCATCTGGGATGGCTGCCGGGCCTCCCAGCGCTGTTTATCTACCTCAAAAGCTACAAGGTCTCTGCCATCCCAGCTGACATTTAGGAAGCCCTGGCTTGTCGTATTGGGGTACAGCACACAGCCTGCACGGAGCTGGACCACCAATGGGTCTGTCAAGGGCAAAGCCAGTGGAGAGGTCCCATGAGTGTGTGGGACATGGGTGGCACGAGGTGGGGTGTGGCTGAGGGCACATACAGGGATGCAGAGGAAAGCAGGGTGCAACGGGCAGCAGGGGGTAAGGCCATGCTTTAGGAGACCCCAGACACCCGGCAAGCCCTCATGCCCCCTTGAAGAATGGAATGGATACCGGTGAGGGTTGCTTGCTTAAAAGGAATTCTGTCCCCCCAAAATATTTGCCCCCAGTCTTCTCTTCCATGATCTTTGCTGTGTCAATCCTGCAGTTCCAGTAAATTTGGTGGCAACTCTCTGATACAGTACAGAGGGGTTCCTTGTGCCAGGTGGCAGAAGCCCCGAGAGGTATTTTTGGTCTGCTGCCCTACCCATTCCTGCTAGTCATATGTCCCAGCAGCTGCAGTGTTTCAGGAGCTGTTGCACCCCATAAGACCCCCCCTCCTCCCCCCCAATGCCATCCTGGTGGGGAGGAGGCCACAGCCAGAACCTGGGGAGAAGGACTAGCGCTCTGGCAGGGCTTGTTCCTGTACTCACAGTGCTGTTCTGTCTGCTGAACTGTGTCGTGCACAAATCGGATCATATTGCGCAGAGCAGTTTTGTACTGGGACATTATCTTTTCCCCGTCACCTTCAGCTGCAGCCTGGCTGACCCAGGGCCAGTAGAAGTGGATGCTCCAGTTGGCTGGATCCAGTTTTAAGATGGGTATGTCCCCTACGAGTACCACGCATGACACTTCAAAAGAGCTGATGTTGGCAAAGAGGCTAGTCAGGAGGTACTGGATAACATGTGGCTCTGCTAGGAGACAGGAAAAGGGTACAGGAAGGAGATGACTGGAGATGCTAAAGGGGAAATGGGAAGTGGAGGTGCTGGAGGGGGAACAGGGGATTCGGACTGGATAATAAGAAATAATTTTTTTATGTGAGGGGTATTGAGACACTGGCATATGTTACCCAGACGTATGGAGGATGCCCCATCCCTGGAAAAATTCAAGGCCAGGTTGTTTGGGGCTCTGAGTAGGGAGGGTGTCCCTGCCCATGGCAGAGGGGTTGGACTGAATAGCCTTTAAAGGTCCTTTTCACCCCAAATCATTCTGCATTTCTATGATTCTATGCTCTTCATCCTGCTCAGGGTTGCCTCCCTGTCTGAACTTCCTCTGACTCCACTGCTCTTTTTCCTTCTCTATTTTACTTTCAACAAAGTGGTTGTCTGCTGCAGAAGATTTTAGGCATTTTATCCCCTCCCTTTCATGCCTCCCTCCTGGCTAGAGCTGCTGGCTGACTGTGCAGAGCAGATGAAGGGCCACCTTGCTGCTCATTTGGGGTGATGTTTCCCCCCCGGCAGATGCACCTGTGCCAGGTGCTGTATCTGCCAAAGACCTGGATATGGTACAGAGGATACAGAGGATGGTTGATAGGAAAGGGCATTTTGTCCAGGCTTAGGGCTCCCTGATAGGGCCAGAACACCACCTGATTCCAGAGATCAATCCTGCCTTTCTGTGTCTGATGCTGCCTGCCCCGGAAGCATAAGGTCTCACGGGGCTGTGGTAAAACTCTTTGTGTGACAGCAGTGCCCAAAACACCCTCTGGCAGGTGCAGCTCTCTAACGAATGAGGGGCTGCTGTAAGGGGCCCTTAACACCAAATGGAGCTGAGATCTGCCTAGCACCCATGGGCTTCCTGCAGGGGGAGGACATCTTGCAGAGGAACTCAACACCCAAGGCCTGTTCGGGACCACTGTTGTTTCTTCTGCTTGTGCGTCCAAGACTCTGTGTTGGAGCTGGTGGGGCAGAAGTCCTGAGCTGGAGGCAGGAACAGAGCGGGTGGGCAGGGACAAAGCATGTTTAGGTGGTGCACGGCGGGAGGTGGCCCTCTGATGCTAGGAATCATTTCGTCCGCCCCCCATACGGCACAGTGGCCTCGCTGTGCCTCCCCTGAGCAGAACCTGTGGGGTCCTCTGACAGGGCGGGGTGGTAGGAACGGTTGAGGTTAGCCAGGGCTCCGACTTACCCTCTGGGTCTGCCCACATCCCAGGGAGGAGGATCGGGAGAAAGAGGAAGAGGAGGCGAGGGGGCCGCATGGTGCACGTGGCAAGGCTGAAGAAGCAGCAGCAGTGTCTGGGATCCCAGCCTTCAACCCAGCCCAGCAGTCACCGCGGTGGCTCTCCACCAATTGGAGAAACGATGTGTCAGGGAGGGGGCAGAGGTCCCAAGGTGAAGGCTGGGGATGTGTGGGAGGGACAAATGCTGAAATAAGGTCTTGAGCACAAAGTCCCGTGACAGGCTGGGGCTGGGAAAAGCCCAGCCAGAAGGAAAAGGCGGGGAAAAAGAGTCCCAGGAAACAGCACGAGGAAAAGAAATGTTCAAGCTGGATTTTCCTGACTCCCCCTCCTCACCAATATTACATTGTCTTATCCCTGTTCTTGTGACATGCATCAGCACCAATGTAGGTGACGATGGTTTTTGGATTTCAGACCTGACTGGAGAAAGATGGTTCCTGTCCTCTCAGCCGCTACACAGGGAGAAGGGATACTGTGGGTCACTCCCCCTCCCACTCCTGTCACCTCCGGCTCAGGCTGCTCCTGCATCACTTACCTAATTCGGGGGATGGGGCTCCTGGGGAGGAGGTGACAAGCTGCTCCACCTAGTCCGAAGCTGTAGGACATTGCTGGGGAGCCCCAACTCTGCTCTAAACACGTGGGGGTGGGCCTGGCAACTCCCCTTTCCTTCCCACCAGCTTTGGTGAGGAATCTGGTCCCCCTCCCCAACTGCCCGCTGTGCATGAGAACAGAAAAGGTGTCCCCACTGGCACCAGTGTCCAGTGCTGGAGGGATCATGGGGTGACCAGAGCCAGCCTCACCTCACAATCTCCCCAGTCGACTCCTCCTCCCTGGCTCCACCCCTCAACCTGCAGTTTCTCTTCCCCTTTTTTGGGTAGTGCCTGCATTGCGGGTAAAGGCAGAACCAAAACCACAACCCAGGGCAAGTCTGAGGGGCAAGCAGCTTGGTACCATCCAAACACTGAATACTTTTGCTTCCATGGAGCTGTCCCAGAGAGAAGTAGGGATGCTAGGGCGGCCTGGTAAGCCCAAAAATGGCACCAACTTCCCCAGCAGCATGACGCAGGGGATGTCCACCTATGCCACCGCAAGATCTACATCCCTCCCACTAGGCCTAGACCCCGAGGGGAGTGTTTGGCTGTCAGGATGGCTAAGCTCGGCCATGGGGCAGCCAGGAAGGGAAGAGACAAGGGGGCTTTTGTCTCTGCAATCATATGAGGTGATCACTTGTCCCCATGGTCTCCCCTGAGATAACATAACAGGTGATCACTTTGTGCTGAGCAGCTAGGAGGCCGTTCCCATCCCTCTGTCCTGTGCAGGTGCATCTGACACTACCGATGTCTGAGTTGCTCATGGGACAGGACCAGGCATCTGGCTTGTGCGGGTGGTCACAATGTGTTCAGCCCCCCGGAAATTCCTCCAGATGTCTCCCACTGATGCAGTGGATCTGCTTTAAAGTTCTGCTTTAGCCCTTCCACTTCTCTATTGAATGTACTTCTCATGTTTGGAGTTTTTCTCACTTCCTTTTTTTTGCTCACAACTTCCTCCTTCATATTGTCAGTTCTTTGGTCTGAAAATGACCCAAGGGGACAGGGGGCTGTTGGTCCACACAGACCATTGCTCCTCAGAGTCCTCTCAAGTGACCATGGTCCTCAGAGTCACCCCCAAGTTACCACTAGTCCCCACAGTTCCCTCAGGTGACATTGGTCCTTACAGTTCTCTCAGGTGATTACTGATCCTCACTTTCCCCATGCCCTAGAGGACTATAGGACTCTGAAATTCTCATGTGGCCACTGGTCCTCAATGACCCCACAGGTGACACTAGTCCCTGCAATCTCCTCTGAGATGAAGGCTGCAGCCCCCCAACCCGTGTCTGGGTGAGTTAGGGTGGGGTGGACAGGGATGCAGTGCCTCTGGGTGCCATACTGGGTGGGTGGGTGAGCAGCAGCAACTGCCGCACTGGGCTTTGGTGAAGTGCCTTAAGAACACTCTAAAGATGCCTGGGTGGACCGTGTTATTGTAAAGTCTTTCAGGGGATGTGAGCAAACACTTGCAGACACTCCCCCTGGTAACCAGGTGTTTGTGGGTGTAGTGCTGTAGGGTCTCTTGGGAGGTTATTCACATGAATAGCTTTCCTCAACAGGTTTCCTCACTGGTGGCACCTGCTCTTCAGGCCTGCCTGGTCCCATGACTGCTGCAGGATGTTCCACTGTGCTTAGGAGAGGAATAGCCCTGTTTGCCGTATGGGTGCCAAGGCTGCAGGGAGGTACACCCATGCCTGAGTTTCATCTGTCTGTCCCAGTTCAGCAGGGGCTGGGAGAAGCTTGGTGTCACTCCTCTTGTAGCAAGGTCCTTGAGTCCCATGATGCCTGTAGGTGACTCTGGCTGCTAGGGAAATGCAGTCCTCACCCCAGCATTGTGGTTTCCAGATTCTGGCCAGGAGAGAACAAGCACTATTGGATGTGTTGGTTTCCTGACTTGTACACGGCTGCCAGACTTATCCTGGGAAACTTTGCAGGAAGTTGTCCAGTGAAACCAAACGGTTTGAAGCTACATGTTCAAGTTGATTCGGTGTAGCAATGTATTTGCACAACCTTGGCCATTCTGTGTACCAGCCAAACTTTTTGCAGATAGCAAGCCACCTGCAGACTTGTTTTCAGGGTTCTCAGGAACTCATCAAGGCCATGAAGACAACAACAGGATGAAAGTGGGAATGAAAACCTGGGAAACTGTCTGGAAAAAATGCAAAACCAAAATAGGAGACACACAGCATGATGATGGATGCTTGACCAATTAGGTGTCTTGAAGGATGTGTGCCTGCCTTATGGACAAGTGGGTTGGCCAATCAGGAGACACTTGTACGCATGGACAGTAGAGCTAGAAACTATAACTGGGGTCTTATGTAAACAATCAGGTGGTTTCTGTTGAAATCATATTGACTTGGTTATTCAGTTGCCCATTTCACCCTGCAACTGGGAGCATGAGCTACATGCCTTCCTCTGTGTGTGTGAACTTATAGTTGATGGGACATGGGCGCTTTTTTTCTCCTTTAGGAGCCTTGGGGTCACTTTACCCCCATGTGCATAGTTGCTTATTTCCATGCAATATGTGAGAATATGCACAGGCACACATGTACTGTTTTTTCCCCATGCCTTGGTGCTTTCTGCAATTACTGCCAATCATTCAGTCATGTTTCAGGTTCCATACATGGCTGATCAAAACCTCTCCAAGCCCATTCAACTGCTGAGGAAAGGCACATGATCTTAGTGAAAATATGAATGGTTTATTTTCATTTCATACACATCTGCAGCTCCCACACATTACACCAGAGTTTCAGTGTTACTCAGCACTGTGTAAAGCCATTTCTGGCCAGGTTCTGTTAGTCTGTGTGGAACAGTTCAGTCTCAGCACAAATATTTCTAGAATATGGTTAATAAAGGCAATTTTTAGGAAAAAAATATACCAGAAAGTCACAGTTGAAGGGGACAGCTTTCCAGCTTCAGACAAAACTGTTACTGAAGCAGAACCAGGACAATTTGCCATTGGGCATTGAGGTACCCTAGAGCATCAGTGGGTGGATTGGCCAGTGCTAAGAGATGATCATGTGCAAGAAGTGAGGAGGTCTCAGACTTGAATTGGTGTCTGTTTAGAAAATTCAAGTGAGTCAAAAGCTCAAGTTTCTCTTGCCAGGTTTCTCTTGTGCATCTCTGAATCAAATTAGTCTTGCAATTGGCCAGCACCTAGAACTTAGCTGAAGCAGAAAAAGTTGCTGGGAAGGCAGTGGGAGGGAATGGGGACTGTTGGCTCCCTTCTGAGCTAAGCTTCTTTGCTCAGGATGGCATTCCTGGACTCTGATTCCTCCATCTGCTGCTGCTTTCTGAAATGAGAGGACAGCTGGATGCTCCATGGCAGAGACCTTGTGGGAGTGCAGACAGCATCTGTCAGGGCCAAAGCAAGAGCTTTGCTGCTCAGCACAGGAATCCCCTGAGCCTTTCCTCCCCTCTTCTCTCACTGCCGCTGCATGGGGCAGACAGGGACTCACCTTTGTCTCCACACCCAAAGCACCACCATGGCAGCTATGGCCATGGCTGCAAGCAGCCCAGCCATGAGCCCTGTGATCAGCACCACTTCTGAGTTCCCTGGGAAACATAAGGAGAAGCTATCATGAACGTTCTGGGGTTTGCTCTCTCTTGTGGGGCAGGGTGGCTCAGGACCCCCATCTCATCCCCACCCATCCCCCACAGGTGGCACCTACCCCATGGGATGAGAAGGCTGCGGGTGCCCAGGCTGCGGTGGCGCACACGGCAGACATAGCTGTGCCCATCACGGGGGGCCACGGCCAGGACGCTGCGGAGCTGGTAGGTGAGGTCAGCGTTGGGCAGGATGGTGCTGGTGTTGAGTGCCGGGCCCGGAGGCACCTCCTGGCCATCCCGCAGCCAGGCCACGCTGATGGGACGGGGGTAGAAGCCAGTGACATGGCAAACGAGCAGCAGCTGGTCTAGGCTGGGGGTGCGGGCAAAGACCGTGGCCACAGGCAGCTCTGGGGAATGACAGCAAAGGGGTGGGGCAAGCCCCGGTGGGGCACAGCTGGGCCCCAGTGTGGGGGTGGCTGTTGCAGGGTCAGGGCGGTCTCACCTTGTCTCTCCACAGCTGCCCTCCCATAGTGCAGGAGCATCTCCATATCATCCACACAAGTATAATTGAAGATCATTTCCACCAGCTCACTCAAGGCAGTGTAGTTCTGGAGAAATGACTGGACATACCGTGACAACTTGGTGTCCTGGGAGAGGGTCCAGGTGGCATTCTTTGTGTCGAAGCTGAGGAAATCCTGACCATTGTAACCCACATAGGCAAAGGCCTGGGAGGTTCTGTTGGGGTACAGCACACAGCCTGCCATGCACTGAGCAACAAAGGGGTCTGGTGGAGCAGAGAGGAGACACAGCTCGTATGAGGGGCTGGGATTGCCTTCCTGCAGCCATGGCCAGTGTCTCCTAGGTCACTAGGAGACGCTGACCATGGACTAGCACTCTCAGGTCCTTCCCCACTTCGCAGCTGCTTTTCAGAAAGGGGATGCAGTGAATACTGGGTACTCACAGGGGACGTCCCTTTGCATGGCCCCTTCATT
Source organism: Donacobius atricapilla (assembly GCA_013397315.1). Taxonomy (NCBI): domain Eukaryota; kingdom Metazoa; phylum Chordata; class Aves; order Passeriformes; family Mimidae; genus Donacobius; species Donacobius atricapilla. Next base: position 19,942 of record WBMY01006266.1, on the reverse strand, counting down.
GATCAGATGGTGGAACTGCTGCAAATAGATCTTAAGCAGGTTCTCAATGGTGTCCCAGTCAGCTTGGGGCAGGGCCAAATGCACCCAGGGCTGGCAGAAGTGGATGGACCATTTGTGTTTATCAAGAGAACCAAGTTCAATGTCTTCCAGCAGACCCAGCCCCTCTGTGTCCACAAACGAGGTGTTTTGGAAGGTGGTGGTCTGGAGCAGCCGGACAGTGAAGGTCCCTATATGAGACAAGGGTTGACAGGGAGGAGATGGGACTGGGAGAAGAGGGCTGAGGAAAGTGGAGGAGCTGAGGGATGGGTCCTTGAGGTTGCAGGGATCCGTGACCCCCCACATAAGCCCCTTACAGCATTTGCAGCCCCAGTTCCCATCCCCTGCACCCACTTGGGGTGGCTGCATCCCTGCTGGGGAGGAGGTGTGGAGCCAGGGGACAAGGAGGAGTGAGGAAGCAAGTGCCCAAGGTGGATGAGGAGCAGGAAGCCTCTCTCCCATGGAGTCCCATGAAGGTAGATGTGTATGAGCCAGGGGTCCCACTTACCCTCCAGGTTTGCCCATGTCCCAGAGAGGAGGAAGAGGTAGAGGAGGAGGGAGAGAAGGCAGCAGCAAGAAGGCTGCATAGTTCCAGCAGTGAGGCCCAGTGGGTGCAGCAGCAGGAACAGATTGTTGAGTGATGTGGCCTGAGAGGTCTCCTCAGGCTGGCTCTGCCTGTGCAGCTCTGCTGGTGCTAATTGCCCTGGCAGCCAATGGGGCCAGCACTGAGGTTTAGGGGAGGGCTCTGAGGTTCCCACATGGAGTGAGCTGGGGCATCCTGAGTATGGCTGTGAGTGCTGGGGGAATTTGATTGTGAGCAAGGTCATTCCATTGCATGTCCCTCATGGCTGCAGCAGCACCTTGACAATTCAGGGTGATGTGGGTGAGCTGAGTCCTCTGTGCTACCCCCCTGTAAGGTGAGCATGTCACTTGGCTATGCGCTGCATCTATTGCCCTGTTAGGAATGTCCCTTACTTGTGCCTGGCATATCTGGCCCTGCATAGAACACACATTGCCACCTGCTCTGAGGTGCCAGGTGGGTTCACAACAAGATGGCTGTCTTTCCCACAGGGCAGGTGTCATGGTAGGACACGAAATAGATTGACTCCATAGTTATCAGAAGAGAAAGAAGGCTTTCTTTACAATTCCAGCAGTTTCTTTTAGAACATATTGCGTTAAAAAGGTCTATTATTGGTCCATGGGTCTGACACTTCTCTCCATTGGTTCAGGAATAGGAAACAACACCTGGGGACAGTTGTTATGGGAAAGGGAACACTGTTTACTTCACCTGTTTTGAGAAACGGAGAGATGTTTTGAAAAGAGAAAACTGTTGACAGCTTTCCCTTGGGAAAGGAGCTAGCAATAGTTAGCAAGCTAAAATTCAGGCTCAGAAATATCAAGCCCACAGGCAGGCAAGCCTATTTCCACCACAGGGCCTCATGCCTGGCCTCTCTGTGCCCCCAGGCTGGTCCTATGCCTCTTTGTCACCTCCCAACCATCCCACAGCCAGGCCACAGGTACATAAGCCAGTGATCTGGCAAGCCTGCAAGACACCTCTGCCATGGTCTTTGAAAGTTCTGAGGGGTAAGAGAGTGAAGGAGAAAAGCTGAATGTAATATCCCTTGACCCCTCAGCACTGCTGGTATCATCCCGGGGAAGGGACTTCCCAGAGTTGAGGTGATGAGCACTTCCAGCCTGGACCACAGCTGTGGGGTCAGGGATGGCTGCAGGAACAGCTGGAGGAAGCAGTCCTTGGGGTGCAAGAAGAGAAGGGACTAGAGCAGCTACAGCGTGGTGGTTCCCAAGGGGAAAGATGGGCTGCAGGGCCTGGAAAGGACTTTCCCACTGACAGTCATCAGACTCTTGGAGCAGTGGCAGCTGGCCAGATAGGATCTTCAAGCTGGGATGGGGATGGGACCCCACTATCAAGCCCATTCCAGAGAGTTGCAGTGGATATGCAGCTTACCCCTTTTCACAGAGCTCTATCCATGCTATGGGGCCTGGGAGCTACCTCTGCTTCCCTGCACCCCACCGTGTAGGGGAGCCTGAATTCTGCCCTGAACACCCCCACAGGGGAGGGCCTGAGGATTGGCTGGCTGCAGCCTAGCAACTCCCCTTTCCTTCCCACCAGCTTTGGTGAGGAATCCGGTCGCCCTCCCCAAGAGACCTCTGTGCATGGGAACAGAAATGGTGGGAGCCATCCCACTGCACTGTTCAAATTGGCAGCGGTGTCCAGTGCTGGAGGGACAATGTGGTGACCAGAGCCAGCCTCACCCCACAATGTCCCATATCCGCTGCTTCTCCCTCCTGCAGTTTCTCTCCTCCTTTCCTGGGGTGCTTATGTTGAGGGCAAAGGCAGAGCTGAAACCACAGCTGCAGGCAAGTCTGAGGTGGGGTGCCCTGATATGGTATGTGACCCTTCCAAGCACAACTGGGACCAGGTGTCACTGCTCCATGTCACCATTTTTGGTGTCTCCAGCTGTAGGGACATGGGGAAGGCCCATATGGGACTGCTGCAGGCTGAGCTCCAGCACCCCATGACATTGAGTCAGACATGGGGACAGAGGGACACCAAACCCCTTCCTTTCCATGGAGCTGTCCCAGAGAGAAGTAGGGATGCTGTGGCAGCCTGGTAAGCCCCAACTTCCCCAGCAGCATGACGCAGGGGATGTCCACCTATGCCACCGCAAGATCTACATCCCTCCCACTAGGCCTAGACCCCGAGGGGAGTGTTTGGCTGTCAGGATGGCTAAGCTCGGCCATGGGGCAGCCAGGAAGGGAAGAGACAAGGGGGCTTTTGTCTCTGCAATCATATGAGGTGATCACTTGTCCCCATGGTCTCCACTGAGATGACTGCTGGTCACTTCATGTTGTGCAGCTGAGAGCCCGTTCGCAGCCCTCTGTCCTGTGAAGGTGCATGTGACAAAACTCAACATGCAGTCCCCTGTATGTCAAGATGAGGTCCAGTGTACACAATCCACTTTTATCTGCTCATATTTCATTTCTCCCTTACTGGTGGAAATAATCACTAGATACAGAACTGCTAAATCCCACATACTCCACAGGAACAAAGAAAAACCCGAAGTGGAGGGGTACTCTGCCCTTTCAAGATGGCATCTGCCACGGGCAACCAACTTTAGGGAGACTAAGGGAAAATTGAGTTCTCCCTACTTATCTCTCTATCAGCAAAGGCAGCTGGCACATTCTGGCAGGTGATATTCAGCAAACACCTAGAACTCATGGAGAGATTTTGCCTTTGTTGTGGCAGAGAACAGCAAGGTAAGGCAAAGCAAAGCAGCTGGGCTGGGGTGACTTGGTGCCTTTTTGCCTCAGCTGGGCACTGCTGGCAAGCTAGGGGCAACTCAGACTGGAGCAAGGCCACTCTTCTTTCTGGCACAGTGCTGCTGACAGGCACTCCTGGAATTTGCATTGAAGCAGTGCAAGATGCAAAAGAGGAACAAAAGGGAGAGGGGAAAAGAAAAACCAACAGAAAAACCCAAAGCAAAGATTCTGCCTTGAGCAAAGACCAGAAGGCAAGAGGGGTCTGCCTGAGAGACCTCTGACTTTGAAAAGGAACCCAAGCAACCCTTCTCCCTAGAGTGTCAACTTCCAGCCATGGCGCTGGATCTTAAAGAGACAGTAACAATTTTGGGCACAGATAGATATGGACTACAATAACATCTTGGGTTACTCAGGACACATGATCATTTGAAGCAGACCAATTTGGCTTCCTTCCTGCTCTCTCCTGGGCTCAGCTTCCCCTCAGACTTCTCTCCTCCTGCTCATTACAACTGCAAGTCACACTCAATGCCACTAGCCAAGCGCAGGGTACAGGGTCTGTGCACAGTGTGGCCTCTTGCTTTGCCTGTGCTCCCACCCAGCTCCTCTGCAGATTGCAACCCCTTCAGGGGTAGGAGGGGGTGGCCCTGGCTGGCCCATGACTCCCTATCCTGCTGCCCACTCCCACTCCCTCAGGGGGACAGGGGAGAAAGTCACTAAGGCAAATGTGAGAAAACACTCATGGGTCAAGATACAGACAGTTTAACAAGGGAAAGAAACTCTCTCAGGAAACACTTCATCACATCACACTGTGACCAAGGCTGGCAGGGAACTCTGGAGGCCATTGGGCCCAAGCCCTTGCTCAAGCAGAATCACCTACAGCCAGCTGCCCAGCTCAGGGAGTGGTTCAAGAATGATAGATCATTTAAAAAGGATAAGCATGGCAGCAAAAAGCTGCCTGAGTGTGGCCTTGGTATATCTGAAATCTTCAATTTCAACCTCATCCCATTACATATAGAATGCATAAATAATTGCCCAAGTTGTAGTGTATTGGTAATATCCAATGTAAAATATTTATCCATAATTTTGACCTTTTTAATGCTGTGAAGTGTAGTACTGGAGTCCATCTACTACTAGAAACCACTGCTTCTTCTTCAAGGGAAGGAGTATCTTTTGCATGGGTAAGTCTGATGAAAGTAACACAGAGTTCCAGTCTGATGCTTGTTTTATTAGAATACCGCATAATGTGAAATTCACAATTTATGACACTTAAGGAGCAAAATCTTAAAGTTTCTTGCTCTATTCCAAAACCTGTAAGATGTGAAGAAAAAACCAACATGTTGTTCTAACCCAACATCTTCAGAATATTACTTTGAAAATGTTACCAAAGTAGAATTTAATTTAAAGCATTTAATAGCTGAGACAAGCAATGTGAAAAGCTGAATTACAGAAGAAACAGTGCAACCCAATATTCATACTACAAATCTACCTTTTCACAACAATTAGTACTTCCAGGTCATTTTTTTCTACCAAAAAGATGTCGTAGTGGTGAAAAGATGATGCTGGGGAAACAATAACAACAAGGAGAGCACATTAGACTTAAAATACTTCTCTGAAAATTGGGCAAAAGCTAATTTCTGTGCAACAGAAAGACACAATGCTAGTACGAAACAATACAGAGGGAAACTGAAAAAACAGAGCAACCAATAAATAATTTGTGCACTAATGGTCTGGTCTCAGTCATTAAAGGAATGGCACACACTGCAATTAACACGGAGTTTTATTTTTAAAAAAACTAACAAAAATCAGCAGCTGCCAATATCCAGCTGGTGCTGGGCAGTGATGGACGGCAGTCATAGGATCCAGCCTCAGCAGCATGGGAGGGCTTCTTTGGGCAGCCAGAAAATGTCTGCACAGTGACACTGATTTCTATTTAGAATGGTGCCTTTGGGAGTCAGTTACAAAATCCAATTTGCTCAGTGGCCAAATAAAGGTCACATGCACCTTAATGGGGCTGAAGGTCCATCTGGGAAGACCCTTTTAGCTGGCACTTCTCAGCTGAGAAAAGCCACTTTGTGTAAGGGCTGTGATGGAGGTTCAGTGACCCTCTCTCATCAGGAGTCTTTCCCAAAGACAGCTCAGAAGAGGAACATTTAGTGGGAATGCTGCCCCCTAGCATGAGATAAAATGACAACCCTTTTGTTTGCCTTGGGAGACTTTGGTTTAACCAAGGAAAAGATGTCTCCATCCTTCAAAACGATGGAGAACAACCTGGCACTGTCAGAATCAGCCTTTGACATAGGCTTGGAGAGAACCAGGACTGCCTCTGCTCATCAGTGCAAGATTAATACCTTCTCCAGAACTGTGAAAGACCTCTTCCTTCTGATTTCATGTTTCCTTTCTTTCCTGTTTGGTCCATTTGCTGCAGCAGCTGCACTGCACCCTCAGCCTGACTGGCTACTCCTTTTTGTTCAAAGGCAAATTCCACAGGTTCCCCTGTAAGAAACAGCATCAAGAACAAAGCCACAACCTCGCTGTCTACACACTCCCTGTGTACCCAGGGGAATGAAACTCGGTGGAATCCAGGAATTCCTTACTCACAGAAACTTAGTTGGTCACAGTCTTTAGTAAGGGATGCTGGGCTAAACTCAAGCTCATTTGCTTTGGAGGAATTCTAAAAGGGAAACGAACCCAAGAACTGTTACATAATGCTAAATTCCATTGCACAGAGATTTTTCTTAGCTTGCTTCCTGAAAGTATTAAAAAGCAAGGCCTACACTCTTTGTTGTGTGGTTTCATTTGGGGATTTTTTTCTGCTATGATGAGGACTTTCTTCACCAAGGTATTTTTACACCTCCCTCGTCAGGACATAACATAAAGCCGTAATTCATTTAGAAGACTTTAGCATACCAGACAGTGAACTAATACTAGCTATGGAATAGGCAGTGATGTCAAAAAAAACATGAACAGGAGAGCTGTGGGAAACGACAGCCCCTGGACAGTGCAGGCCCCTGGACATTAGCCTGTCTAAAACATAGTCCTGGGACACAAACTTAACTCAGAAGGGACAAATATGAAAAGTGCCATTAGAAGAGATCAGCCAGGAATACCCATTGGGAAGGTGATCAAAAACACAAAGTACCACAAAAAACAAAATAAGCATAAAAAACCACAAAATCAGCAGGTAAGCTCCTATAAGAGAGTAAACTCTAAAACAATGACAGGTCCTGATGGTGTTTCCCTTGCACTAATCTCAGAACCATTTAGGCTAGAAAAGCCCTGTAAGACTGAGTCCAGCTGCTAACCCAGCACTGCCAAGGCCATCACTAAACCATGTCCCCCAGTGCCACATCTAAGCTCAGGTTAACACAAAATTCCAAACTTCTGATACCCTGAGATCTTTGCAGTTTAGTCTGAGAGCATTAACTAAGTTATGAAAATTCTCTGGAGTGACAGGCTGAGCATCTCTTTGTTTCTTTGACTTTCACTAGTGCTCTGTGTAAGTGGAAAGATACGCAGGTGACCACATTCATCCTGACCAGATGTTACAGGCCTGGGAGTCATTTGAATGACAGCTGAAACTGCAATCCATTGAACAGTCATGTACCTGTGGCACTTCTTTGCTCCTCATTCGGAATCCAACATACCAAAGTCAATCCTACATGTACTATGTAGACAGATTGCCTTCCTATTTAACAAGACCCTTCCCTTCTTCAGAAACATTATAAAATACTGGGTGTATTTGAAACCAAAGCCATTAGGTGCTGATAAACTAAGAAAGAGCCTTGTAAGAACGACTAGAAAAACTTCAATAAAGTACAGGAACTACTGACATGTTTTTATCTGAAATCTGAATATTTCATTTCTTCTCCTGACTTTCAAAACACTGCAAATTTGGTATTGATTACAATTTATTTTGACTTTTCTATTTTAGAACAAAATTCATAGTTAATGTACATTCATATTTTGCAACAATTGTTCCTGCTTATACACTGAACACCAAAAAAGGATTCAGGACTAAAACAAGCACTGGGAGGTCAGCCAGAGAATTATGCTCAACAGTTTTAAACAAAGTATTTCTTTCTAGGACATCCTATTTGCCCCATTTTCAGAGGACTGCCAAGGAATGTAAGTAGCAGGAATGCAGAGATAGAAAAATTTCTTAGGGGAATTTGGACACTTCCTTGAGGGAATTTGGATTTGAATTATTCTTCATTAATTCACTTTGGTCACTTACCTACATTGAAAAGAAACCTACCCTGAGCTCTCATTACATAAAAACTTCCCAAATAAGCATAACTTTGCTGTTTATGACACAATACCTAGGGAACTACTTAATTACTCAGCAATATCAACCTCACACTCTTCCAGTGAAGAAAACACTGGATAGCTCTCTCAGTCAGGCTTGCAGAAAATCCATGGAAGTGAAGGCAGCAGGATCTCAGGTCCTGATACAGGACTGCTTTCCAAGCCCATCAGAACTGCCAGAAAAATGTCTCTCCCCTTGAATGGTTGTACAGGAGAATTCAGCACCACTTGACGCTGACTGACTAACTCCTAGCAGTAGGAGAACTCTAGCATTGCCTAAAGGCATATATTCTGCTTCTCAAGAATACTTAGAACATAAATTAAACAACAAAACAAAACCAAATGCACAACTTACAAGCTCATCACTGCCCTTCTTTACTTCTTTGCCTGCAACAGAGGTATAAAACTTGGTGAATATTTAGACTGGACTTTCTTTAACCAACTGAAAAGTACATTTTTGATTGTACTTCCTCTTCCAGGAGCAAGATAAACTACTGTGAAACAGTCTGGACCCGCATATGATACACTGAAATAGAAAACATTCAAATACAGCTCTTTCTGAACCAGAATTCCTGTCTAGGAACATCAGATATCAATGGGATGGGAGAACTACTTGTCTTAAAGAAGTCAAAGTCAAAGGTGTCTTCAGAAGAGACGGGCCTGAAGAACAGTTAGCATCTCGCTGTGCTTTGGGCACCAGATGGACAGTGCAAGGACATCTGGAACACAGCCTCTAGAGAATACTGGCCAGCTGTAGGAAGTATGGGACTCACACGTATTTCCCTGAGGAAAAATCTCCAGCAAGAGAAGTTTGAGACATCAAGTCTGAAAGTAACAGTGCCTGACACTGTTCCTAATTTTAGAACAGCAATGCTGTACAACTATCTGAATAGGACAATTTTATACTCGAGCAGGTATACAGGGAAGTGAGTGAATTCTCCGTGGTTAGAAGTTTTTACATCCAAACATGGGATGTTTGATAGGGAATGCAAACAGGCAAGACTAAGAAATTACAAATTGGCCATTTTATAAAGATCACATTATCTGCTAAGCAGTCATTGAAAAAGACAGTAACTTTTTACAGAACCTGATAATCAGAACAGGAAATAGCAAGAATACTCAGTTTTCAAAACAGGGGAGTTTAAATGTAGAGCCCCACAGAGGCCTTAGCTGTGGCCTGAGATTGTTCACAGAATTCATAGAAAACCTGGAAAAAAAGACACTGTTGAAGTGAAAATGTTTATTATACAAAAGACATAATTACCATGATTACTATCATTATTTTTTCTACAAGAATCCATTATATCTTTAGGAGAATAGCAACAGAGTGTGATGTTCTATGCCAACAAATGTAGTCAAGTACTACATTTCTCAAGGGAGAAAAACGTGTCTCATATACATGTATGTGCTGGCTCCACTCTAATGACTGACATTAAAAAATGAAGGTTGGGAGCCACTGGGCATTGCTTCATAAAAATACCAGCTAAAGAGTCAGCAGTGGTTGGAAAGACCACTGAAAGAAAGGGGAATACGGGGAATTTTAGAAAAGCAAGTTAATAAAGAACACCCTGTTATGCACTATTTCAAACTCACAGTACAGTCATCCCACATGCAGTTTTCCTCTCTCTGATTCAGATAGAGTAGGTAAAGGAAAAGAGAAAAGCAAGACACAGATCATAGATGTTTCCAGAAATTACCCAAACATAATCATAGTGACTTACCACAAGATATGTTTCGCTGAAATGAGTTCAATTCTAGATACAATGTACAAATGTAGGGATAAGGCACAAGATGGACATTGTCATGTTTGAATTTCATCTTTGATACTCGCTCCCATTTACTCAAATCTGAGAAGAATGGTAAGATTAAAAAACATAACATTTCAAAGGAGCATGTGCCTGAAGACCATGTCTTCCAAAGCTTCAAAAGTCACAGCACAGTGCACATGGGCACAAGGGAGCAAATAAAACCTGTTACTATGAACTTGTGAAACTGCACCAGTAACACACTACAGAAACCTCTTATCCAGGTTTACTTATCCACACTGCCCCATCAGTCTCCTGTATTAATAGTGTTCTGTTCCCTTAACTGTGTTTGGCTTCAGTACTGATATCCTCCTGCAAAAAAAATGCCAGGCTCTTTCAAACCTATGAATAAAAATCCCTTCAGTAGTCTTCCTAATTAAAAAGGAATTATTTTGAAATTTCACTTAAAAATTGAAAAGGATTTGGATTCATAGAAGCAGCATCATAAAATTTACTTCACAGTTCAAAATGGGGGAAAAAAGATAACTGACACGGCAACCACCACAGACACAGCTATTCCTTCATGTGAGTGCAGTTCTGACATCGAGGAGCTTCTGCTTGGAAGAACAACGGGTGCTGGACATGTGTTTCCTCACACAGCTCTGATCTCGGGGAGAAACATGTGAAATGAATACTGTTACTCCACATTTGCTAGCAGAAACTAACATCCAAGGGACAGAAGATGATGAAACATTGATGCAATCAATTTCTTTAAGAACTGAAATTGCCTGATTTTTGGTTGGAAGGACTCATAGCTGGTGATTAACAGAGAGTCACTCAACAGAGAGGAGCCTGACACACCAACTGTAAGACAGCTCCTCATATCAGCCCTCTGAGCTCACAGTTCTCTTCTAGGCCCAGTGCTGGCTGAGCATGTGGACAGACTTATAAGTTCTAGAAATACAAGTTTGTGAACCGAACACTCCTCAACACAAAGGCAGAAGTGGCTGAGCTTTAGAGAAGCAAACCAATAATGTTGGTTGGGTTGGGTGTCTCCTGTATAATGATGCTCTTGGCTACCTTATCTTCTTGACTCTAATAGGAAGAAGTTGCTGTCGTGTATGTACCTGCTTTGGACAGAGAAAGAGGATGGCCTTGTTCCTGCCCGCTATTAGTAGGCCTTCTAAGACAGGAAGGGAATGCCTTGGAGGTATTCATTACTCCTGGGCACTCAGAATCACAGGAGGTGATGCCAGATCTGATCCAAAAGCTGACACACCTTTAGGACTGGAAAACGCTAACATTTAACTGAATTACTTTTCTCTTCAACAAAAGTTTCAGGAGAGTAACTTCTTAACCCATTACACAACAGCAACAACAACAGAAATATTAACGGTTACCATATCTTTTCTCAAATTATCATCAATTTAAATTAATAACCGGCAGAATATGTAGCAGACGTGACTAAATTCTGTCCAGTTGCACAAGCCAGAAGAAAAAAATGAAGGCCCGTCTTGGAGCATTCTGATGAAAAAACACCTAGAAAGCAGAGGAGCCCGTAGTACAGTTGCTAGCTACAATAATCCAATCTCAAATGCCTCGGCACGTCTATATCAAAAGTGAAATCCTAGGAAACTACCCTCCTCAAAACCTGATCATGCCGATAGTTAAGTATCAGCTTCTATATGACTATGCTGTGCAATTGCACAGAGCCTTTACAGGACTGTCTGCAGACAGCAGGCCAGACTGACAGCAGCTCAATGCCTCTGCAAACTTCAGGGAAGACAGAAAAGATCTGCTGACTGGTCCCACAGGAGTGAGGGGCGTGAGCACAGTAAGGTGAATACTGTGCAGATGACATTTGCTTCACATTTGTTTCTAGGCTTCAAAGACATACACTGAAGAGGGGACCAGGATAACTGGATGACAATCTTGCAGGCTTTGTGTGTTCAAAAGCCTGAATGGACTCCCAATTATCTTAGCTCAACTACTGCTCCTTGTAAAGCTCACTCTGTGAGGTGTTTTTTGCTTCTCTCAGCCATCTCTGTGGAGACACGAGCACAGACTCACATTTGCTCCCATCCTCCATCCCCCAAGGCTCATGGTAGTTTGACCTTGCGGGACCTCACAAGAACAGCACTGTGAGTATCCCTGCCCACGGGCCAGTGTTGCTGGGCCTGTAAGGAGTGCTTTACCTTCTACGAACCTTTGGGAACAATGCACCAGCTGCGCTTGCAAGCACATGAGGAGGGCTTCCTGGCACCTTATATACACCCTCACTTGCTCTGGCTAAACCAAATTTGGAACGCAGGGCCCCTTGGATGAAAACACTGCAAAACACTAGTGTCACATCATTTCTCTGGTGAAGGCAACACCTGAGGCGTTCGCAATACCTTAAGCCAACGTCAAACTGCGAAGATTGAAGCAGTACTACTCCAGCTAAAGATCTGCACACTCCTACGCATAAATGTTGACTTATGCAATGCCCAACAGATACAACTCATTGAATCTTTTCTTTTATGAGAAGGAAAGAAAGGATACATGGAAAGACAGTGAAGTGGTCTGTAGAAAATGGATGTAAATCGTCAAGATTTCCAAGGATTACTCGAATCACTTCCTGGAGAGGACAAAAAAAATAAACAAAGGAAAAATATTAAAAACACAGTCACAATTCCACTGTCAAGTACACTTTCAAGGCTTGGGAAAAAAAATAACATTACTTCGCAGTTTGCATGAATCATGGAATACCAGGTTCTAGGTAGTCTGCTTTTCCTCCTCCCATTCTTCTCCCCGCTCCCTCCTGCCATTTTAGAGTGCACCGCCTTGACAGACTCATAGAAATTTAGGTGAATGAGTATCTTAATCTTGAATTAACATAGAAATCAACATATGGAAAATGGAGGTGTGCTTTTAAATTTAAGAAGTTTTAAATCTACATAGTGTCATTTTATTTTTCCAGTAAAACATACATAGTATTTACCTACTCCTCTTTCTCTGAATAGTGATCCAAATCAGTTACAAGGAAACTGTAGTTAAGCCCCAACAAACTCCTCCTCTACAAACACAAAACTTTTTCTAGTAATACCTTTCAATATTTTCAAAAGTGAAAAAAAATTGTAATTCTTCATACCAATTAAAATCAGCACATTTTCTTCAGTAAGGTTTTTAATGCTATTACTGTACTATGAAGATTTTTAGAAATTAAGTAATAGGAAGGAGCAGGCAGTATATTTGTCTCAATTTCTTAGTAATGGCAGGGGCCTTCTGCCTCAGGAAGATGACAACAACACAACTCATCAATTGTGACTATCAGTTTGTGCTTGGACACAAAGCAATGGCATAATTAAAAGAACACCCATTGGTTCCACAGTTGCAAGGAAAGCATGCGCAATTCAGCATTAGATTAGCCTCCATCAAGCCAGCCCACCAGTACTGGCACAGCTCCTGAAAAATCAAGAGGGATAAACAGCTAGTCAAGCCTGACAACTTGAAAACGGTGGTCAGTTTCGAGGTTGAGACTGAAATCCTGGGAAAGAGCTCCTTCAACAATGACTCTGAAGAGGAATCAGACAGGAACTGGGGGCAACTAGCTCAACAAACAGAAGTTTCCCTTTGTCCAATTTTAACAGTCAGTAACTTCTCTGGAATATTTCAAACAAAAGCATGACTCTTCTACACTAGATTTTGCCTGTTGAAGAACAGTTTTCATTTTTTATGCTCTTTTTCACTTTTTTTTCACGCTCAGGGAAGTTCCCCGTTACTCACACTTCAAATGCTGCATTTGGCAAAATGTTCTCAATCCAATAACAAGCACATGATTTGTTCAGCTGAACACCCATCAGAGGTCCTGTGGACCTGCCTCAGCTCCTACCTCTGATTCCTTGGCAGCGCTTTCAGTGAGACTGAGACTGGGAGAGCTGTGAAACAAAGCGAGAGTTGGAATCATGCCAGTCAAAATGCAATGAAGCTACATTTCATGTAAGAGTTTAAATGGCAACAAAATATAATTCCCACTGAAAGGAAAAATTAGTCAGCAGGCAGATTAATTCCTAATCTATTACTCTTTAAAAACGTCCCTGATTCACAATGATTGTTGCATGTGAACTTTCTACCCACTTGAGTTTTGTGTTTTAATGTCTTATGTTAACTCACTGCCACGTGCAGTCAACAAACAGCAGGCTGACTTCTTGGCTTTAACACACGTACCTGTTGAAGTTGCCATACCGGATTTTAAATTTGTACACATGCCTGCCAGCATGAAGAAATCTTGTTTCGGGCAATGGATAAGTGAATGGTTTCAACGACATCTGTGTCTCTCTCCCTAAACGCCAGACAAGGAAAGCAGGAGAGTCAAAGGTTAATTCCTAAAATCCCTCACCACATCCCGTCCTGTCACATGAAAAAATTACATGCAGTTTTTCTTCCAGGGGACATTTGCAGAGCGAACTCTCCTACCAGTCAGCAAACAGCTGATCTGAGAGTCCGTTTTAATAGCATCGTGGTTTTGAGCAGGATGCGAGGACAGACCTGGAGCAGACGGCCACCTCGCCTTCAGCTGCGCTGCCCCGCAACTGTCTGCCGAGCGACGTCCCTGGAGCTTTACTGGCCCCGTGCCCCGGTGCTGGCAACCGCCCCCGGCCGGCCCAGTCCCCTCCGCAGCGCCGTGGGGCCCGCGACTGGCACCGGATGCGAGGGCAGATCCCGGCTGCCCCCGGGAGTCCGGCCCCCAAGAGCTCGTTGCTGCTTCACCCCCACCGCCCGTCCCCGGTGCCCCCGAGGTGAGGCGGAGAGCCCAGGCCCGCTGAAGCAAGGCCGAGGCCCGCTGCGGACGCCGGCCCAGCGTCTGGCCGGCCAAACGCGAGACGCCGCCGCCTTCCCAGAGTCGGGGGCGCCTGAAAGGCCCCCGGACAGCTCGGGCGCCTACCGGCCACCCTCCGCTCCACGTCCACCGGTCCCGCCGCGCCCACCAAGCCCTCGCCCCCGGGCCAGGGCTGCGGACCGAGAGAAGCCGAGTGGCTCTCAGCCGAGCACAGCCGAACCGAGCCGAACCAAGGCGAGCCCAGCCGAGCCTAGCCGAGCCCAGCTGCAGGTAGGGATGGGGGGACATGGCCCAGAGCGGGTCCGCAGCTCTGCAGCCCCTTTCCTCTGAGGGGTAGCGGGGCAGGGCGTGCTGGCAGCGGGTGCCGGAGTCGGCCGGGGCTGGGCTGCTGAGGTGGCGTCTCAGATGAGGCAGAGGCTCCAAGGAGGCACTAGAGAGGGGCCAGCGGTCGATCCTTAGCCACTACAGCGCCTCTTTCTTTTCCCTTTCTGACACACAGAGCTCCCTGCTCCACTTCTGCTGCAGCCCCTGTTGCCCGTCTTTTATATAGCTGGAATATTTTATGTACTACATCTCTTTAAGAAAGACTGGAGTTGAAAGATCTTCCCTTTTCCCCACAGTGTTAATATCCAGGGACTGATACAACATCCCTTGCCGTCCACTCAGTGAGATGAAGTCCAGTTCCTATAGGCAGCAGTGTGATGATACCCCTTAGCATTGGTAAAGACATGACGTAAAGAATAATTCAGCAGCTGCAGAACAATTTTGAATTGATTTTTCACTCTCATTTGGTTTAAATCAAAAGCAAAATAAGCTTAGGGAGTCAGGAAGTAAATTGATGCATTGATTTTATGCACAAGCAGGAAATTAGTAACTACGGGGAAATGATGTTCAAGCAAGCAGATAACACGGTGGAAAACACAGCTTCACTAGCAACTCGAACCTTCACTGAGAACACTGAGCGTGGCATTTTGCGGGCATCTCACCAAGAAGGGCTATATCCTGTTTTAGCTGTTCCTTAATAGCAAATGGGAGGCTCTAAGTTGGTTCTACAGTAGACAAAACCCTCAGGAATCCTACTGCACTACTGCCAGATAAAGTGACCTCAAAAGTGGGAATCCATTTTTTTTTTTTTTTTTTTTTTTTAAATCTAAGTGGTTTAGCACTACTGCACTTCCTGATATCCTCTGGTCATACCTAGAACACTGTATGTACGTCCCCCTCTTAACCACACTAGAGAAAATGCTGAAGGGGGAAGGCTTGCAGATGTAGTTCACCAAGTCTAATCCACAGCCACCTTTAATGATGTATGCCTGTCTTTTGCACATTTTCATGTCCAAGAAGACCAATACATTTTATACATTACATTCTTGTGCTCAATATTCCATTGGTAGGAATAAATGAGGAAAAAAACTAGTTCCATTCCTCTTTTCTAAGAAAATCATCATATTTTTTTTGCAGCTGTACTATATAGAACAGAAATATTTCATACGTGCCATGCAAAACTATTCAAATTAATGCCCAAAATGTTGAAGCACTTAGGAATTTTATTCCGTTTTGTGTTTCAAGACAATTCCAGTAAACAACTTCAAATATTTTTGGTTTATGTAAAGCATACGGTAAGCTCTTAAGATGAGTTTTGGGCATAGGAAGTTGGCTGAGATTGCTTATTTGTGACAGTGACATGGCAATGCTCTCTGGTGAGCAATTACAATATCTCAGAGTCCTGGCTGCTTCTGAGGAGAATCTGTGCCAAGGCAGGGGAAGGTACTTAGACATTCTGAATATTTGTTTGTGTATGCGCTGAAAAAATGTATTAAATCAACTTGAATGTAATATTTGAAAACCAGTGAATATTGCCAATGTGATAATTTAATGGTGTGATTGTATTTTCAATTTAAAGAAATGTTGTTTTTCTGTACTTTCTTGGGGATTATTATGAATTTCCTTTAGACAGGTAGTAACACCTCGCTCTGCCTTGGTAAGAAAACCCTGTGTTCTTCAGTCAGTTTTGCTTTCATGGGCCTACTGTGTTAGAAAAATAACTTGTTTCTTTTCAATATTTGTCACACCACCAAAAATTTCGCTTCCTTCTCCTGCTGTTATATATCGAAATGTGACTTGTTTCAATGTGTTACCAACAATTTTTCTGGTTTATCTTTCCTTTCTGCAGGATTTCTATGGAGGAAAAAAGCTGTAGATGGGGAATGCTTGAAGATCTACTAGAAACATTTTAACATTGGGCAGAAATGCTCAGATAGAAACTACTGTCGTACCAAAGGCAAGCTGATGATTACTATAATTTCTCTTTGAGAAGTAAATTAATTCAGGTAAGGCTTTTAATTTCTTGTGTATGTAATTTTTCAGTATGTGCTGAAAAGACCAAGAATTATGTTGTCTTAATCCATATCATAATCCATAATCAAAATACTAAAATGTATGCAACAGACTAGAGGCAACTATTCAGAAGTTAGAAGTGAAACCGGACCTTTGCAAATTTTGTGCTTGTACTATATACACTCTAGAAACTGGATACATTAAAATTATATTTTAGCAACAGTACAGTATTGTAATTTGCTGTATTCACAGAACACATAAAAGCAATTACCAAATAGATTTTCAGTACATTTTGGTGTTTGATAAAGGTCTGTTTTATATGTGCAAGAATATAATTTTTAACTATGTTAATGCCATTATGTATCACAATTATTTTATTTTGAGGAGTAATTGATTAAAATTGTGATATATAAGGGGTTTTACAGTCAGGAGCTGTAATTTCACCAGAAGTGTGGTAATTACAGATAGATCTCAAGCTGCATATTATCAGCTTTTTATTAGTTTTCTTTGAATAGCAGATTATGAGACATACTTGGTTTGTTATATATTGCCATTCAAAATATCCTCCTATTAAACATAGATAGTAATGTTATTACTGTCACACTGTGCTTGTGCAACTGTGGACATCATCAGACCTAAAATAAATACAGACTTTCTGCTCATGCTAATTTATGTATTAAAAACTGTAAAGTTTTTTTGCATATATAATATTGATTTGTGTATAAATTAATTTTCAAATAAAAATATATCTATTATAAACAAACTTTTAGAATATAGGAAATTTTACAGGATTTGGAAATACAAATGTAACTTTTCTATATATAAATTTAAAAATAAAAGGCTTGAAAAATGTAAGAAGATAAGATCTATATGAAAGAAAGAAAAATAGTGTGTGTTTACCACTCAGTCCTGCTCACTGCCCCTCATTTTCTCATTCTGGGCCAGTGTCCTCCCTGATATTCCTTCCATGTTACTCTGTCCTTTTATCTGTTTTGCTTCTTACCTGCTCTGTCCTTCTATCTGTCCTCCGTGCCTCTCTCAGGATCCCTCTTCCTTTTTTTTTTTCTGTTGCTCTTTCCTCCTCTGTGGGCCATTGTTTCTCACTGTATCTTTCTGTCCTGTTCCCTGCCCCTGTTATTTTTAATAGCACTGTCGTGCTGCCTGTCCCATTTTATTTTCTTCATCTCCATCCTCACTCTGTCCCTATTTTCCTTTGTCCTGCTCCCACTCCCTCTTTCTGCCTCTTCTCTCTCCCCTGTGTTTCGGGGTGGGATTCCCCAACGGGCAGGTGGTGCTGTGCCTTCAAGTGACATGGTTTAGTGGTGGACTTGGCAATACTGGGTTAATGGTTAAATTGCGATGGTCTCAAAGTTCTTTTCCAACCTAAATGATTCTATGGTTCTTTATCTGTGTTCTGCTTCCTTCCCACCCCCCTTGCTGTTCTTTTCTCCTTTTTCTTGTCCCTATATTTTCTGTCATTCTCTATCCCATTCCTAGCCTTGTGCTTTCCCTCTGCACTCCCACCAAGCTGGTCCCCTCTTCCTCTTCCCCTCCCTCTCCCTCTTTCTTTTCTCTCATCATGGGCCCTGCTGCTCATTTTTGGTGGACTCCACCTTTGTCCAGCAGCCCATTGCTGCAGGAGATGACCAGCTGTCTATTCTCTTCCAGCCTGACAAGCGCTGCTCCAGACACAATGGCTGAAGTGTCCCGGGGGCATGGGCAGGGTCAGGGCCCCAAGTGACAGAGGAGACTTGCTGAAGGAACCTGTTACACGTGTGACGGAATAAACCCTTACTGGGCACCTTTGTCCTCCCATTGCACAGGGCAAGGGGCTATGAGGGAGCCCTGGGCAGGAGGTGATGCAGAGCGGAGATCGGGCAATAGCTCCCTGTCCTTGCTGGGCCCCAGCTGTGGGGCCTGATAACATCTCTGGTTTTGTACTTATGGTTCTTAGATGGATTTTTTATGTCTCCAGGTCATGTTGTTTGGGGTTTTTTGTGTATAGCGTGTTTCTGCATGTGTTTGTGTCTGTCTTGGAGCTGTTCTGCCTGCTGCAGCAGTGAGAGGCAGCAGAAGGATAACCATAAGATTATTTATCTTTTATTTAACTCTTCAGATTTTCATGCTTGACTCTCAGCTGTATTTACCAAGCAGGTGAGCCGTGCAGCAGTGGTGGGAGGGCTCGAGCAGTTGAAGTGGGTCTGTGAGCACAGATTCCAAACACAGTACAGCCATGTCCTCCAGCATCACAGTGGCCTCCCTGCAGCCTCATGGTGATCTCCCTTTTTTGTGGTTTGTTTTTGGTTGTTGTTTTTTTTTGCCTCGCTCATGTTCCTTTTTTATTCTTGGTGGCTCTTTTGTGCTCCCCGTGCCATTGTTTTCCATGGGATCCGTGGGATGAGTATAATTCCAGAGTAAAAATTGTAAGTGAAGGCTAATGATTGCTGGGGAATCTGCTTGAGAATTATGAACCTCACACATACGGAATTTTGGAGGTGGAATGCCAGTTTCAGCCTTGGGCACCTGCAGGAGAGGAGGGGTCCTTATCCATAGCAAGGAAAGCCCAGAGCCTCAGTGTGTCAGGTGCAGACAATGAACTGTCCAGGGAATGAGCATTAAGTCCCCTGTGCCCCTGCCCTCACACTCGGAGTGGCAGCAGCCCCAGGCGGGAGCTGTCAGGATGGTGAGGGGGCATCTCCTACTGGGGGCTGCTTTAAGAGGGGTTTCTCCTCAGCTCACTTTGGCATGGAGTTGCTGGAGGAGAGGGCTTCATGGTGGGTTCCCTGGGGTGTCTCATGGAACGATGGTGAGAGCATCTCACAGGGTCTGCAGGAGCACCTGGATGCGCTTCAATGTGGAACATTGCTTAAAGGAGGTTCTGAGGGACAAATCTTTGTGCTGAGCAGCAGGTGAGCCAGTGTGGGTTTCTAGGGGGAACTTTTCTCCTTTTCAATTTCATGTTGCCAATCCCTCCCCAGTGTCCTCAGAAAAAAATGGGGATTTTGAGGACAAAAGGAGTTTAAACTGAGGGAAGAAACTCCTCTTCCATTACTGTCTGCATTTAAAGGAAATCCCTCTTCAACTGTGATTTTAAGGGCATTGATGGAAGGAAAATTTGTCTTTTCCAGGATGTTGGGCGTATCAGTTGACAAGAAATCCCTGTGTTCTATTTTAAAGAGAAGAGGAAATATATTGTTGTTGTATTAGGGGTTTGAATTGAGAGTAATCCCCTCTTTTTCATCATCCGAAGGTTTAAAGAGGGGGGGGAAGCCCTGTTGTTGGTCCTTTTAGAGGGTTTGAACTGAGGTAAAAATCTCCCTTTTTCCATCATTTGAAAGGTTTAATTTGAGGAAAACATCTCCCTTTTTGTTCTTGGGGACTAAATTGAAGGGGAAAACACATTTATTTGCCCTTGTAT
>WBMY01006264.1:68653-86756 GCA_013397315.1 Donacobius atricapilla | reverse complement strand
TATATATATATAATGTATATATTATAATATATATATTTAATATATGGGGGTTTTCCACAATATTTTGCAAATAAATGTCAACACCTGTAAAATACAGCCTCTGTATCTGATATCCTTTGTGCAAATACCTTTTAAAATACCTTTCTGAGACACTTTCACTTCAGGCAAGTAATCTTAAACTTTGTCACTTTTCTGTGTGCTTGTTTGGATTTATAAAATTTCCCTAAATGCTCTTATAGTCCTCAATGATTTTTTTTTAGTACTTCTGGTTTTGTGGTATGTATCTGGCAATAACCTCTATATTCCTGCTTATATGCTTGCACATATTGTCCCCTCGTCCCTGCTGGGAGTTGTATACAGATTTTGCAGGGTGAACACTATTTATTTCTCTATTAATTAATAATCCCTTCCTTGAATGTATCACATACTGAAGATAGTATTTGTCACCTAAATCGAGGCTGCAGCCAGTATTTTATATGGTCAGATATTTCAGACATGGAATAGACTTTCCTTTAAAGGTTCACATATCATTCTTAAATTTATAAGTGCAAGGACAACAAAGGACTCAAAAACAATGCGAATCTGGGTTTGAGATGACTCTGAGAAGCTTCTGCTGCTATAATGTAAGCAGGACTCATAGAATCATAGACTCATGAAGGCTGAAAAAGCCTCAAAGATTGTTGAGTCCAAGCATTATGTTCTGAATCTGAAATGCATCTAGCATCATGTGAATGTAATTCTGATTTCGATTGGAGGATGTACACTTTTATTTTTGTCCTTGGTGTGTAAATGGATTTTCCTAAGTGTAAAATCTGGTTCAATGATTGAACTAGTCAAGTTCAGCTTGACTGCCTTGAAGTTTTTTGTTATTTGAACATGCATATTTTACAATTCTTGGGCATATGTATTCTATATGTCTAGTTAGTAATTTCTAATTTTTGTAGAGTCTACCAAATTGTAACTAGACATTAGAGGTAATTTTTTTAATCCTGTATGTCCAAACAAATTATAATTTAATGGATAATGTACGGGTTTTAATTGGACCAGGCAGAAATAAGAACAGAGTGAGCTGCAGTGAGCATAGCCCAGTGCCACCCATGGGGATCGTCAAAAAGATGACATTTCAGTGTATCCTTCATTTCCAAAAATCTCCACAAAACTTTCCATTTCCAGCTGTAACTGCAAGCCCATCATAGATTAAGCTGTGGAATGAATGGGATTTACCACTGCCTCCTTCTCTTAATCTCCAGGGGATTTCTGCTCACAGTCTAACTCTCTCACCCTGCTTCATTACAAAGCAACTCTCAGTTACTGGTAGAACTGTGAGACAACAGGGTTGCCCTGGCGGCTCTTCTACTAAAGCCTCTGTACCAGAGCTCTGGTAGAGAACTGCAGTCTTGAGGTTCCTGCTGGATTCCCACCACCCGCCCTCCTCCAGGGGCTCTGATGGAAAACCACAGCTCAGTCCTTTGGGCTCACAGCTAGATATAACCCTCTTGAGAGAGTTAAAGACAGGATGAGGAAAGACAGCCAAACCATCACAATAAGCACATCAAACCTCTGTCCCGAGTACTGGTTTTGGAATAATACCTCACCTGAAATACATACTCCCAAGTTTTGCCTCCTATTTCTGGAAGTGATGGTTATTTCAGAAGAAACCAGTAAATGTCAGTGTGCATAAAATATGGGGCAGATCAAATAAAGGTATTTCAATATTAAGAGCCATTAATTTTGCGCAACATACATTTGAATTACATTATTTTTAAATTCCGTTAAGCTAAAATGATATATTTAGCTCAGACTTCAGAGTGCTAATTTCATAGTCCCCTCCAAGCTGTTCCTGCAAAGGTGTTAGGGGTAATTAACTGCCATTTTCTCAGTAATTCAGAATCTGCAATCAATCAAAATGAGGGCCTGGGTGATTGTAGAAAACAGTAACACTTAGTTTATTATGTAGTACATTCTCATTCTGGTTGTTTTATGATGGGATCAGCTACACTTTTTCCTCAGAATTTATTATGCTTAACCTTCAGCCAATTAGTTTTTCTCACTTTACTTTAACCTAAAACCTGGTGAGTTTGTTATATATATGTGTAAGTTTGCCTGTCAGTTACATTGGTCATGGACCTGCAGGACTGCGTGTGTTTAAACAATTAGGAACCCAGTATTGTTCAGAAAAATGGCAACTTTGCTTTCTTAAAGCGGTGTTTGTTCTTTAAAATATATGATGGGGAAAAGGAGAGCAATGAGAATACTATTTCCTACAGCTACAAGTGCCTGGCATGGAGGGACGCCCAGAGCCAGCAGGTACAAGCTGTAGAGTCCTGGTCTCCTGTTGCTGGCTGTGGGACCTGGATAGGCCCTGCTTCCAGGCTGCTCAGGTGCTGCAAAATCAGTTGTCACCAAGGCATTGTGATAATGAAGAAGCAGAGATACTTGATCTTCGTATTCAAAATCAAGCATGTAGATAGTATTTCCACTGAAGTATTTCCATTTACTTTTGGAACTCAATCCTGGTGCTTTGGCACACATTGACTTTACAGCCAATCTCACAGGGAAGGAGATTTTAAAATTATAGCCAGATAAATGGGTAGTTTGCTGAATGTTACTGGTGTGGATAACAGTAGCAGGCCTCCAATATGCCCTGATGAGAAAGTATAATTGACTTAGTCCATTTTTGTTTCCTAGTCATTTAGACCTACATCTGGAAATCATTCTCTAATTTCACAGCTGTGGTGTTGAAACATATGGGGTTGCAGTGGGGTTTAATATAAAAAAAAAAAAAAAAAAAAAAAAGACAGAAACTCCACAGCAAACANNNNAAAAAAAAAAAAAAAAAAGAAAAAGATTAAAAAAAAAAAAAAAAAAAAAAAAAAAAAAAGACAGGAACTCCGAAGCAAACCAAACTTTGACAAGAAATTTACCAATGTAAAGCCATAAGAAGGCTGAAAGACACCTGTTGTTCCTGAGAGTGTTGGTAGAAATTATTGTCCCAGTGTGATAATGCTGACTGGGCATTGTGCAGTATTGTTCAATCACAGTACTACAAACACCTTGACTAGGACATTATTTAACATAAATATAATTTTAAAATCTTGTTACCCTAACTCACCCTGGGTTCCTACAAGCCCTGAACTTAAAAGTAGCTCTCAGGTGGAGCCTCTGCTCTCATTCTGTCACTGCCATATGGTGTGCCCTGTGTGAATACATTCAGAAATCCTTATCTAGGCAGGGCTGGGCATTGTGTCTGATTTCTCAAGGGCTGGTTAGCACATTTGGCAGATCTACAGGGAGCTCCTTTACGATTAATCTCTACCACACTGGCTCTGGTGCTGCCCTCTACTGAGGGCAGAGACTCGGCTAAAAGGACGAGTTTGTCTGACTCCCACCACTATTATTTTCCCTTATTGATCTATAGTGGACAAAAAGACATTTTTTGATGGTGTCACAGTCTAGATCAAGAGTATGAAACAGTGAACTGACAGGTAGGAGACCCAGTATGTCTACAAAGTACAGGTTTTGCATACAAAGGAGTTGCCCCAAAAGCTAATGCCGAAGAACATGGAGGCAGAGGACATTCAGTTTGTAGATTGCATCACTAAATGTGGTCCTGTTGGGATACAAAAAAATGGAGAGGATCAAAACAAACCCCCTGACTTGAAACAACTGTTGCTTCAAAGGTACGCTATATTACTTTTTGACTCCACTACCCTGTTTGGATCTGAATGACCCTAATGACCTCACAAAGTAGCTGAGGGCATAGAATTTGGCAAGATAAATTTAATATTTATTTCCTATAAAGCTTAAAGAGACATGATATTGAAAGAAGTGACATAAAATTGAGATTTTACAATGTTCTAGGTAAATGTTTGATAAACAAGAGTAGTAGCAGTATTACCCTTGTGACGGTTGCAGTGATGTAGTCAAAAAATGACAAGTGGTATTTCAGTCTATCTGACATAGCACCCCACAGCCTTACTGGGTTTTTTCCCTTGAAAAAACTATGCCAACATGTATTTCTATTTCTTGGTTCCAAAAATATAAGATTATATAGAATGAGGTGAATACAGGTCTCATATTTCCTTTAGGATGAAAGAGAAACACATAGGGAAGTGGAATAATAAAAAAATTTTGAGACAATAAAGTTAGGAACAGATGTTGCTGTTTATTTTTATTTCTCTCTCCCCCGCCCTATGATTACAATAAATTATCTCTTTTTGCAACGATTAGGGAAGAAGGGGATTATACCAAGGTTAGACAAAAGTATCAGATAAAACTGACTATAACCCCACTTAAATCCTCTATTCAACATTACTCCAAGGTGGAATTAATGCTACTATGCAATGTGGTGCTTTAAAATGAGTAAAGATATCAGAGCAGTGCACTGTCTTTAGGCACACTTCAGGAAAAAATGAAGAGAGATTTCTATCTGGAGTTTGAATTCTGGTATGAATTAACTGTATCATCACATAATTGCCTATTTTATGTTGGTTAAAACCTGAGAAATAGGAAAGGCAAGTAAGAATTCAGATATGTGAAAAGCAGAGGTCATGTTAAAAAACCGAGGGCTATTCCACATACTGTGGAACTGACAGTATAGAAGACACTTATATTGTTGAAGAGAAGGTTAGTTTGTCTGAAGCATTCATAACTCTTTACCAAAGAAATACCAAAGAAACAATTTAGTTAGCTTCATTTTTCACTGTTCATCTTGTTTGCCTGCTTTTTCATATTTGAGTTTTGAAAATCATTTTTACAGCAGTCTTTTAGCCCTTTGCTCCTAGTGTGTTTGCAATGTTCCAGAGTTCAGAAAAAGATCCCAATCCACTACTTCTTGTAACAAACTCCTTAAGAATTCTAGGCTAAATAAAAGAATTGCTAATAATATTAATGTTATCTTCTAATATAAGCATAGAGATCAAATAGATAGCAAAAAAGTAAAAAAATACTAGGAACAAACTTCTGTGTTAACATGAATATGACAGATTGTTTTCCATCTTCAGTAACAGTAACTTCTATGATAAATACATGAACTCATGAAGAGTTTCCACTTTGAAAACTGTGGAACAGCTGTGTCAGAATCCAAATATATTGCAGTTTTGTTTGGGGGGATTTATTTTCCTTTTTAATTTTTTTTTCTTTCTAGTCAGACAAGTCATGTTTTTTATCTGTCCAACAGAGGAAAAACATGAAGTTTCACCAAGGTGGAACTGAGAGGAGACGTTCAGATCTTGGAAAGCCAACAAGGTCTGAAAAAAGTGAATTAAACCCAAAATTATTGGAGCATCTCCACCTACCCTGAATCACTTGGAAAATCTTAAACAGGGCCAAAATGTGTGTGAATTGTCATGAGCAGTGCAAATACATCTTTTAAGAGGTAGTCCAAAGTTTCCTTTTAATTTATGAACTATTACTTCTCACAAAACCATGCGACAAATGGCTTTTTACTTTCTCCTCCCATAAAACCATACAAAGCTTTTTGCCAGGCTAGTAACCATTAGCAAAAATGTTAAAGTTAGTTTTGTATTGTAGGAGTCTATCTCCTGGGATATAGATACAGTAGCATGATTTAAAGTTTCGCCATAGTAAGGGTCTTTAAGTTTCTGCACACACTGCAGTTTTAACAGAATGTATACATTCTTTCTGCACTCAAATTTTTTTTGTATTATACTTTGTTCTATTAAAAAATGACACATATGAAACTGTACTTAGAATCCTAAATAAGATATAAGTGCTTCATTATACAATTCTTATACTTTAAGGAACGATTTCCTTTAAAATGATTCAAGCTGAAACTTGGCGCACAAAGTTCTAATTGGGGAAAGGCTGGGATACAGAATGGTTTTACAAAGTTTCACATAAATCAGTCTTGTCATTTTTTAATTATTTTTACAGAGGAGCACGACACCCGTTTTAGTACCATTTCTTGTTCTCTTAATATTTGCCAAGAATTAAATAGAAATAAGTTATTTCTCTGAGTTGTTTTCACAGTATTTTCTTGTCGGTTTAAATCATTTCACCTTAAATAGAAACTTTACCAAGTCACAAATCCTACTTAGAACTTGCTTTGCTGTTCTCAGAGCATGTGTAATGATGAATGTTTTAAACTAATTGAGTGATATGAAAACTGTCAGATGTAGAAACTGAAATAGTGTGTTTGTGCTGAGAATATTTTATTTTATTTTATTTTGTTTTATTTTACTGTTAAAATTGCAGATGGAGTGTTGTGCACCACAAAGGCCTGTAACTTTGGCAGACATGAGAGCCGGTGACAGGGATGAGGCTGGTAATGGAAGCATGCTGGCTCATCTATGCAGCATAAAAGATGCTGGCACACAGCACTGTATTTTAAGTACATCCAGGATACCACTCTACCTCTCATCAGACTATCCAAAATTTTGCTGAAAGCAAAGGAAAACACACTGTGGTAAAAGAATATTTGCTAGAGACTCATTGCCAACATACAGCAAAAAGATCAACTTAATTCCCCATGATTAAACACAAGAGTGAGCTACTCTTGAGACCTCTTAGCTAAAAACTGTCCCCAGTTGCTTCTCTGCAAATCTAATTATTCAGTTATTTTCACAAAGGCAAAGTAGTAGGATATGTGTTTTCTCCTGGGTAAGGATAGTAACTTTTCTTCATTTCTTTACCAGTTCAGTAAAGAATATAAACCTTACTTCACCTATCTCCTCATGATTTATTTCTCCTTCTTTAAGTTAGGAAGGCATTAATCCATGTGTTCTAAATATCTACATCCAAAATGACTAGCAATGGACAGATTTCCACAGATAAGGTTGACACAAAGGATGGACCTAACTCTTCAGCTGGGTTTTTATTCATTTTAACTGTAGCTTGTTGTTGCTTTTTATTACAAACAGTACAGTACAGAAAGAGCAGACTGTTCCATTGGTGGGGCAAGTACCTACACTCTCAGTAACAATCACTAGAATTATGTGAATTAGAAAATAAGCGCCAATATACCTTAAGACCACTGGTTTTATTTTTCATTAAATATATATTCTCTTGCCAGAAGCATTTTCTTGGTAAAAATAATTCAAATCCTTTTGAGGGTTCTTTTTTCATTATTATTTTTTTAGATTTAATAGTTGCTATGCTCTGTTCAATGTCACTGTCTTAGTACAGGAATATGGCTATAACATTCCTGCATGTGAAACTGTACATCAGGCACATTTTAACAGATTTATGTCATCAACCCCTACACAATATTAATCTTTCTTCAAGGTAGTTTTTAGCTACCAAAGTAAGAGCCTTTGTAAAATTTCCAAGGCAGCTTTCAAGCCAGGCCAATTGCAAGTTTTCAGGTGTTGGGAAAAAAAGAAAAGAAGAAGCTCAGGAATTCACAAAAGAAGTTTCTTGGCAAAGTGTCCATAAAGGTCTGTGATGGGAGACTAACCGTTCATCAGCATCCATGCAAGCTGTCTCTGTTATGAAAACCAGGGCATATTTAAAGGAAAAATAAACAGATTTATCAGTCTGATTGCAATTTTATGAAGTACAATATTGAAAGGCTTCCTGTCTGTTCCAGACACTGACAAGATAAACTAGACATGGCTAAGGTGGAATGTGTCACTTCTATCAGGTGCTATGATAAGTATGAAAAGCCAGGTATGCTTCACACATGGACTCCAAATAAATTTCAGACAAGGTTTATGTTCCTTTATTTTGTTTTCCGTGTTTCATCATTGCTGAAGCCAATCAAAGACACAAGATTTGAGGATGTTTATTACCATACCAAATGGCTGAGGCCTCCGAGTATGAAAAACCAGATCAAACTGTTGGATTTATGTGAGACCATGTTGATATTTATCATAGAATATTTTAATTATAATTGCTTGAGAGTTACTCTGTTCTACAATTTGGAGGACTTGGTAGCAGGACAATGCTGGCTTTCTAGGTCTAATTCAATTACAAAGGCTGTGCAGGGACAAGAGGCAGCCTGGAGAACAACTATACACTAGCACGTTACTAACATGTGGGTACCAAATATCTGCTGAGGAGTAAATTCAAGAGGTGATCAAAGCTCACAGTGTTGCTACATTAAGTTTAGGATGATATTTTAATAAAGAAACTTTGCAGATATTGTTATTTATATGTTCTTTAGGAATGTGGAATGGAAATGTTACATGTGGGGATGTCTGTAATGAAATCCTTTTTCTCTTACTTTTTTCTGCCTCCTACGTTTTGCTCCCAGAAGCCCTTTTGGTTGAAAGAGACAAAAATATCACATTAAATGGAATTTCTGATATTGGAGTGGCTTCCTAAATGATATTCATTGGCAAAACAGAGGCTGATAGAAGAGACAGATTGCATATGATCCTGTCTTTGCTATAACAGTTTGCATCTCACAAGTGTTAAGCTTCCTTTATTAACTCATTACTAATTTAAGTCCCTGTCAAACCTAGCAGGTATGTAGGTAATCATGACTTACATTTTTTAGACCTGAAGAAAGAGAGAAAATGAGAATTTAAAAAAAAAATAAATAAAGAAAAGTGTTGATTGAAAAGATTGAAATTGAGGAACAAAACTCAAAATATTTAGGGGGAAGTGCAATTAAAAGAGAAAGATGATACAAGAAGGATGTAACTCATCAAGCTGTAAGGCAAAAATATTAAAGGTGTAAGAGTTCACTGTGATCTGTTTTCTACCTTCATCTCTTTGTGCTCTGTTTACTTGTCTCATTCTTTGAGGTAATTCCTGCAACAGAGCTCCTGAGTGTTTGCCTCGCTTTAAAAATAAAAACCCAGAATCAATGCCTTTGCTTTGCTATGCTGGCTATCCTCACTGCAGGAGTGGCAGGTGTCCCAGTAAGCTTGTCCTGATGCTCAGACTGCCTTCGAGACAGGACATGAGCTGCCCAGGAGCTTGCTATGGGCTCTAGGTTCAGCCACCATCAACACCCACTCTGTTTGAACTGTGCTGACATCAAATATGGATTATTTCTATTGTTTAATCCTTCCTTCATAGCAGCCAGTGTTAAATGAAGATGCAGTTCTCAGTGGGTTTTATTGCATGAGGCACAAATAACTGTCTTGATCCTGGAGGGTCAGAATAACACCCAATGAAATATGGACGAAAAACTAAGAACAGAGCAGGGTAGGGGAAGGAGGAATGCTTTTCTGGTTCAGGACAAATCCCTGGGGATGGGAAAGCTGAAAGATGAGACAAGATGTTGAGAAATCAGACAAAAATCAAAGTATGGCTTCCTTTGCATTCAGTACATGCATGCTTTTAGAAAGTTATTCTGAGAGAAAACTGAGCATCAGGAATATTTGCCTAGGAGTATGTAGTGGTTTCACGTTCGCTGAATTTGTTTTGTTAAATTTAATGTAGTGGTCTATTTTTTCACTATGGAATAGGATTAGAAGAAAGGCAAAACAGGTTCAACTTAAAGATAGGAACAGTTAGATTTTTTAACACACACTAAAGGGAGAACAAAAAAAACTATGAAAACTTTTTAAAAGCACTCCTCTGCCCCCTACCAGCAGTTTACTTTTCCACAAAACAATGTAAAGAGACAGAAAATCAGAACTCTAGGTCAGTACACTTATAAAACAGTTTTTCATTCAGTCTTTGAGAGAGACAAGTCTCTCCTGATTTTTTGTTCTGGTAATTTTCCACAAGAGACACAGTCTATTTGTGGCTTCCAGTTCCCACAGAAGCAGCCCGCCCGAGAATCTGCATTTGTAAGCTTCCCAAAACGCAGCCTTTCCCATGAGTACATATGGGCCGTGGACTTGCACATGGGGTTTCACCTTTTAAAGATGCACAGCTCCACAACAAAGGACTTCTCATTCTTCACTAGTGATGAGGCTTCAAACATCTCATAGGATCACTAGATTACAGTTTCTAATTCAATATCCACTCAGTAAAATCAGACACCTTTGCTTGAATCCACAAAGTCATCTCCCCATCCTTAGTCCACAATTTAAAGGAAATATAAATAAATCAAAGGAGATTCACAGCCTAGAACTAGGGCAATTTGTCATCTCTTCCACTTAAGAAGTCACTCTTCCTTTACTGACTTTGATATCTTCATATTTACCCTTTGCATATCTCCAATTTGGCCTTTCCTCTCTCTTTGAGAAGGGCTAGAGTTTAAAAAAGTCTCAGTCAGTGTTAGGAAAGAATTAACATTTCCTGTCTGGGCCTGCGGACGGTGACCTCTGCCCTGCGGTATCTGTGAAAGCCTCAAATCCTCGAGGTGTAGAAAAGCTCAGAAATGGCGGCCCAGATCTTCTCTCCCCCTCCACCCCTCGGTCTGTTGGGGTGGGTTTGGCCCAGCCTGGGCTCGGTGCTGCTCTCTGGGGACCCAGGGGGGATCATCTCCCTCGGCCCGGCCAGCGGCGTGGTGCAGGCCGTAGGATGGGCTGGATGTCAGCAGCCGTGGCTCCCCTTTCTCTGCCGGCATCTGCTGGGCTCGGGGGCCCGGCTCGGCTCCAGCCAGGGCCAGCCCCGGCACGGCTGCCCCAGCCTGGCCCTGGGGACAGCGGGGCCTAAGCCAGGCCCTGATGCTCCCCCCTTCGATGTTACCCCACGGCAAGCCCACAGCAGAAATAGGCGTTTCCCAAAATCCCACCTGTATTTAACCCCTGTGTCCCAGAGGTGTACACTTGTATCCAATTGGCCAACCTGGCTGCCAGTTTTAAAGCAGATCACTAGTTGTCTTTTTACCATTCATGCCAAACCAATACAGAGTAGCACTTGGTGGCACAGGTAGAAAAAAATTGCATCTTTTTTCTAATGTATACCTGAAATGTACATTGTGAGAAGAAAGTTCCTTTTACAAAGTCCAGCTTGCTTCAAAATTAAACACTTCAGCAAAACAAAAGTAATATGCCATCTGTTACTATGTTGGAATAAAGAATGTCATACTTCACCAGAATAGCCACTGCAGAGATTTTTGTGCTGAGCTCATTAACAGCTTGATACTGCTAATTAAAAATTCATAAAGGGGAATAGGGATGTTTTCTAGTACTCAGGAAAAAGACAAGACTTGATTTCATTCTGCTACCCAGCCAATATCTTCAAATAGGGAACCAAAAAAGAGTGACCTACTAATGTCTCCATCTGCCCACAACAAAACATACCTTCCCTGTGACAGAGCAGCTGACTGTGTTGGTACTTTATCATGAGATCATGGCCATTTCTCCCTACTTGCTGGATCCTCAGGTACCAAATCTTGGTTTTGACTTCGGGACTTACTATTTATGTCCTTGCAATCTTAGACCGCACCTTTGCTATTCACGTACAGCCAGTTAAATGGATTGGAGAATGAAAAAAAAGGGTGTTTTTCTATAAGTACTGTTATTATTTATGGATAGAAACATGAAAAGGAAAAGAAAAATATTGGTAGATTTAAACTATAACCAGAGAAAATTAAAATGGCTTCTCTTATGAAAAAGTTGGCACTTAGAACTAGGGAAAAAAATTGAATATTTAAGAGACCTTTTATGTTATGCACACTGATAAAAAACTCTTTAAGCCTAAAAAGAAGAAATTAAAAAGTATGGATTCTATGAGCTTTATTTTCAGCTCTGGTAACTGACTGAACATGTTACGTCTATTTTCTATTATTAAAAGGACTGTTAGGGAGACAGTAATGAAGAGAAGAAAGATAAGAGGCAATCTGATGCTCATAGATAAAAATAAACAATAAAAATGCACCTTCTGGGATCACGGGGTTGATTTCAGAAGCCCCACTACTCTGTGGCAAAAATCCTATTGACTTGATCAAGGCTATACTTTCAAGCTTGGCTTTCAAAAGGGAGAAATTATTTTAAAGAAATAACATGGGTATTGTGCCAAGCACACATTATAGATGGAGATTCCCATTTAATTTCTGCTTCAGCTGCAGAAACCAGGCACTTGTGATTGAGAAAGTAAAGGAAATTTGTCATTTTGAAGACTGGAAGGAATAGATTTTTTTTGTTGGGATCATGTTCAGAAAAATGGTGACAAAAAGAACACACAGTGAATGGGACCCAAAATGAAGTTTGGAGGTTGTTTACTCCTGAAACACAGACCATCCAATAAGCAGGAAGCTGAGAAACAGTTCTAGGAGAAAGCCATTATCCTAATACAATGATCAATGAAAATATACTGTTCCCTAAGCAGCAAATTTAACACTGGATATTAGAAAAATAAAAAAACAAACAACCAAACAAAAAACCTAAAACATGGGAAGTCACTGACCCAATGCTGCATGAAACTTGCAAAGGTGGTGCAGGGGCCAGGTGTTGTCTCCTTGCTCCAAGGATGCCTGTGCATATGCCTCCCTCTGGCTTGCCCTGAAAACCTGTCTTTGGATTGGTCTAGGTAAGAACTGTCCTTAAAATTCTCAAACTTCCAAACAATCATTTTTGCCTAAACCAACAGCCCATTCCTGTCTCAGGAGTAACTACTAATGATTGGAAGATGATGAAATTTCATCTGTGTTCCTGAGATGTACGTGTTTTGGCTGATATGAAGAAGGACATCAAAGGGCCAGTTCTTCTCTCTGTTCATGACAGTTATTTCTTTTCTTTAGAATGATTCCAGAATTTTAATTCAACAGGAATATACTCTGTTGCTGGGGAGTGGCTTCTAACAGCTCCAATCACAGTTTGAATGGAGACAGTGCATATATGTATACCTCCAGCTCTTGCAAAGGGAAGTGGGGGGCTTTGGCTGGGTGGGGGCAGCAGCTCACCCTGACAGCCCCCTTATCCTCCACAGCAGGATCCAGCTGGTTGAGCATGTGGCAGAGCCCCTGGCACAGCCATAAATTACTTGCAGTGTGTATGACTATGATTAGCTGTTTGACTTCTTGTTAAGCAACACTTACAATATCTGTAGGCACACAGTAAGCAGTTTGGAACTGCTGATTGCTCTCTGATTTATGAGGGGTGGTGGAGAAGGATGAAGAGAGACATAAGTCTCGTTTCACTGCAGTTTGGAAATCGGAAGCAAAATCTAACTGACGAGGAAACTAGACAGGAATTTAGTTGTTACCCCAGAATACACACTTTTCACTCTTTTGGGGCTTGCCTTTTGCACTTTTTTTTTTTTTTTCCCTTCAAGTAATTAATGCACTATTTATCTTACAAGTTTCAACTAAAAATTAGAGTATTGATATCGGGAAAAAACTCTCCAGATAGCATTTATACAATATCATAACCAGACTAAGCAACACCAATACTGATAAGTGTTAATTCAAAACACAGTTCAGATTCATGAGATTTCCAGAACAAATGAGGTTAAATGTGCTTGGCAGAAGTTCAGCTACAGATCTGCATTTTGGACACATGTCCCTTCATAACTTCCCAACTTTTGGACACTGGCTCATCATTTCTTTCTCAAATGATGTTTCCAGATCAATAAACTTACCCTTCCCTGGGATCAGTCATTTCCTTAGTCTTGCCTTTTAGAAAGCAACCCTTTTACTGTCTGTTTTATGACACTAGTAATGCTGTGCTCCAGCTCTGTATTAATCTTCTGAGAATGTTATTTATTTTATAGTATTGGCACAGCAGGAGACTTTCCTCTGCTTTTGACCAGGGCCCCTGGAGACAGAAGACGCATCACCAGCACAGTGCCAAAATAATACTGCAGCACATTCGGCCTAAATTAGCATAAAATACTAAGATAACACCATTACTTTTTTTCTGATGCTCGTCATATGGACATATTATGTTATGAAGAGCAGACTGAGATCATAGTTTTACTCTCCTGTAACCCCTAACCATGCCCTCTAACTGTCGTAGCTTCAGGCCTTCAGCAGAAGTTCTGCTATTCCCCATCTTGGCTTTGCTGCACAGTGCTGTGAATCACCCTACATAAACTGCACAGACACACACAACTAAGAATTTACTTGATTTGTCACTTACATAATATTTTAGCACTGATCTCACAAGGAGTCTGTTAATTTTATATTGAACTAGTGAGAATACTACTCTCTTTATAATTTGTGTAAGAAATTTTTCTAATTAGAAAATCTGCCACCTCAAGGGGAAGAAAATCTTAGATTAAATTTTGTACCTGAGAAAAGAAACTGCCGATTTATCAGCACTAGGACTTTTTATGAGAATACATTTTGAAAACTATTTTTGAAAATATATCATTGGTGTTTCAAGACTAGCAGTAAACGAAATAGCTCAGTGGTGAAAGGCACTTCTTAGTAAGACTACCAGAGTGGAAGTCTTTAATCATGGGCAGCATCTATCAAAGAGAAGCTTCTGTTTTCTAAAGCTTTAATAAACAGAGCTACACAAACTCTGGTCCCATGTAGGCTTGTTTTTCTTGATAGGCACCTACCCTAATTTTTATATTGTATTCCTGTAGAAAGCAGTGTGAATGAACATATTCCGTAGTTTAGGGCACACTTCCATTATATCCCATTAGCTAAATTTATAGTGAACATAGCTAATAGGATATAATGGAAATGTGCCCTAAACTTTAGTACTGCCTCTAAAGTAATGCATTAGTATTTTCCTTTTTCATAGGATCTTCTTAATTTTACTCTTTAGTGAAATTAAAAAAAAAAAAAAATCATGCAATTCCTAAAAGAAGTCAGTGGATAATTTCATGACTAAGTCTGAAGTAACCTGAGTGACATCCACATCCACTCCAGAGCTCAGACATAACACAAACACAATTGCATATTTTACTAGATTCTATCACCAGTTTTCACACACACTTGCCAAAGTCTTCCTGATGTTTTTGAATCCCCATGCACACAAGCCTGACACCCCCTCAAAGACAAATCCCCACAACCATTTCATGAGCAGGGCTCAGTTTTCTTTAAAAATGTCATTCATTACTAGAGGTAAAGAATTTGTCATCCACCTTTTCTGCAAGATTCTAATGGTTACATTACTTACATGTAAAACACATGGATTTATGTTCGGGTGGGAACATCATTCACTGTACTAAGGAGGATTAAGACACCTTTTAACCTTCCCAGTGAAGCTCTACAGACAAGCACTTAAGAGTACCTGATTAAGAACAAGGCTGTGTAATTGAGCACATTACTGTATTTCAGTGCAGTCAAGTGGGTT
This sequence comes from Donacobius atricapilla, assembly GCA_013397315.1. NCBI lineage: Eukaryota > Metazoa > Chordata > Aves > Passeriformes > Mimidae > Donacobius > Donacobius atricapilla. Next base: position 71,697 of record WBMY01006264.1, on the reverse strand, counting down.
ATAGTCTCAGCCACCAAGACAGTTGCTGCATTTTACTTTGTGACTGACATAGTGCCGAGGGCTAAAGTGTAATCTGATGTCATCCTATTTACATTAATATATTTCAAATGTGTCTACTAGTGGTATTGTCACAGCACAGCAGCCTACTCGGGTTAGTGGTATGCAGACAAATTCCCCCACCTCCAATTTTGCTCTTTAAAAATCTTAATTCCAGGTCCTACATCAGTCATTGTTATTTAACATGACTGACACTGAGGTTTTGATGGTTAAAAGTGGGCTTATGTGAAAACTAAAATGCTTTGATGGACTCAACACTGACATGGACTTTTCAGCCTCTTTTTCACTTGTTCCCAAGGGGAATAAATTAGTCTATAAACTAGCAAATCCAGAAGCAAACAAACAAACAAAAACACCCACAAAAAAAACCCCCACCCCCCCCAAAAAACCCCAAACCAAAAATCAACAAAAAACCCCCAAACCCTCTTCCCCCCGCCCAAACCCACTCCAAAACACGCATGTGAGTAAACACAAAGTAATTCCATGTCATAAAAAAAACCCCAAGCCCCCAAATGCAGTAAAGAAAAACCCTAGTTGTTTCCTCAGCATCCAGAGTTAAGGATGCCCTCCTCCCCTTTCCCTCATGTATAATAAGGTGCAAAGTTCTGCCTGAAACTTTTCCCAGTGCCATAGTTCGTATTCATCACAGCTGAACTTGAGTCACATTTCTTCAAATAGGGGAAATAATATAATTTCTATCCTCTGCCTAACAACTAGTGTCCATGAAACTTATAGAAATTCAATATTTCATTTAAGTAGACAGGAATCTGCAAACTGGCCATTAACTAAAATTTTACTAAAGAAGAGCAAACAAGTGCATCTACACATCACAGCATTTGCGTGAGCTTTTATTCACAGCATGGCCACAGAAATCTCTTTTCCTATACAAACAAACTACAGAAAGGATATGAAATATGAACAGTGAAAAATTAGATGAATGCCAGTATTAATGGCACTTTGAAATATACGAAAATTAGAATGTAAAGTAAAGCAACATGGTTATAGCAGCTAGGGTAAATACCAAAGTTTTAATGCTGATATACAGAGCAGGTACAAATTCTATTTCTCTTCTAGTCTTACTTCAGTTAGCTGAAATACTTCTTCTCATCAAATACCAGTTCACAGAAGTTTTGAGCTCGTTAGATGACAGATGTGGAGAAAAAGCCCAAAAGAAAAAGCAATACTCCACCATGTGGCATTGCATGAGAACAGGCAGAACCCTTCCTCAAGTAGACTTTTCCAAGTCTTACATTGACTTGTAATATAAAATGTAATATCACAGTGGAGCAGAGCAGTTTTTGTGGAATAATTTTCTGACTCATTTGGGGAAAAACAAAAACAAAAACAAACAAAAAAACCAACAACCAACCCAAAGAAAAAGATACCAACCAAATTCAGTCAATTTCACCAGAACATGAATTTAGGGGGAAAATCCCTTTTGGTTCACTCCCTAACAATGCAATTCAGGTACCTAGAATGAAATACTCCTCTATTTGAAATGACAATTTCTACATTTAAAATATTTTATGTCACACACCAAAAAAATAGGGAAGCATTTTTATTGGACTGAAAATATTTGTCAGAGAGATGAGAAAGGCCTTTAAAGAAAAAAACCTTAAAATTTCCCTTCATTCTCAGGAAAAATTCTGAGATTTCAAAAACCTCCTTAAACTGATGGGGTTTTTTTCCTTTGCACTCTTCATGAAAAATACCCCTGCTTTTTTTCTTTTTTTGTTTTAAATCCTTCTCTCCTAGTCAATTTTCCATATATTAATTGAATTTTTTAGACCATTTTCCAAAGTGTGCTCTGATGAAAAAACAAAACAAGTCTAAGCATAAGTAATTGCAGTAATAATTTTTGCCTGGGAAAAGACATTTGCTATACTCAATTAATAGGAAGATATAAAGTTATTTGCAACAGCTTGTCCTCACGTTCTTCATCATAATATGGCATAACCACAGATTTACAGGATAAATATAAACCAGTAATGAATACAGTGATGCTCCGTTCTATTTGGGGATCATTTATGACAATGGTTTTGCAAACCAGACATTGAAGTGAGAGACAGAAATAATCACAACACAGATGACTACAAAACTAATCTGTGAGCATCTGCATATTTTGGTAAGTACTTCAGAAATACTACATGGGTGGAAAAATAGATGTGAACATGCACATTTTTCTCTACCTCAGAAACCTTAGAACTGTCCATAATAGCATTCCTTTGGCCCAGAAAACTGAGTTCAAGTTTAACTAATGGCAAGTCATAATGAAAAGATGAATTTTCGAATTATATCTATCAAACAGGAATTATGCTATCAGAGAAAACTAGAAAAATATGGGATTTAGTAATAACTAATTTAGACATAAAGCAGGTCACTAATGGTCAAGTCAGTTTAGTGTCAAGACAATCATATCAAAAGTAGTTATCAGAACATTCCATACATCATCAATGCAGACTTATTTTTAGTCACAATATATGAAATTTATTTGAAAGGCAGAGGTCCTGAACTGCTTCTCTGGGGAGAATGTAGATACATCAGAGGTGAAGGCAAGCCCATCTTCACAAATCCACAAGCTAACACTGAGAGGCTCCAAAAAGAAACTAGCAATACTTATGCCATCTGTGCACTTTTTGTTTTGGGGTTTTTTTGGGGGTTTGCAGCTTTTTTCTGATGACAGACAAATGGCTGTCCTTCTAGGAAAGTGCTTCATAAAAACTGGTCATCTTTGAGCCCATGTAGAGATGACCAAATCCTTGGAGAAAAAATGAATAGCATTATCCTGTGTAGTGGTTTCACATTCGCCGAATTTGTTTTGTGAAACGTTAGTGTGGTGATCTATCTTTTTACTATGGAACAGGATTAGAAGAAAGGCAAAACAGGCTCAACTTAAAAATAGAAACAGTTAGATTTATTAACATACACTGAAAGGCAAATAAAAAAAAACAACCATGAAACCTTTTTAAAGACACCCCCCCTCCTCC
>WBMY01006264.1:54304-68088 GCA_013397315.1 Donacobius atricapilla | reverse complement strand
TGCTTCCCCCCCCGGCACGTTACCTCATGGCGTGTCCGTGGCAAGAGGGCGAGATTGCCCAAGATTCCTGTATTTAAGCTGTGTGTCCCAGGGGTGTACACTTTTACCTGATTGGCCAACCTGGCTGTCAGTTCCAAAACAGATCACCGATTGGTTTTTTTGCCATTCATGCCAAACTAATACATCCTGAAAGAGGGTCAGATGTCATTGGTTTGTTATCTGTAACAAAAAAGGAGCTGATTCAAAAATTTTATAGTGCTCCAAAACAGTCTCATTTTTCTGACATTAATATTCATGTTTACTGATGCAGGATAAATATGCCTTCTCTTTTAGTCCAGCTTTTAAATGTTGACTCAACTAATCCATACAGAATTTTTAAGTTATCCATGTGATAACACATCTATTATAAGGAAATAAAAACACAGGCTGTGACATATCACTGGGAGCTGTAGCCTACTCCTTGAAAACAAGATGCCTCTGGCTTCAGCCAGCTCCCTGAATGACTAGGAGTTTTTCCATGCTAATTTTGACAAAATACTTTCCATGAAATCTGGGACCATACTTGCACAGCCTCCAATTCCACTGACTGCTGCACTCCAAGTCTCCATCAGAGGCTGTGTGTGCAGGGCATGGATGTATCACAATGAGGTCAGGCCCGCTGATTATGGCATTGCAGGTAGAACTGAAATATGATTTCTGAATGGGACCTTACCTGCAACTCAAGTCAAAGCATTTGATAAAGATCTGCTTCTTCAGTGCACAAACTTCACATACCTAATGTGAGCTTCTGAGCAACATAGTACCGACCAACTGGATTTTACCAGAGCCTCTTAAACACATATTTGTGCAGCACAATGAAATCCTGCTCTTGAATGGGACACCATATTTCTAGTGTATTAAGAATATTCTCAGAGAAGTTTCCATACACCAAAGGCACCAGTGAAAAAAATATAAAGGGAAGAGGAACATGGGTAAAAATGAGCAAGAGTTTTGAAGGGCAATAGTTATTCCTATCTTTTTAACTGTATTCTAAGTATCATACAGATTTAGAGACCAAAAGGCACAGCTTAACCCTAATCATATGAAATACACTAAAATAAACCGTAAAAGTGGAAGGTATTGATAATGAGTCTTGTAGCAAAATTCTTTCATCTCTTTGTAACATTTCTTTGCTAAGTACTAAAATCCACTGCAGTTTTACTTACTTTCTGTACAGAAAGTTCATTTAATCCATTCTTATAGATAGATTTCTCAAATAAGTTATTTTCCAAGCTCAACTGTCTCTGGTTGTAACAAAAACATTCTAGCAGCAATGATACTCTATAGACGTATCAGTTTGGGAGATGGGAGGAGATAATCTTGTATTCAATCCTATGGAGCAGGGGTCCTTAAAAGGGGAATATTAAACCTTATTTCTTCTTTGTCTAGGACAGTTAGCATCAGAGGAATTTGAAGTCATAGCCAGGCTGCAATTGCTTTTACTTGCTTAACATCAGGTCAGTTGAGTGGCTTGGGACAATATTTACAATTGAATTTAACCTAACTTTAACTTAATTATGTGTAAAGTCATGAAGAGCAAAAAACTCTTGACCTGTTTCTGTAAAAAACTTATTTACTAACAGTATTGGAGAAGTGCAAAGCTTGATTTTCAGTCTTATTTTTGTTCACATGAATCCAGAAGATACCTTCTCCTTATAAACAAAGCCTACTGGATACTGAAGTCTCTCAGACTTTATTAAATATACAGATTTTCTAAAAGCTAAATAGCAGAATAGAATCAACATTTTGGTAAGAAAAATATAGGCCTTATTAGAATGAAAATATTTCAGTCCTTCCATAGCCAACTGTAATAATCCTGAGAGCATCAGATCACGTAACCTCTTCACAGCAAAGGTCTGTACTGTCTGAGGACTGTCTAAGTTTGGGATGCTTCCAAAGGCAAACTGTTTACTCAGAGGCAGATTTGATCACAGCTCATGTTTTTCCAAAAGGCAGCTAGCTTCCACTTAAGCCCTTTAAAAAAAATCCTTTCCCTAGAGCTCATCCACTGGGCTGCTTGGGCTGAGTATTTAAAGCAGTAGCAAACTGCCAGGTCAAAAGCAAAGAATCTGTTTGTAAGAGAAGCAAGGAAAAGACAAAGAGCAAAAGCTAATGCTGCGGATTATTGCAAGCTTCAGAGAAGACAAAACAATTGTTTTAGAGACAGCTAAAAATACCTTCTTGTAAGACTGCTTCCTCTTCTGCCAAAGGCATGCAACATACCAAGAAACATTTGCAGAATCAAAATATTTATACTACAAAGTAGCAGTTTCTACTTTAGAAACTCAGAGTTGATTAAGTTGGAACTACATTTTTTATAATACAGACAAAAGAATATCAACCACAGCCATAAGTAAATATTGGCTTTGTTAGAAACTTAATGTTAAAACAGAAAAAAAAATCGAGCAATTATTTTCTCTAGATCACAGTTACCTTGGTGCAACTATCAATACAGTTATAAAACACAATTTTACTTTCTAACCTTCTCTTTGCTATGTGACATGAGTTGTACTAGAATGCATCCTGAAAAAAATAACAGTAGGGCTGTTAAAAAAAAAAAAAAAAAGCCACCTGGCCTTACAGGAAGTTTTATAAATGATTGTTCTATGTAATCAAAAATTGTGTCAACTTAAAATTCAGTGTAACTCTTCATTTGTAGTCCAGGGGAACACAGAAAGTGAAAGGTTTATAAGATATCAAACTTCAGAGAAACTTAAATGGAAAGTGTCAAATTCAGCTCCTTTGTTAATTACAAGCATCAGAAAATCTTGCCTTTTTATGGGAAATAAGAGAGACAAGTGATTTAAATCAGGATCAGAGTGAAAATTCATTTTGGAAATCCAAGTTTTCTTGCCATATTTAGCAAATGCCAAAACAGTATTTACAGCAATATCAACAGTGCAGCTATGTGGCTGCCAATATTGCCTCCAACTGTGTAAAATGTTTTTCTTTCTTCTTAAGTCTTTTCTTCACTTTTCCCCTTCCAAAGACACAAAACTTAGCAAGAATTTAATGTTATGGTATTTGTATCACTGGAGAAGCAACTTGTTCAGCAATCATTATTTGCCAGCTCCTGCATTTATTTTTAATTCCTCTCTTTTGTTGTAACCCAAGAAAGAAAACAAAAAAAATTACACAAGTGGGTGCCAGCCAAACTTGAGCACCAAAAATAAACCTGCCGCTAAGTAGGGGCCAATACTGAGCTTATTGCAGGCTTTCAGAAAAGACTAATCATCAACAAAACAGTTTGCTAAACTACAGTAAGCAACTCCCACTAAGAGAATGGTAAAACAGCAGAAGTGCAAAAGGAGCAAAGTGCTGAAAACAATGTGCTGAAAGAATTACATTGTCTGTTACTTGATTCATTAGTTGCAACTTCAGTACTTCCCCCTAAATGTCTTGTTGCTTTGCTTGCTGATGAAAAGGCAGAAGAGAGCAAGAAAAACTTCTAGTGCTACAAACTGATTCTATCAGCTGCTGAGGCTTGACTCTGCAGACGTGTTTCCCTTCCCTAAAAGGCTAAGTGAGGTACAGCCAGTATTAACAGATGAAATCATGTGACTCAGTCTTTGGTTCATCCGCAACTGCCTCCATCATTCTCTTCAGGTCGGCATCCTCAGAAAATATCTGCACTTGCCATCCTCTCTGGTATGTCCTTCTTACTCATCCATCCAACTTGTTCAAGTCACTACATAAATACACATATATTTTATATATATATAAACATAAAGGGGGAACTAGCACATAAATTCTGATTGTAAATTATGTCCCAACTTTCAACCTGCCTGAATACTTTAAGTACAGCAGGGTGGGACTTCTGTGTCATTCTCTGCAACCATGAACACACCAGACTACTGCCCTCAGCTAACCTTGCAGCGTGGTGTAATACATCACAAACATCATCTGATTTCTCAGGTTTTGTCACAGTACAGGAGAAATGGAGAAAAGCCAGCGTCTACAAAATTGCACGTAAATCAAGTGTCAGCATCATCACACGTAGAAATACAACAGGGACAATTCATGTGCATCTCAGGACTGTCCAGAAACTGGCTTCAACATGAAGTACACTGAAGAGCAAACACAAGAGGGTATCCTGCAGTTTCTGCTGCTACTGCTTGCATTAGCTACCTAAATTCACTTTCTTGTAAGTCTTCAAAAAGTCTTAACTCAGTTCTTTATAGTGTCGTAACTTTAAAATGCCTACTATGTACTGCCACGCCATCAAGGCTATAAGCTGGTAACTTTATCTTGGTACCTTTGGAGCTTTAAAGAAGCATGGAAGTTATTTATATAGCACAAAGTAAGCCCCCAAACAAGTATTGTCACACCTGAAATTCAGAACATGCTCAATGGATGTTATTAGAAGTTGTGAACACATCTATTGAAGTGAGCTAATAGCATCAACATTAATCACTAGAGGAAAATGTTTTATCACCTAGGAATAGAGATAAACAGCAGGTTTTCACATTCATTCTGTTTACTTACAAGACCTTCAAAGAGCTGGTTATGTTCTTCAGGTAAATCAATACCAAATCAATCATGGCCTCCTACCTTGGTAAAAGACTAGACCATGTCACACTAGTTCTCCCCAGAGCACCTCACAGTAGAAAGAATCTGCAAGCAAAAGCACTGATACTCAAAGAAAATTATCTATTTTAAGCCTCCTGGGAATTCACATGAATTTCCCAGAAACACACAGATAATCCTAATCTACTTTTGTAAAATCAAGACACCAATTGGCAAAGATGGAGTTAGAGTAGCAAACACCGTAACTACCAACTGGCTAATGTGTCCAACTGGAAAGCAGACACAGAAGTGAATGCATGTGTTCCTGTAATTACATTCCACGGTTCTTTGGTGCCTTGTTTCCTAGTAAAAAAAGCCAGGCAGATATTGCTTATATCTCACATCTATTTCTACTTTAAACGATCCTGCCTTTCAAACTGCTGGTGCACTTATGCACACCAACACCATCTGACCTAGCAGAGTAGACTGTGTAGTAAGGAAAGATACAACTTTTGAAAACAGGTTTTTATTGGAACTATCAAAAACATCTGAAATCTAATGCAGGAAAGGCACTTCAGACTTCAATTCCTTTTCTTTTTAGCTTTGGGTTTTTCTGACAGCTGAGATTCACCTTCTTCAACTTCATCACAATGCTTTCTTTTATTTTTCTTTGACTTTTTATGGTCACTTTGGTAGCCACTGGAGTCACTGGTAGGCAATACAAGTTCCTGTTCTCCTTGCTTGTCCTTTTTCTTTTTCTTCTTCTTCTTTTTATCATCACATAATCCATTCACAGCATCAACACTTTGCTCTTCTTCGTTTTCCCTCCCAAGGTTACCCATCTCATTTAAAGGTTCCTCTGTGACGTTATCTTCTACACAGTTATTTAAGCCATATTCCTGGTGGTCAAGCTTTTGAATTTCATCTCCATTTGTACTTTCAGTGACTGCGTCAGATTTTTTGGGCCGCATGCTGTCAAGAAATATACAAAATAAACTGGATTAAAGACATGTTAACAGGGCACCTCACATAGTGAAATGTCAAAAATTGCTAAAACACCTATTTACACCAAGCAGATAAAAGATAAACATTTGCTACAAACAACAACAAATGGAGAACACGATACTCTGTGTTACAGCAAACCATAAAGTTTAATACTCTCAGGGTAATTTCTATTACTTTACAAGCTTCCTTCTTACCACATAATAAATATCCCCTTTTGAATCTTAGCCTAAATTTCTTCTCTGAAGTGTCATACAGGCCATTTTGTATTTCCTCTTTTCTTGTGCTTCTTCATCCCCTAATTCATAACTACACATTGTGTAGTAAAGCTTTTTTTGGGTTTTTCTTAAGTCATTCACAAAAACACACACCTATTCAGTCATATATGAAGCACACTGCTGATTTTACCATGCAATTACTCTACTCTAATTAAAACAAAGGTGATGGCAGAAAAGGTGAAAAAAGAAGAAAAAAAAAAATCCACAAAAAAGCACCAAATCCTCCCTCTCCCAGCAGGTACCTTGCAACCAAGAGCACTCAAGAAAATGTCTAATAAGACAAATACAGAAAGAATGCAGTTAAAAGACAAGGAGGTTTTTATGTCCCCAGAGGCACTGAAGACAAAATTGCTAACTTTCACTGTAAATTCACCGAAACGATCCAGAGCATCCTTCCAGATTGAAAAAAGAAGAAACAAACAAAAAATGCTATGAATTTGCCAGTAGGGAGTAATATTATACATTTCATCAAAACTGAAACCATGTTGAAAGAAAAACATTGCTCAGTAAACGACTGTTTTAAAAGGAAAACATGAATGAACTCTTCTGAAGACAAGATTTCCTGCAAGGTGCCCCATAAATTACAGAGGCCTAACGAGGAAATTGACACATTTTCTCATCTTCGAAATTCTCATGTTTCAGCAAGTGTTTAAGTCATGTATTTGTCATTATACAATACATATGCACGTGTTTGTGTGTAAACTGTCAATGCAACCACTACATTCAGGACCCCTGGACTGTTTGCGCTTGAAAAGCCTATGCAAAAAGCCACTTGTAGGCACCTGGATGTGCTTTTTTGAGCATTTATTATACATGTAATCAACAATTCATAGGTCAACACAGATTTTTAAAGCTCAAGAAACACCTAGTTTTACTTTTTCCAGAGAAAACTTCCATGGGAGTCCTAAACAGTGGAAAATTTAGTTTAAGACAACATATATATGTATATGTTTATACATATAGTTATATAGGGATTTGTGTAAAAATAAGAAAGCTGAAAGACTAAGATGTAATTAAAATCACTGAGCTTGTAAAAAACATTGTATCAGTTAAAAATAATCTCTATTAAGGCATCTTACCTGCTTTTGGTGAGTCCTCCTCGAATGAAAAAAACCCCAGCTGTATCAGAATCCAAGTGCAACACTTGAAATTTCAGCTCATCCCCTATTTTTAACCCCAGCTCTTGCCACTGTACAATGGACATTTGTTCAGGCTTAGGGATAGATGCATTGAAGCATCCATGTATCAGACAGCCAATATGAGTAGGGGCCACTTTATTAATTACACCCTAAAAAAGAAAAAGAATGTCATGCAAGTCTATAGCAAAAATCAGCCCTTTTGCTGCACACCATTTAAATATTTAGTTTCCTATATGGAAAGTTTTCAGGAAGAGTTTATGCACAAGTTATGAAGTCGGTTTATCTAACAATAAGTTAACACTCCGTCAGTAAAATCAAAGCTATTCCTGTAAACTCTTCACACAATTCCTCTGAAAATAGAACTGAACTGCAACAGAAGTCACCAAAACCTGGGATTTAGCTACAGTGAATACCTGAATAGAGCAGGTAACTCTTTCCTTACATTACAGTGACCAACTTTGCTTTGAAGCCATCTGAAACCTGATTTACTCGCCTCAAATTCTCTTCACGCTGGCACAGCAGTACTTAGCTGAAGATAGGGAAGACACATAAAAAGCTTCTAAATACTACATTAAGTGGGTTCCTGACACATCTGCATATGAAACTATATCCATCTTTATTTTACCCACAGAATTAATGACAGACACTGAAAATTTTTCTATTCTCTTCCTAGGAAGATGGCACATTCATCCTCAAACACAACTATAAAGACACCAGCTGTGCTGCAAAAGGTATGGCACAATGAATGTAACCCAGCTCTCAACATACTTTACCCATAAGTGCTGAGCAAGGGTTTTGACGAGCTTAAAGCTGTTCTTTGAGTCATACACCTCCTTTACTGAAAGGCAGACTCCAAGCCAATGCACTGCTCTTGTGCTTGAAGGAACCAAACACTCAATGGCACCATGAACACTCCTGTCACTACAACAAATGCACGTGTTTAAAAATTATCTGCTCTTCAAAAGGAGCACCGGTATGATATATGCAGTTACGATACACTATTAAATATGCAATCCTAACGATACAACAGTTTAATAATATGTAATTATACATAAATTCAACAAACCTAGGGACAGACAAATTACAGTAAAAGGTACTAGTACAAACTACAAATAAATTGCTATGAACCACCCATAAGTGAATAAGCTAGCATGAACTAAAATATGTCTCGAGCTAGGTCCCAGACGACTTGATGCTGGAGACAAGCCAAGCTTTGACCACTTAATAAAAAAGGCCAAGGCGTTCGCATACCACCAGCTTCTTGCCCTTCTTGGGGCTGAAGATGATGAAGTCCGCCTCGATGTTCAGGTGGATGAACCCTNGGCGCCTCCCCCCGCCGGGGCGGGCCGGCCGCGGCCGTGACGGAGTTCCGTAGGGGCGCGGGGAGGTGGGCTGGGCCCGCCTGCTGAGGGGACTGTGGTGCTGCGGGGAATGGCGTCNAATTATCTGCTCTTCAAAAGGAGCACCGGTATGATATATGCAGTTACGATACACTATTAAATATGCAATCCTAACGATACAACAGTTTAATAATATGTAATTATACATAAATTCAACAAACCTAGGGACAGACAAATTACAGTAAAAGGTACTAGTACAAACTACAAATAAATTGCTATGAACCACCCATAAGTGAATAAGCTAGCATGAACTAAAATATGTCTCGAGCTAGGTCCCAGACGACTTGATGCTGGAGACAAGCCAAGCTTTGACCACTTAATAAAAAAGGCCAAGGCGTTCGCATACCACCAGCTTCTTGCCCTTCTTGGGGCTGAAGATGATGAAGTCCGCCTCGATGTTCAGGTGGATGAACCCTTGGTCGTCGTAGATGTCGCCCAGCTCGCCGACCACCTTGATGTTGTCGTAGGCCACCGGCACGCCCTGCAGGCTGGAAGGACAAGAGGAGGGGGGCACCGTTAGCTGCCGCGCCGTGCCGTGCCGTGCCGGGCCCCCGCCCCGCGGCCGCACCTCTCGGAGTAGCGCAGCAGCTCCGCGTCCAGCTGCGCGCGNTGCTGCGTGAAAGGCCCTCAGCGGGCTCGAACCCGCGGTGTTGTAATCCCCGCGCTCGGCGCGTCCCGGCAGGAGCCCCGCCCGCCCCGGGAGCCCGCACCGGGCACGGGCTCCTCGGGACGGGAGATGTGCTGCGCTGGCCTTGCAAATTTACATTGCCCGCTCGGGGAGTCAGACAAAAGGCGCGATGACAAATTGCCTTAGTGGCGTTCTTCATATACAACTTTCATATATCTTCATACTCAGTTTTAAGAATACAGATTTGACTTCTGTTACTAGACCCCAGATGCAGTTTCTGCATATGGTGAGAATGTTTAAATGCATTTAATGGCCACAGACTGAGGAGAACAAAAATAAATCCAAGTCCTCAAAGGGGTTGCTGGCGCACTGTACACTGCAATTACTTACAAAGTGAGCTGCAGTACTATACATAGAAACCTTGTCCAGTTGTAAATTATGGAATTTGTAGCTGGTTAGTGAAGACTTAGTCCAGAAAAGTCATTCAGACTTTATATCCACACCAAGTGGCACAGTATGATTTTAGTTTAAACTGATTCCACTGAAGTCGTGCAAAACGTTGAAAAAGTGTTCTCTCATTGATTTAAAAAAAGGAAATTGATGTGTCAATTTCACTAAAGGTGTTAAAAAACCCTTTTATACTGTGGAGGGCTCACACGCACTCTTGTTTTGTGGAAACAAGCCTTACGTCAGATAGCAGAAATCCTTGAGCTCCCAACAAAACATTTAGTGATGCAGAAGCCTTTGAAGCTACTCAAATATTACATCACCAGAAAGTTTTCTTTGACTGACCATACTGTGAAGACAGGACATCGTTAGATTTCACAAGTAAAACAAATGGTATAATTTGCAGTACTTTACTGCAAGTAAAGTTGGATTAGTGTGAAAGAACTGACATAAAAATGGCTTTCAGGTGTCATACTAAACTCCAAAATTGAAAGAGAAAATGTCTTGAACTACTGTAATCTATAGTCCTATGTGGCTTTAGTCCTCCAAGGTATTTAATGTCTGTTGAAATTAATTTTATGTTATATGGTTTCAGCTTTCTGGAAAAAACATTGTATTTTTTATTTCATCTATTTGGATCATATTTAAACCCTGCAATGTGCTTTCAATCTTGGTTAAAGACCTTAAGCAATAACTGCATGCAGTCCTATTCCTAAAAGAAATATATGTTTTATAACTCTTATTTATGAGTGGATTTAGTTTGCAGTGAGAACATATAATACACCAAGGGCTTTACTCAGTTTTATCCAGGACAATAAAAACCTACCTTTGCTCTTAAAATAAAAGCTAATAATAAGATGGAAAGGCAGCATGAACAAAAATGTGGACCTCTGTCTTTCACCCTGTAGTCAGGTTGGCCAAGATGATCTCAGAAGGGCTCTGCAGCTATCCAAGGTTATCCCTATGGACTTCTGTCACCAGGAAATTCCTTACAGAGTTTAAGTCTGTACTTTTTAATTGAATCTCCATTTATCCCTGCTACTGTGCCTGGTTTTCATTGCACAGTGCTCTTGAGACTGCTAGATTTCCTTTCAGGCTAAAGTAATCAGGAGAATGAACTTTAAATCCTAATGGTCATTAAGTCTGTGTGGTCGACCAGAGAAAATTCAAAATAGCCTGTTTGAAATCCTTTAACTATAAATACCTGGCCTCAGCACTGAGCTGTTTTTCTATGCAAGTCCACACCAGTCAGGTCGCACTGCTTGTCGATGCAGCATGGTCTATCTGTACCAAAAGCAGAGCTGTCTTGCAGTCTTGTAGAGATTTCAGACCCGTGGTATGTCTTGGACTCACTACCTTCCTATAAAAGATACTCTAATGAAAGAAAGAATCTCAATCCAAATGCCACCTTCTTCAGCCACAGGTCAATTTTTAAATCTGGACCATAGGACTTAAATCCTGATATCCCCATATTCATTTCTTAGCTTCTTTTTCTTCACTAGTTGTATATCTTTTCACATTTTGATGTTAGCTTTCAGCTTAAAGAGCCTGTCTCAGCTGACCTTTCAGCAGCAGTGCAGTGGGCCTATGTCCAAAAAGGCAGCTAAAAATCAATGTCTAAAACAGCACAGCTGTTGGTGTGTTTGCCAAGTCCCACAGGGGCTGATAAGACTGTGATGAGCCTGTTTTACTCTAGAGGTGAGCTTGCAAGTAACAATGGGGACCAAACTCAAAAGTTGTATTTGTAGTTACTGCTGCTCTTTTTCGTTCTGTTTTTTTCTGGGTTTGTCTTGATTTCTCTGTGAAAGGAAGACCAGACTCCAAAAAAGGAGATTTCTTGACAGCCGCAACGTCAGCACCTCTCAGCAGGTCTTTTCTACCCGTCCAGTCACTGCTATGTTGTATCCAGGTTCTGAATTGACAATGTGTCAGCCTTAAAATCCTAGAAGTCTTAGCTGTGACAAGATACGATGCATCTCATGCAGATTGGAAGAACGCTGGTGGCAGTGTGCTGGAGTAAGAAATACGCTTCCGCTTAGGACTGTGTGCCCAAAGAAATTCATTTATTTTGAAATTTATTCCATAACAGGTTCCTTATCTCACTGTTTGCATTCTATAAAGAGGATGAATGAAGAAACGCCTCAGTTACATAGGTTGGATATGGCACCTAACTTGTGATCTGGATTCTTTTTTTCAGGTATTTTGGCTGGCTTCTCTTTTTTCATTTTTAACCCTACAGTATTTCTAATGACAATTCTTGTTGTCATACTCATTAGGAGGAATCAGTGTTCAAACTCTCAGTCTGTTTTTTGAAGTTGTGTGGTAATAGGTTTGCTTCAATATCTTTGACCCTCATGTCAAATAGAGACTAATCCTGGCATGTTTGGTCATTGAGAACTAAGCACCTAAATGCCACTGAGGATTGTCAGCTTGTGGTCCTATATGTGGAATTCTGCTAGGCTAGTTTTGTGGAAGTTAATTTTGAGAGGGTGACCATTCAATTACATACAGAATCTATCAGTGCAAGTTAGCTAAAGTTAACAACAGTTACAGTAGTAAGGGCTCATTTGACTGCAAGTATGAGAGGAATTAAGTTATTACTGTCAGGCAGACATTAATTTGAACAAACACAGGATGATAAGATAAAACTGTCAATGGCCAAAGAAGATAGATACTCCTGACAGTATATCAGGACTCTTTTTATTTGTAGTTAAACAAAATGTACCAAATGCTGAAAGTCCACCAGATGGCACACAAAAGCCTTGGTACGGAAAAGTGCCATCGTCCAAGAGAACGAGAAGAACTGCATGCCTGACTGAAAATTTAATCGGTGTTACACTATGCAGACTCTGCTTTGTTTTGTCAGCAATTAGTAGGTCAATCCCTAATAGCTAGGAAATGACTTAGAAAAACATTAAGGGAAAGAAATGCGATAAGACAGCAATTATGTTAATTTGTTTCAGCTAATAATTTGTCTTGATTTGTAGTGATATTCATGATGTAAGAACAGGAAGCAGTTGGAGTGAGTCCAGAGGAGGGTCATGAAGATGACCAGAGGGCTGGAGGACCTCTCAATGAAGACAGACTGAGAGAGTTGGGGTTGTTCAGGCTGTCGAAGAGAAGACTCCAGGGAGACCTTACAGCACCTTCCAGTACCTAAAGGGGACCTACAAGAGAGCTGAAGAGGGGCTTTTTACTAGGGCATGGAGTAGTGGGGGAAAGGAGGAATGGCTTCAAACTAAAAAGGGATGAGCTTAGACTAGATATGAGGAAGAAGTTCTTCCTTGTTAGGGTGATGAGGCACTGAAACATAATGCCCACAAAAGTTGTGAATGTCCCTTCCCTGGAAATGTTCAAAGCCAGATTGGATGGGATTTTGAGCCAATGCAAGGAGTCCCTCCCCACAGCAGGAGGAGCTGGAACTAGACAGTGTTTCAGATCTTTTCCATCCAAACAATTCTATGATTCTATTTTTGAGATGGACATCTTCAAACAGTTAGGGATTGACTAGATTTGTCTTTGGCCCTTGATTCTCTAAGTAGGTTATTTCCTGCTGGGAAATGGCTGATATGGCTGCAATCTCTCTTGTGGAGACAAAAATTTTGTCTTGTCTATAAATGTATTACTGAAAGACCTGTGTTCAAATAGCTCCCTGGCCTTATATCTGTAGAAATAAGGAGCCTGATGTAGGATGCCTGATACTTACTGTGGTGCCCCTCTCCAGCCCTACTGGTGCTTGGAGGCATAGTTTCAATAGCAGAGACATCATGTCCTATGGAGGTCTGGCTGTTGGTCTAATGCTGAAACTCTCCTGTGTGTTTCCAGCCAGCAAGGGAAGTGTGTTCAGATAGTGGATTAAATAATATGATAACATGACTTTTCTCACAGAAACAAGAGGTGATGTTGCCACAGAAACAAGGGAGGAAAGCAGCCTGTGCTGCTGTAAGACCAGTAAGGCTTTTCTACAGCACTGTGAATGCTTCTGATGAATGAGGCTAACAGATGAGATGGATTCACAGGTTGTAAATGGGGTAAATGAGGTGTCTCTTGACAATCTGTCTATGCTATTTTGCAGTTTATACCCTAAGAAACTTCTAGCAACCTTTTACTCTGTTGTTTTTAAAATTGTCAGGAAAGATGGGAAATAAGGATCCACGGGGGATTGCCTCCAGAAAAGTCAGCTGCTATTCATTTTAGAAGTAGAAAACGTATTTTTGTATTCCTGTTTTATGACTCCTACACTTCTTCCAGATACTCCAAAAGCAAAAAAAAATCTTCTGGTTCTACTAGTAACAGCCTGCTCTGTCTTTTCAGTGCTCCTCATATCCTGAGCCCTGTTACAAAA
>WBMY01006264.1:21936-54284 GCA_013397315.1 Donacobius atricapilla | reverse complement strand
AAAAAAAAAAGCGAAGACATTTATAAATGAAATTAAGAACATTGAGGCGTTTGTACTTTAATCCTTTCTTGCATGGTGCTATTCCTTTTTTTTTAATGGAAAACTGTAATCCTTCTGGCCTGGAAAACAGGTCCCAGATCTGAGGAGTTTGCCATTCAAGAGAGGTCCAAAGTAACCATCTGTTTGAAAGAAAGATATCTGATTATATCTCCTGGGCTACATTCAAGCCCTTGCACTGCCATTTGATTTTTACAAGTGAATTTCAGGAGGGCTGACACTTGAGAAGGATTAAAAACAAGGATAAAGAATTAAGTTATGTGGATGATTTTTCATTTTATCTACAGACTTTAGCAGGTAGATTATTATCAACTGTGTTCAGGGTAACACATTTATCTCGGGGATTTTTGTCTGTGTTTTTTTCTGCAGTTAAATGTGCTTTTGTATTGATAGACTGGAAAAGTTGAAGCCTTTGCACCAAATGTAATTAAAATGAGAGACAATTCTTTCTGAAGTTAAAAAATGTGATTAATTTTAGTCTCCTAACTGTATGGTTTTATTTTGGATCAAATATGGACTTGCCTGGAAAATATCAAAACAATTGTTCCTGTTGTATTTCCATCCTACGAGAATGAAAAAAAAAAAAAAAAGCTCAAATCTGATGGGGATTCTGTTTTCACATAGCAAGCCAAAGAGGCTGAGTAATCATTATAGCATTTTCCTGTTTATCCTGTTTATTTTCAAGAACCACTGAGATTCCTTTTTCAGGAATACCTTTTGATAACTCAAAGATAAGCTTTTAATTATTTTAGTAAATGTTTTATACACGAAAATATGCTTAAATGATGAAGAAATTCTTCCTAATTCTCTGCTTAAAGATGAGGATAAAAATTACTTAAGTGTAAAACAATTCTAGATTTATTATTTTTCTGCTGCCCTTCTCAGATAGTGTATATTACTTCAGAAAGTCTATAATATAATTGACTTTCTTACAGGATCTGAGACTCTGATTAGCAATAGTAGCACTATCTACCATCAGGAAAATAAAGGGTAATAGTCATTATTTTGAGTGGATACTAAAGAGCTTGACTGTCAATTTTTGCATTTGAGTACAGAAGCTCTAGGTGTTCAGACAAATGCATCTTCAGTAGATAAGGTAATCTCCAATGTGCTGTGCCTCCTTATCTTGAAAACTGTTAGAGCGTCATTCACCTCTGAATGAATTAGTGCTAGGTATCACTTGATGCCTGTATGGTCACTGAACGTCAAGGATTAAGATAAGGTAGCATAATTTTAGGCAATTGTCAAGTTGTCCTAATTTAAAGAGAAAATTTTCTGTTCTCGTTCAACTTCCTGCTGAGTTCATGGTTTAGTTTAGTACGTCACATTCTCATTTACCTGGTTCAACTGCATACCATCTCATTCACCTCCCTCCATGTAAAAACCCCAAGATTTAAGAAGTCATGGTAATAGTAAAAAAACTGAAAACAACCAATTATCAAAAACCACCGCCACCTCCCCACGTCCCCCAGAAAACCTCCTACCCCCGAACCAAAACCAACCAATAACAAACCAAAACCCCAAAACAACCAATCACCCAGCAACCAAAGTAAAACAAAACACGAGTGTCAGGGACTCTTCTGTGAGAAACAATTTTAATGTTCCCTACACTGGTGAAAGTAGGAAAGAAATAAATGAGGAGTGGACAAAATCTTGCTCTCATATCAGATTCTCTTTTCACTTATCCAGGTCACTTAAGAGCATGAGAAATTTCTGTGCTTAGGCAGTGATGGAGGAAGGAAGGCCCAACATTCAAACCCGAGAGAAGCTGCAACAGGCTGACAACGAAATTCAAGGCCTGAAGCTGGCTGTCCTAGTCAGTGGTTTCCAGAACCATGCTTTTTTTCATGCTTCTCTGTGCAGTAAATCATTCTTGCTTCATTCTGACAGAAGAGGGCCTTCCAGTGTAACTTTAAAGGAGACAATGGACGCTGCTGAGAAATCAGAATGGGAGCTTGGATGCTTTCAGGATGAGCAAAATAGGCTCTTGTTGTTCAGGTGGTAGGATCCTGAAGTCCTCGTGAGGAAGCCTGAGTTTTTAAGCGCCCAGTTCTTTCACAGGTTACTGATTTATGGTAAAAATTCTGCACCCTGGATTCGGAGAAATGCTTCCTTTGGAGAGTCAAAGCTCACCCCTTTCTCCACAACTAGCCAAATACCTAAATAAACTTCGGATTCCACTCTGAAGTAAGATATCAGGCTTGCAAGGCCTTGTTTGCAGCTCCCCAAAGCTGGTATCAGAATCTAATGCCTTTTAATGCTGGACTCACCAGTAGGATTTAACGTTACACAGTCCTAAGTTGCACTTACTCTCAGTTTGAGTCCATGTTCACCATTTCCACAGAGGATTTCTAAGAAAATGCAGACCTGTTGTCAAACTGGAGTTCACTAGCACAGCCAGGCTCCCATGGAACTCCAGAGAAGGGGTGTGAGGACCTTGTGTGCCTTGGAGTGCTCCCAGCTTCTCCTTGGCCAGATGAGCCAGGTGTGGTGCCTCTAGGGCAGCATAGTGGTGGTGGCAGCCAGGCCAGCCAGCTGGGGGCAGCTACGAACTGCAAAGGCCACAGGGTCCAACACTTAAAACCATACTGAGGCCTGTTCCTAATCCCTTCCTGATGAGCTGTCCAAAAAGTTAAGTAATCTGGCTAAACCAGTACTGATCTTTTTTTCGGTAAGTAGTGTCACTTCTGCAGTGACCCCTAGAGCAATCAGTGGGGCCGTTGATGTGTCACTTGAGGTTGTCCTTTTGAAAATACACTGGACTGTTTTTTTTTGTTTTCATTTTTATAATGTTTTCATTCTGTCTCATAACAGAAGGCAAGATGCCCAGATTAGTGTTGCAAATCTTTGAACCATCTCTACAGATTCTTGCAGTCAGGAGAAACTGAACAGATCTCCCTGCTGGGCTGTGTGCATTCCAGCAAAAGGGACAACTTGGGCTGTCTTGTCTTCTTCACTTTTTGCTAATTTTCAACCAGCAGAATGATGAAAAAAGGTCTCCTGTAATTTTCCACCACAACTGCATTCCAATGAACCTATAGATTATTCTAACATACAGTATAATTTTCCTGGCAAGTCACTGCTATTTCATAGTTTTTATTTATTTATTTACCTTTACTGGATACCTTAATTATGCCTGTGCAAACTCATTATGTTGGATGAGCTGTCTCATGCAGGTTTATAGATTGAGAATAATTCTACTTTTTGGTTGTCACACACTTTTGGTAGGAAACAATACATATGTTTATATGGAAAAGGATTTATAGTTCTTAGATTTATAAAGAGATCCTGAGTCTGCCAAGTTATGAAATTTTATTTGCAAATATATGTTTGTAGCGGTGTAGATTTTGTATGTTGAATTCAATGTTTGTTCTGTTCACCCCTTTTGGTTCATGTTCCCTGTTCTCTCCCCTGTCACTCAAAGTATCCCTCCCCGGTTTCCATAGAGACCAAATGCACCTTTTCCCTGCCTCCCCCCAACTCTGGGGAGCTGCCTGTCACTCGGGAGCCCGACCCAGCTTTTGGAAAGTCCTGAGAAGGGTGTCGAGTGATAGGCTGCAGCCAGGGGGGTTCCCCTCCTTCCTAAGGGAGTAGGCTCCTAGGGATGTCCCTCATTCCCTGAGCCACTCCCCGGTGTCTTCCCATTGGCTTTTCCCTTATCCACTCCCCTTTCCCCTCCCCAGTTCAAAAAGTGAGTGGCGGGCTGAGTCCTCGCTCTGGCTCTGGATCTGGGCCGCAGTTGGAGAGTAAAACGCGTTTGCCCCACAGCCAGAGTCCCCTTTCTTCCTTGCCTGCATTGCCACACACACACACTGTGCCACGAGGAGAAGCGGGTTAACGGTTCTCAGAACCCACAGGATCGACTCTGGCTTCCCGTAGTCAGAACCGTACCTGCCTCGCTTCACCGGTGCCAGGGCTAGACGGGGCGAGCGGAGAGGCCCCCTCTGAAGGCACCGCGACATATGTTCTACTTAAATGTTCTTAAGACATCAGTATAAACATTGGAAATGTAAATGTCAAAGATATGAGTGCCATCAAAGAAGGAGATTTTAAATTAAATTCGTAGTTCCCAAAAAAATGTGTTGTTTTCACAGAATGTCCTCTCTTTGCCAGTAAGCTGGGGGGCATCTGTAACGTTTCCATTCTTTGATAGAACCAATATATACTGTGGAAGCTCCCAGAATGTATATTTACTTGAAATCAAAAGTAAATACATCCAAACAAACCTCCAGTGTTCAAACATGAACCTTTTTTGGCAGTTAAGAGCAGTGTATTTGAGGAAACCATTAAAAGGAGTAATCTTAAAGGCTTGCAGGTATTGCAGACTATAAATGTAGGCGTTGTGATGGGGAAGGATGGTGCAGTCTATCTTGTAGGAGTGTGGAGGCAAGGCAGCTGTGATTGCACTGACTGATGGAAATGGGCATTTTCCACTATTGGGTGCTAATGGAAAGGTGGGGAGAAAGCAGCAAAAATCCCTTTGTTTGTCCCTTTCCTTTTTTTATCCTTCAGTAGATCTGTACTTGTAAAATTCATTTATTCTGATTGATCACTTCTGTGCCGGCACATCCACTTACTATTTTTTGCAGTGTTCAGGGCAATGCGGGTTAAGGCCCTGATTCTCACACTGACACCACGACAAAAATAGGTAGAAATCATTGGACTTGTCTGAGTGTTAGTCTGCCGTTACAAAAGAATCCCTGTTCGAAACAGTTGTCCAGGTTTAACTTTAAACATAAATCTTAGTCCGATTACTCTCAGTGGAAGCAGTTTCTTAAGCATATCTTTAAATATAGTCCTTGAAAGAGACATTAATTATGATTTGAGAAGCTGAACCCCAAGGTATATGAACATACTACCTTTTATTCATAAAGCATGAGCATTTACTTTCAAATATTCTTCAATATTTTTTCTCTTTGTGGGATTTTCAATCCAAATATTGATTATAATCAATATAATCATTGGGCATTAGGGAGCTACAAGTGTATGGCATAAGATAATAAATTGAATAGACAAAATTGGTTACAATGAAAGTGAAGAACTTAAAGATATACTGAGCAAAACTACATTAGTGGGATTTTTTGTTTGTTTGTTTTGGATTGGTTTTGGATTGGTTTTGGATTGGTTTTGATTTTTTTATTTTGGATGTTGTGTTTTGGGTTTTTTTGTCTGCCACTAAAGATATGATGTGTAAGTACATCATTAAACCCTTAAGCCCTTTTTTTCAGAGGTTTTGTTTCCAAATTTTCCAGTCTTGCCACAGGAAGTAGGTCTTCCTACTTCCTTGAGCACAAGCCAATAGCTTAAAGGCATAATTACACGTCTTAAATCTCTATGGAAAATTGAGACTGCTAGGGATTTTTGGCAAGCAGCATTTCTTTTCCTCGGCACCACTGTCAAACACGTAAGGGGCAAGGCCTGCTCTTTCTCAGCAAATTGATAGCAATCTGATGATGTTCTGCAAGAATTAAATTGCTTTTGACTGGGCAAATGCCTTATCTTTTTGCTCTGCAAGTCTTTATTTCCAGGCTGGAGTGGGCTCTGGATGTAAACTTCTGCCGTATTAATTGTTCTGTTCATCCATTGCATTTGGATAGTTTAAAGCATCAAATGTCCACTCTATAGTTCTTGCCAAGCCTGGCTAACTAAGCCAGATCCCCAAATTCATTTAATGACCAGATTTCCAAGTCAAAATATACCAGAAACTATATAATTAAAAAGAAAGCATCCATTATATACCCACAATAAATCTGCCTGTCTTATTAAGAACAACTATACAAGCGAGGGGGATGATCTTCCGCCTTCGCCAAGAATTGTGATGAAGTGGGGTAATTTTTTTTTACCTCCAAGTGCTTTCCAGAATTCCTCTAAAGTATGTAACATATAATTTGTTCACTAACTGATTTAACACTTGATGGTTTAGCTTGTTAAATAGTGTTTCAGAAATCCCCAAACAATCTCTTTGCTGTCTCAAAGATGGAAGGTTCTATTCTGGAGGTCCTGGAGGTTCTGGAGGTTCTAGGGGTCTAAGCCTGGTTCTAAGTCTATGTCTAGCTCTATGTCCTAGTCCTACTTCTAGGTCTAGGGCTAGATCTATCTCAAAGACTAAGTATGTCCTGATTACAGCACCACAAACTACCTCCATAGCCTCTCCCCCTAGTTCTAGGTGTAGGTCTAGAGATCCAGTTCTAGGTATGCTGCCAGGTCCTAGGTTCTAGTTCCAAAGGTTCTAGAGGGTCCAGAGGTTCTAGAGGATCCAGGGAGTCCAGAAGTTCCAGAGGGTCTAGGTCTGGCTCTAGGTTTAAGACTAAGTATGTCCTGATTACAGTGCCACAAACTACCACCATAGCCTTTTCCTCTAGTTCTAGGTCTAGTTCCAGGTCTAGCTGTTCTAGATGTAGTACTAGGTCTACTTCTAGGTCCTATGTTCTAGTTCCAGAGGGTCTGGAGGGTCTAGAGGTTCTGGAGGTTCTGGGGGTTATAGGGGGTCTGATTCTAGGTCTAGCTCTAGGTCCCAGTTCTAGGTCTAGGTCTAGATCTAGCTCAAAAGACTAAGTATGTCCTGATTACAGTTCTAGAGGTTCTGGAGAACCTTGTCAGAACGTGTCAAGATCCATGTTGTAAGGAGGTCACCAAGTGTGCCACCAGGTGCCAAGATCCATTGTTTTCATTATATCTAATCTAAACATACTGTCTCCATGCACTGCTGTGTATTCTCAGCTGTCTATTAGCAGCCATGAGGCCTCACACAAACCTGGTTCCTGGCCTTTATTAATCTTAGAGGTCTGGCATTTGAGAATATTGGCAATGTATTGAGCTCCTTGTTCCTCTTCTTTACTTGCTCCTTTTCCTACCCACTCTGTAGCCAGAGTTGTTTGGCAGTTTTAGAACAAAGACATCATTACAGTTTAGTGCCACTGCATCAACAACAACCTAGATTAAAAAAGAAATTGTTTTATTCTTAAATCTTCAAATAAAGTAATTACTATTTGTATGTTTATATAAACTGTAGAGTGTTGGGGGTTAGATTTGGATTTTTTTTCCTTATAGAATTTTTTCCCATAAGTTGCCAGGAAACTAACTACTTGTAGGTACTTANATCTCAAAGACTAAGTATGTCCTGATTACAGCACCACAAACTACCTCCATAGCCTCTCCCCCTAGTTCTAGGTGTAGGTCTAGAGATCCAGTTCTAGGTATGCTGCCAGGTCCTAGGTTCTAGTTCCAAAGGTTCTAGAGGGTCCAGAGGTTCTAGAGGATCCAGGGAGTCCAGAAGTTCCAGAGGGTCTAGGTCTCGCTCTAGGTTTAAGACTAAGTATGTCCTGATTACAGTGCCACAAACTACCACCATAGCCTTTTCCTCTAGTTCTAGGTCTAGTTCCAGGTCTAGCTGTTCTAGATGTAGTACTAGGTCTACTTCTAGGTCCTATGTTCTAGTTCCAGAGGGTCTGGAGGGTCTAGAGGTTCTGGAGGTTCTGGGGGTTATAGGGGGTCTGATTCTAGGTCTAGCTCTAGGTCCCAGTTCTAGGTCTAGGTCTAGATCTAGCTCAAAAGACTAAGTATGTCCTGATTACAGTTCTAGAGGTTCTGGAGAACCTTGTCAGAACGTGTCAAGATCCATGTTGTAAGGAGGTCACCAAGTGTGCCACCAGGTGCCAAGATCCATTGTTTTCATTATATCTAATCTAAACATACTGTCTCCATGCACTGCTGTGTATTCTCAGCTGTCTATTAGCAGCCATGAGGCCTCACACAAACCTGGTTCCTGGCCTTCATTAATCTTAGCAGTCTGGCATTTGAGAATATTGGCAATGTATTGAGCTCCTTGTTCCTCTTCTTTACTTGCTCCTTTTCCTACCCACTCTGTAGCCAGAGTTGTTTGGCAGTTTTAGAACAAAGACATCATTACAGTTTAGTGCCACTGCATCAACAACAACCTAGATTAAAAAAGAAATTGTTTTATTCTTAAATCTTCAAATAAAGTAATTACTATTTGTATGTTTATATAAACTGTAGAGTGTTGGGGGTTAGATTTGGATTTTTTTTCCTTATAGAATTTTTTCCCATAAGTTGCCAGGAAACTAACTACTTGTAGGTACTTAAGAAGACCAAAGGGGCCAAAGGAGATTTGTAGCACCTGGCTACACTTCTTTTTGTCTCTGGGAGTTTCTCTCTGAGTGGGGAGAAAATGTGAGGTTTTGGGCAGGTAAAGGACAGGGGTGGGGGCAGCTTTGCTCTCTTGCTCTCGGCATCTGAGGACGCTCAGGCCAGTCTTACTGCGGGAGGAGTTTTTCGCTGTCCCACCAGGTCCATTCCTGAGGAAATCTACCATCATCTGCTCATGTGCCCAGGAACTCTGAGTTTGCCTCCTCCTGCCCTGCTGGGCTGGGCCAGCCCCGTCCCACCGCTGCCGCTTTTCTCCGGCACTGCTTTGGGGCTTTTTGCTACTCTGTGGCCCTGCACTGCCCTGCCCTGCTGGGACATCCCTGCCCTTTCAGCTACCACCGTGGAGCTTCTGGTACATCCCACCCACCAGCCTGGGGTTTTCCACCATTCCGGCTTGGTGCTCTCGGAGTCCTGAAGGGGCGCTGAGATCAGATTGTCCTGGGCTTTGTGAACAAAGCCGCCTCGAGGTTCCTGGGTTTGTTTATCATTGCAGCCATAGAATTACCACAGAGCTAAGACTGTTGCAACATTTTCTTGAAACATAAATTATGACAAATTAATATTTATAAATCCTTGAAGCTGTTTTGTTGGATGCTCATTCTGGCTCCATTACTTGCCAAGAGACTGTTGTGACTCAAGTACATAGCATAGACTGAATAAGCTAACGCATATCCTAAGAGGGGGAAGAAAGGTCATTCCCTCTTGAGCAAGCCATTTAGCATAAGGGAAACATCTTTCTCTTGACAGATGGGAATGCAATCCCTGCACAGTCTTTCAGCTTTGTTTGAAGCTGGCTTTGAAAGCTAGCGAGAGCAGAGGTCTGTCTGTGCTGAGTTAGGCATGGGTTTGAAGCAGTGTAGGTGTGCCTGTGCCACACAGTGCATTCCCGTGCATGACCTGCAGCATGCAGGAACAGTGCATTCCTCTGCGTGTGCTTCTGTGTTCGTGTTTGTCAGCCCCACCTCCCAGCCTGGCCAAGGAGCTCAGGTCAGGGGTCCTCAATAATTCAGCTCCACCGTGACTCACTCTGCATCTGGGTTCTGCAGAATCCCTTATGGCACAGTGTAAACATTTTAAGATCCTAGATATATGTGCATCAGTGTTAAACTTGCCAGCCTGCAACAAATTGAGTCAGAAGATCTGTCTATCCATTGATGGAAATCAGGGATGGAGACAGATTCTAAAACACAAAATAACTACTTATTTTCTTCATTATTCCTATGGTAAAATAGGCTGTCTGACAAGAAACTGGGGAGAGAAAGCTAAGACAGTATGAAATTTTATTCAATTTTAATATCCTTGTAGGATCAAGATTATTTTTGCTGATTCTCTGGCAGAAATAGGTGTGTATATGCTGTGTCTTCAGTGTTTCTTTGACTGCTTTGATGAGAAGTGGCATGAGAGACCATGGTGCAGTGCTCTGGACTTTTTGCTCCAAATCAAAGCTGCCTCTTTCTGTAGAAGAACAACACTTTCATAGCCAAGCCAATCTTTCAGGCATACACCTTCTGCTGTTATTCCAGCTACTGATTAATCTCATCCAGTTCCCTTTTATTCCTTCAGAGCACCAAGTTGCATTCTCATAATTTTATAATTAGTAGTAAAAAAGGCCTTTCTGAGAAAGCTTCCAAAGGTCATTTAAAGCCCCCCAGGCTGATGATATGAAACTAAGATGGATTTAGCATCTTTACTCCAATCAAATTATGTTTTACCAAAAATATTCTGCTATTTTCTTTTTTTTTTCCTTTTCTTTTCCTTTTTCTGCCCCTTGACAACTCTGACTCTGTCTGGTTAACCCTTGTACAAGTTCTAAAAATGCTCCTCAAAATCTGTCTCCTGATGCACGTCCAACAGCTTTGGTTGTACAGGTTGGTTGTTTATGTTGGAGGTTTATAGTGAAGCTAAAGATGTCACTTTGATGCAGAGAAGGAAAGCTAGAAGGAACCATTTTAGGCAGGAAGATTATGCAGTAATATCTGCAATGATATGGTAGTGTTATACCAGCCTGCTTTTAGATATTTTTAAGCATTTAATTATAAAAGACTCCTTTTAACTCATTAACCTGCCTGGGACTGGGATCTGAAAGGACTAAAAATGGCTTGAACCATGAGACTCTCTTTTCACTGTATCTTTAAAATCACACTGTCAGGGAAAGTTTTGATATAAGCATGACTATTTGTGATTATGGCTTAATGTATATCAATTTACCATTGAATGTGGCCTGCTCCACTGTTTTTCATATCTCTCCAGACTATCTGAAGGGAAATTCATATTTCCTAATACAACAAATACATGTTGAAGATTGTGCAAGACAGAGATGTAAAGCATATTATATGCACTTTTCTGCATAATTTGCACTAAGCACTGCTGATTGCTGTAAATTTGAAATGTGTGTTTCTCATCAGCTGAGGTTCCATGAAATGCAAAGTATAGGTTAAAATATAGCCTAAGGTATTACACATCGAGGGCTCATCAGCTAAGTCCTCTGCACAAAGTTCAGTAAGTTCCTTCAGGAAGAGTGTTTCTTGACCTAGTAAATAACGGGTGAATATCTCAGAAAGAATCTAAGCCAGGATCTGATTTTACAGCAGCATGAATCAGACAACTGTGTCAGCAGCAATACATGTTTCATCCTATTTAGATTGAAAAGGACTTGGGTATCCAGCCTTCAAGCTATTGCTGTAGTTACACTGGCTGGTCACATTCTGAGAAATGAAAGTTTTGTTTTTCATGCAGTTGGATAAGTGGAATGAATGTCCTTTTATCTGTACCAATAACAAAAACATACAGAGAATGTTTCCATTACAGTTGAATTCTGTATGCAATTATGGTACAAAACCATTAAACAAAATGAAACTTTTCCCAGAATTCCCCTACCACATACACATATTGTGGTAATTTACTCTGAATTTAAGAATTCTGATCCTCTTTTTATGTCTCAAGTAGGAGCACTCTTTGTCACATTTGTTTCCAAGTCTTTTAAATTCCAGATTTGCATTTTCAAGGCTTTTATTTATGTAGGGACCAGACAGTTTTTCTACATTCTACAGCCTTGGCAAAGAAGAAGGAAAAACAAGGAAAAAAATCCCACAAATTGAATTTGGGTCCCCGATCTCTTCTCTCTCCTTCCAGCACCTTTGTGAATGCAGCAGAAATGGTGTGGTGGTATTTCATCATTTACAGCAGGGCTTCAAACATTATGAGCTTAGAAAATATATCCTCCATTCCTTTCCAAAGTGGCTGTTGTACTGCACTGCTGTGTTGGATGTAGAAGAATCACCTCTTTCCCTGCACTACTCCGTAGTCTCTCTAACATGCCAGGAAATTAAGTGCTTGTGATAAATAACTGGGTGGTGTTATGGTCAGTACTTTCATGTCATTCCTGACCAGATTCTGATCAGCAGCTCCAAACTGTTCCAGGATCTGAAGCTACCATTCCTAGTCCTGAGATGTCCCAAGAGACTCTGGTGAACTGTGATATTATAGTTATGCTATGGAGCTAGTGATGAACCTCAGCCAGGTAGTTCCAAAGTGGATTTTTGACTAATTTTTAATTTGCTCTTCATTTTATTTGCTAAGGCCCTTTTATATGTTTTTTTTTGCTGAGGCAATGAGGAAAGAAATGTTAGAGAATCACCTCTCCAGGTGTGCATTTGCAACATATGTGAACCTCTACACGCATTAATACTGTGGTCTTGCCTTGGCAGGTTGTGTCCAGAGCTGCAAAATGCTTCCACAGGGGGCCCATATTGGGAACAGATTTATCTCATGGTTCCTGCTGCAAAAGAAGAGGAATATCAAACTGAAGGGACAATGGCATCCCTAAAGAGCACAAACAATTGGTAATGTAGTGAAGGAGACAGTTTAAAGACTGGTAGTACCTGGAAAAGGGAGCACCTTCTTGAGCAGAGATACCTTAACATCTATTTATTTTGCTATGACAATATCTGTATTCTTTATGCACCTGAGCAGTCTCATTAAAAATTTCTAAGGTATGTAATAAATACTAGTATATCAGGACCTCTGAGAAGATTCAAAAGCTCTTTGGGACAGTAAGTAAATGAAGAGAAGCCTTACAAGTTGGACTGGTTTTTGGCTTATAAGCTTAGGCATCCAACTAATTAGCTGGAGTTTAAGTGAGAAATTTAAATTGCAGTGAAGATATTCCCCATGTTGTAATTAAATGGGAAAATCCCTTACAGACTTCAAAAATTCTAAGATAGCCAATTTAAAGATTATTTTATGCCATATAGATTCACAAAACAATTTAATGTAATTTATAGAGGTTTTGATGGCATGGTTTGAACATTAATAGGGTTCTATTCATACCTGTCTGGGAACATGGGTATGACTCACCAAATGTTGCCAGTCATCAGTGATGCTCACGTCTGAAAGTCATGTTGCTCTGCTGAGCAATACTGGAAAGTCATAGACTCACTATGAGTGATTTTATATTAATACTTTATATTAATATTATGCTGTAAGTGTCTGTTACAGGTGATATCTCCCATTTTTTTATGGCAGTAAAAACCATTAGGTTCTGCAATAAAGTTTGGGGTCAGTTAAAGCTGCATACTTGTAGCTTTAACATACCTCCAAACGTTATTGTTGGTGCTGAGAATTGCCAGTAACTTCTGACCTTGACCATGACTCTGCTCAGCCTGCATTTTCCTCCTTCCTGAGCTTGCTTCACTCTTTTAGAAACTTTTCAATATATTGTGCTAAACTGCAAGCATGACAGTTCAGCTTTGCAAGATCTCTCTAACAAGAAAAAAATCTGAAAGATCTCTCTAAAATCTCTGGTTTATATTTCATTTTATTTGTCATCTTTTATGAACAAATTACGAAATATACCTCATTCACAAATTGGAAATATTTACAATTTCTTTACAACAAGGCATTATTGAAGTTTTGATTTATGGCATTCTTAGAGCATTCTGTCTTTCAAAACAAAGACATCGGTGTTGTTTTCAGCACACTGTTCATTCACACTCTATATGTGAAATGGGAGCTTTTTAGAAGAGGAGTTTGCTCTCTCTTTTGATATGTCTACTGGGAAAACTGAGGCAGGATGCATTCAAAATGTGAGGAGAGGGACTGTGCAGATGTGTTGCTGTACCATGCCATGATCTGAAGCCATCATATAACACCAGATGCTGCTAAGTAGAGAGGAGAAAAAGATTCCCCTGAGCCATTCTTCCTCTGCCTTCTCATTTGAGTGGGCTAAATGCAGTTCAGTTTATTTTTCTTCTGATTTTTGAGTCTTCATGAGAATAAGAGTCTTGCAAAGTTTATTTCAAATACTATCACAATTCAGAAAGATTATTCAGACAAAAAACTGAAAGAGAGTAGCCAGGAAGTGAATAAATATTGTATATCCGCAGAATGTTTAGGAGACAAATTTTGAACATGGTTCTAAAAGGGAATTGCAACTGTGCTGGCCTGCAGTCGTGATATTTGAGCCATAAAAGCTAAGATAGTTTCATTTTCTTAATTTCTTGGAGTCTATTTTTTTTCCTGAAGAAAGTTCTAAAACCACTTCCTTCCATGGAACTTTTAAAAATTTCTTAATATACACTTCCATTATAAATCAAATGTGGGCCACCATTGCTTAGGTTGTCTGTCATTTCCTAGAACAAGAACAGAAAGCATTAATTAAAATGAGAATTATTGTAAGGTGTTCAAAATTCAATTATCTAAGGTTATGATGAAATTTGAACAAATTCAGAATTTCAAACATTCAAAAACACTTTACATTTTTATAGCTTGATAAACCTCATTATTAAAAATCAGATTTTTTTCCTACATAAATTAGGTACATTTGAAAGCTGATAGACTCAATGATTGAGTTGGACATTACACTCAGACCACATATACAGCATTGATGGCATCTGTACAAGGTTGTGATGTTGTCCTTTGAAATTGCATCAACTCAAGCTTATGTGCTGATCTACAAAAGAATAAAATGGTTGTCAAATCTCTGTTTCCATTCAAACCTCTATCTGTGCTGACATGCTACAAATAGATGCCATTCAATGCTTGCTGAAATAGATTTTGGGAAGTAGATCTAGATCCAAACAGGACCTAAGGGTTTTAACTGCTTGTTTTCCCTTGGGATGGCACTAATCTTAGTTTTCCCTTAATATGCCAGTCTACAATTTTTAGCAGTTCAGGGATTGCTTCTCCGGTGGCAGGTGAGTCATCCCAGAGTGAGCTGACCGGCTCATGAGTCAGAATCCTAAAGCACCAAAACCAAGATTTGTTTAGAGATAGATTTTCTAATTCTCAAATTGAAATCCAAACAATACCCCCTTAGCAGCTGTCTAAGCATAGAGATGGCTACATTAATTAAACAGTTCCCTGATCTTCAAGGCTGCAAAGCCACACTGAGTTAATGGTTAGAACTACCTTGTAGTGAGCAATTCCAGGCCTATTTCATACCAGACTGAATCTGGATGCAGAAATAGGTGATCTGCTGCATATGTCCAATGACAGAGAACATTCAGCTATGGCAAGAGGAATGGGTACAAGTAAAAATGCAGCTTGGGGTATTTCTAAAATTCAGGTAGATGAGGTGGAGGTGGCAGTGTTGGACTAGCTCTAAAATAGTTGCATGGTGACCAAAGGCTCTTCTCTGCATGGAAAGATTAAATTCACCTCTTCTTCCTCCTAGGTATACTTAGAGAAAATGTGGAATAAAAGGGATTTGTTTGTCCCACATCCTGTGGAAGCTTCTCTAAAAAAAGTGAAGCAACATTCATTGGGCTAGACAGAGAGAGAGAAAAAGACAGAAAGAAAGAGCCCAACTCTATAGCATAGTAGCTGAGATTCATGGTAAACTGAAGAAAATTATACAACCTGGTCTTTATTACTAGTCTTACTATTACTAGTCTTACTATTACTTTGTCTCTCTCTTCTTTTAATGCACAATATTTGGCAAGCAGAGACCAGAACTCAGAGTAACATAAAATTAAAAAGCACTGATGCCTCCTTTCTCAGGTGTTACCATCTCAATTTTAAAGCAAATCACAGGACTTAATGGTTCCCTTCAGTTTTTGAAAGATGTTCTATTCTTCTCTATAATATGAGCTTAGGGTCAACAGACCAAGTAGCCTTGCCAATTAATAGTACTGAATCAAGCATAAGCTTCAGAGAAAATCAGGTGTGAAACTAATTTTGAGTATTTTTTACAACCCAAGTCTCCATCTGCAGATAATGGTGTTGGATGTTTTGGTACTGGGCCTTGTTCTCCTCATGTATTGAAGAGGAACATGCATGCCTAACACTGGACTATCGATCCCACTTTGGGGGTTGTCTGGCACTAAAATTTGCTTATTTGTGGATGCCTAAAGTGTTTGTTGGATCTACACTGAAGATATCTGTCAGCTGGGAAAGAGACCAAGAATGCCAAAGCCATTTAATAGTAACTATCAGTCAGCCATATTTTGATAGTAATGATCTATCAGAAGGTTACTCATGAGTTTTCTTTTGTCAGCTTCATCACCTGAATCATCTGCAGACATCAGCCATTAGAATATTACCATAGTTTCAGAAAATATCAAACCCCATTTATTTTCCCCAAAATTTCTTTTTTTTTAAAAAAAAGTTAATTTAAAAAAAAGTTGCTGAATTCAGGGAATGAAGGAGCACACAGATTAGAAGCAGAGTGGTTCAATGGTGGCTACATCCAAATAAGAGTATTTGGATGCCTGTAACTAGGGTGAATATTTTAAATACTCAACTTACTTCCAGATTGCAGCGTTCACCACGTAGAGTTATGTCACTACCTGGAAGCACCATTCCTGCCTCAGAGTGACATCACAGCATCAGCCAACTTTGATTAGCTGAAACTATGACTTCCTTGTAGAGGTGGCCCTTCCTGAAGTGACATAACAACATGGTCGCTCCCTAGTGTTCAGCGTACCTTGGAGGTAACTCTGGTGTCGGGGGAATCACCGGACAGCTGGGCAGGTCGGTTATTTCAATACCCCTCAATCTCTAATATAAATATAACAATTATACCATAAATATAGCACAAACAAATGCACATGCAGTACATGTCTACATTACTGTATATCAGTATAAATATACAATATAGTCTTAAAAATAAAACACATCTAAGCTATTTTATAAATTAGGGTCTAATTTAAGGTAAGTTTTTATGCAGACTTCATTGTCTTTTAGGGGCATGTCATGAGCTAGTGTACTGAACCCTGCAATCAGCAGGCAGTCTATGGGTCTAAGAAGTCCCAAGTCAGGCCACGTGTACATGCATACTTGGCTCTACAGCAGACATGCAGGAAGTTTTCCATCAATGGGGCGCTCCCACATCTGCTGAGTGCGTGCAATAGGGCTGCTCTGCGCGTACATCGTGGCCCTTCACCCAAGATAAGTGGACACCTGGCAGTCCTTGCTGCTAAGTGTCAAAAAGCTCAGTAGGTCAACAGGCCAGGAAGGTAGGCAGTAAACTACTACTACACATGGTCATCCTCAACCCAAATTGGTAGCATTCGTGGCTGTTTTTTTTTTTGAAAGGTTTTTTCTTCCCAAGCTGTTTCTTCTTCCTTTCCCTCTCTTCTTTTCTCCCATCTTTGTCCTTGTTGAGGCAAGAGTCTCTCTGAAAGTCAGTATCTAGCCTTCCATCAGCAAGACCATCATATTTGCCTAATAGTTCATCAGAATTCATTTAAAAATGAGATGGAGAAATATATCTTGTCTGTTGATTTTATCACCCTGCTTTATGTTAATGTTGTAACCTCTACTATTTAACTTTTTAAAACATGTTGAAAACATAATCTTTTAAAAATGTTACAAACATCTTCTTTTTAAAACACATTTTAAATATCATCTATGATTAATTTAGTTTATATTTCTACTCAGAGTCTCATTTCAGTTAAGAAACCAAAGAACAGTGACAAGTAATTTTTAATTGCTATATCATGTTTTTTCGAGGAATTTGATAACAATTCTACAGTCTGAGTGAACTAATCCTTGGTCTGCTCTTCAGAGGTTTTAGTACACAACAGACTCTTGAACTTAACAGTAATGCAAACGTGCATGTGGAGGTTTAGGTGGGCAGTCCATTTGACTTGAGTTCTTTTTTCTGCTCATTTTTCAAATGAAAAATATAGGATAGATACTAAGTACAAATGCAAAGCACAGGGTTACAGTGAACACTTAACTCCTCAAATATTATTCAGATCTGTTAAGTCAAGGAGGTGATTTGAAGAATTCCATTCCATTAATTGTTTTGATCCTAGGTGCTCAGCTTTGGGACCTTCAGTTTCAGCACCTAATTATGTTCCTATACACCTTGGTAGTTTCAGCACCTAATTATGTTCCTATACACCTTGGTAGGCTTCCTGTTAATACATAAAGGAAGCAAATGCTCAGTGCTGCAAATGAGACCAGTTTCATTTAGGTGTCTAAATATGCCCTTAGATGCTTAGGTTAAGTCACCTACATTTGTGAAATGTGGCTTTTCTGTTTAAATAACCTAATTTATAAGCTGAGTACTTGGGAGAGGAAGAAATTGATTAAATCCTGGAAGCATGCAATGATGTGGTTACAGAAAGCTTTCTGCGCTTGTTTTACAGTTCAATACATGATAATTCATATTAATAAGACTTCCAATTATTTAGGAAGTGCTATATTTAGCAGCTAAGCCCCTGAATAGCTGTACAATGGAATTATGCTGAAAATGGATGTACTTCATTGAAATGGATGTACTGCAAATGTACAGTACCTAAAAATAGCTCCATATAATGCAACATAAGAAAGCTTACACAGAATGGCAGCATTTCATTTTCCAGAAGCTCTGTCTCAAATAAAACTGAAAGCTGAATGCATCTCTCACCAACTGTAAACATCAACATATACAGTAACATTTCAGGAGCAGAAGAACAAATAAGGGAGGGTACACAACTCACTTTTTCGGCCATTTCATGGGAGTGATGCAATGAATGTTCCCTTTCCGAGAACATTCGCCTTTGTTCATAGCTGGCTAGCCGACAAGTGAGCCATGAAGAAAGGGTGCAACCACCAATTCCAATGCATGCAAGAGACATGGAGGCAAGATGCAAAGAATAGAGAGCAGATGACTTCTTTGTCAGAGCACGAAGAAATTGAAAATTTAAGATTCCTCCTATTAGTCCACAGATGCAGCAGGCAGAAAAAAGTATCATCTGTCAGGAGAGACAAGATAGGTTATGTCACATCTTTTCAGAGATGGATTAATGCATATAAAGTATGAGATAACCATCGTTCAACTCTTTGATAGTACCACTGACTGCAAAACACTGCACAGACACTTGTTTTTGACGCTCTTAGCTCCCACATTGCTCCAAGGGAATATATTACCTTCTGGTATACAGGAATTACGATTGATGTTGCATGTAAAACAAGTTGGGTAAAATGAGTAGGTAAAGTTAAAACCTATTCAATGGACAGACTGCTATAACACGAAAGTGATTTCCAACTGTTCATGCAAAACAGTAACATGACAGAATGTGTTGTAATCAGAAGTGAATGCCTCCTGTATTTGTAGTGAATCTCTCTTGCTTTGTGTGCATTCTGACTGGGTCTCCTGCTCAATTATAATTTATGCAGTCAGATAGCAGATTGGAGGCTTTCTGCAGTTTTTGTGGAGTCTTTGAAAGTGTTCAAGGTGAATGTGCTGGTCAAAGAAGCAAAAGAAACAACAAAGAAATCTGTGATGCTGCTTTACAGGTCAGTTTGGTGACTGTATGGTTGGTTGCTTAGTTTGGTTGTTTTTAACTTGACTAAAATGTTCCTAGGCATTTTAGAAAGCTGTGAAACAGGCTGCAATCAATGAGACATTTTTAAAGACCTCCTATTGGTTTTAATCACAAAGATGTTACACTGATTCAGGATGTACATTAATCTCAAATGATTCAGGAGCAAAAGACCTTACGGAGACAGTGTTAAATGATTGTCTTATTCACTTCCCTTGATAGTGCTGACCTGTCAGATGATGATCTAGATGGTCCTTTAATGTTTCTCGATATGGCTTTGTATATGTACTTATCTACTGTTGTAGCAACAATTTATGGAGCCTTATCGGCTACTTCTGTACAACTGGGAAGAGAATTTTGTCAGAAATTTGGCACTGAGCATGTATATTGCAGTCCACTGACAAGTGACTATTCCATGAGACCTCTGGAACAGATGGCTTTTAGAAACTGGTTATGGTGCTTGTTTTAAGAAATAGGACTGTCGTTTTAACAGTTTAGGGTAACTCATTGATATTAAAAAATAACTGGAGAGAACTTTTGATTCCCATCACACTTACTCTTGTTTTATGTGACTTCCTTCTGTATTTGGCAGAATAATCAAGCTGTCAGAAAATCAGAACTGGCCTTATCACTTAGAATATAAGATCATGTCTTTAATATAGAGTTCTGCTGTGACGTGTTGAGTAATAACATCATTTTGCTGCAGTCAGAAAATGACTGTACCCAAAGAGACATCTTCTATCACTTTAAAAATTATATACATGTGTTTCAGATTGCTAAAAATCTTGCTAAACACTTAACAGCTATTATATCTAGAAACAAACTTGGTCAGCAGCCTTATTCAGATAGCAAGCCAGTGTTGGTTTTTGAAGGAGAGAAGATACAGTCCAGTGACATTATTGAGAAGCATTTATTGACTTGATGTAAATCTGTGTTGTGATTTCCCATCAAAGTTTATCCAGATATGGATAAATAGGGATGTATGCCTTAAATAGCATGACCTAAATAGGCCATGTCAGAACTGCCTTGTTTTTTATGACTTTACAAAGTGCTGATTGTTTTTTTAAGATTGTTGACTTGTAATTTTTCTAACTGTTTATCAAAAACCCTTGGATGTGGAAAGCCCCCAGTAAAGAGTTCAAATTAGATAAGTAAGCCTTTCAAATACTTATGTGTTATGGATGCAGTGGAAAAACTTACAACAAGTCCAGATTTTTTTTTGGCGCATAATATTCCACATACGCCGCAAAGCAGGAACTGCAAAAAACAAGAAACCAAACAATTATTTCATCATTTAAGGTATGAAGTTCAAATCTCATTGTGTTGCTGCGGTGGTGACCACAGTTTAGGCAACGGTTACAGTTGTCAGCATTTTTGTCACAAACCTTACATTTCAGGAGGTTGTAACTCAACCATAAACACTCTTATCGGATAAGAAACTGGAATGAAAAGTCCAAGTGACCATGATAACTCATGAGATAAGAAAGAAAATCTGAATTTTAAGCTGCTTGGGTAAAAAAGTTGGAAAAAAATCCCCAGTGTTGAAAGCAAAAAAATGCCTTTTTACTGTTTTCTTTTTCTCTCAGAAAAGTTTAGCAAGCTACTAGTCAGTGATTCAAATCATGTACTTCTAAGCATAGCATAGGGACTTAATGCCCTGATCCCACCATCTGAACCACTGAAGGATCACATATGGATAGTTGTTTTCAAGACAGTGGAACTCTGGGCAAGAATATAATTCAGTCATGTCTGTGGGTGCAGGTGTAAATATGAGTACATCTGTTGGTGTGACTACTCTGGGCATGCAGAAAGATCTGTTTCAGACTCTTGATAGCCCAGTTCACAAGAGACAGCATGAAGGTATCTGTACTTTTTTTTTTTATGCCATTCCCTCACACAAACTGATCTGCTAATTGTAGCATTGAGCATTAGATAAAAATTAACTACCAAAACCAGAAAAGTGCCTACCAGTTTATAAAAATAGATGATAATGCTTAAGAGTGACCTCTGTCAAAGACCAGTGATGTCCTCTGATGTCTTTGTCCTCCTACAGAAAAGTTTAACGAGGAAAACAATGAATAGTTCCCAGGGGAGCAGTCATGGTAGGAACTACAGTAGTTATATGAAAGCAATAAGGCCTTCTCCAGCAATACTGTCAAAAGATATCCTTGATACCTCAGAAACTACTTATTTTCAATAAAGCTAACCCTACTCCCCCACTGGGAAGTAATTCTATAGTTTTAAAAGTGGATTTTTCCATGCTATTTTTGCATTGAGATGGTATTTCTAGCAAAAGGCTCTGCTTGACCCTGATCTAGAATTAAATCACAGAAAAGACCTGGCTGTTACATAAGAAATTAAAAAAAAAAAAAAAAAACAAACCAAAACCCCAAACCACAAACCACAAAAACGAACAAACAAACAAACCCCCAAAACCTAGTTTCTATACAGCATTCAGGGTATGTGTAATATATTGCAGGTACTTCTTACTTACAATCTAAAATTTTGCAGCTTCACTATTTCAGTTGCGGAGTTGCTTTAACTCATAGTTTATCTCCCTCTAACTAAAGTAGTTCATGTGTAGTTCATATAGCTAAGTATAAGCCTTGAGATAGCTTTTTACTCTGAGTTAGACCCATGAAAACAGTTCCCCATAATGAATGTGGAAAAATTTTGTATGTTATTTACCTTTACAGTAAGCATGGGATGTGAATTTAATACCAGTCTGATTATGGAGAGTGCTGAATGGCTCAGGACATACCAGAATGCACAACTGGTAATTGATGCTACAATCCACTGACTGGAATAACAATAAAAAAAACCAAATCACTAGGGGCAATGCTCCCTCTGCACCTCTCCCACAGGCAAAGAAGATTTCAGCTCATCACTTTGCTTTGTAAGTGTTCACTCAGACTTTCTGTGAAGTTTTGAGGTTTCACTCCCAGTTCTGCCATAGCAGATTGCCTTCAACTGAAGGCATGCTTCAGATTTTCACACGTCATGTTTTGTATTTCTCAAAATGCAGAAACCTCAAATGAAATTTGTTGAAGACATCTTTGTAATTAATTTCTATTCAGTCAGGCTTGATAAAGTGGCTTAATAACATATTTTCTCTCTGTAGTGATTGAATGGGATTGAAAGGAATTTTTTTATATAGAAAAATTAATTAGAGTTGGAAGATATCAGCATAGATAGTTTTAACTTGTTAACTAGTTTTAAAAACTGTGGGTTTGATAATTTACCTTTAAAGCTGAAAGAGTATGAAAAAGATGGTCACTAATTTTTTCAGGAATGTTTTAATTCTGCTCCAGTTTGAGTCAATGAAGCTAATCTATGAACCCTAAGGTACCAGCTTCTCAAAGCAAGGAGTGACTATACCATTTAAAGCATCTGACTACCTGGAGTAAAGATCTGGATGCAGTAGCTAAATGTACATTGTTTGCTAATGATACTAGACTAGGAGATACCATGGACTCTGGTAAGTGTAGAGAGGCCTTACAGGGAGATGTGAATAGACCTGAGAGCTGGGCAATCACCAACAACATGAAATTTAACAAGAGCAAGTGCTGGATTCTGCACCTAGGACAGTGTAATCCTGGT
The DNA here is from genome assembly GCA_013397315.1 of Donacobius atricapilla. NCBI lineage: Eukaryota > Metazoa > Chordata > Aves > Passeriformes > Mimidae > Donacobius > Donacobius atricapilla. The sequence continues at coordinate 31,707 of WBMY01006264.1, read as the reverse complement.
TATACATAAATATTGGGGGTCAAGAGATTGGAAAGCAGTCACAGGGAAAGAGATCTGGGTGTCTGGCTTGATGACAAATTGAATGTGAATCAACAGTGCCCTGGCAGCAAAAAAGGCCAGTCATGCCCTGGGGCACGTCAAGAACAGCATCACCAGCTTGGGGGAAGTGATTGTCCTGCTCTATTCTGTTCTGGTGCAGTTTCTCCTTGAGCATTGTGTGCTGAGTTGGATGCCTCAGCATCAGAAAAGCATCAGACTAGTAGACTGTGTTCAGAGAAGGATGACCAAGATGGTGAAAGGCCTCAAGGGCAAGACTTATGAGGAGCAGCTGAGGTCACTTGGTTTGATCCGATTGAAGAAGAGAAGGCTGAGGGGTAACCTCTACACAGTCTACATCTTTCTCAAGGCAGGCAGCAGAGGGAGAGGTGCTGATCTGTCTTTGATGATCAATGATAACAACGAAATAGAGTGAAGTTTCATCAGAGGAAGGTTCCTTGCTGTGAGGGTGGTCAGTCACTAGAATGGGCTCCCCAGGAGAGGGATCATGGCACCAAGTCTGTCAGAGGTCAAGGAGCACTCTGGATGCTGCTATTAGTCATATGATTTAGTGTTAGGTAGTCCTGCAAGGAGCATGATATTGGACTTGGTGATCTTTTTGGGTCCCTTACAACTTGAGAAATTCTATGATTTTATGATAATATTGTATTGTGTCATGTATACTCTGTATAGAGTTTCTCTCTTGACATCTACAGTATTTGTACATATAGGCAAGGAATAACATATTCCATAGTTAAAGAACTAAAAGAGTTCTTTGTATTTTAACTCAGAGGAATTGGATATTCATTCTCCCTCCACATCCTTCTGTTTAGTATTGAGGTCATGCCAAGGTTTTATAATCTGTATGCCTATGAGATAAACAAGTTGTGAAACTGAATGCACTCAAGTGCTTGATTCTGTTAAAAGCCTTGGAAGAAAAGCATTTGGCAGTAGCAATGGGCTAATGTTATTTAGGTTGTTTTGGTTTTTTTTTAAATGACAGTGGATTGCATTCATAGAGAAACGGCTTGCCCAAAACCCAGTATGGCTATTTATTTATGTCAGCAGGCATTTTGCAAATAAAAACAACAGATAACTTTGAGTGACAGGGTCAGGCAATTATACTTCATGCAAAGCTTTGAAACTTACGAGCCAAGTTTACCACTCTCTTCTAAGGCTGAGTCACTGGTAACAGTGGAAACCTGCTATATGAAGAGAGTATTAGTAATACCCATGGCTCAGAAACACTGCTCCTGTAAAGGTTCTTTAGCTAGGCTTTTCAATGTGGAGACATCTAAAAAGGTTAGGATTTCCATGGGATAATATGTGATTGACTCTGTTATCTGCTTTTTGATACCATAGAGACTTAGGACCTTTTTTTTTTTTTTTTCTGGCAGTGGTGCTATAGGAATTTCCTGTAAAATTTTTGATGTCTTAGTTTTGTGATCAGCAGTAGTGAAAATTAGATGGGAGAAACTACACCAGCTCTTTGTTGCAGAAAAAGGATGCAGTAAAAATCAGATTGAAAGTGTGTTTTACTTAGAATCTTCTATTTTATAATGCTGCCAACTGGAATACAGTCATCAGGGGCTCTGTTGTCTTGACACTCCCTCTCTCTCTGTTCTTGGCTACCCTGAAAACTTCATGTCAATATGTCATAACAGTAAAACTTGGTTTGTAACAGTTCAGCTACTCTGGACTACAGTTTACCCTTGACTAATTCTGTCATGGTGAGGACTTCCTCCTTTCTACTTGATCATTGATTATCCTTAATCAATTTTTACCAGCCAATCTCATGGAATCTTTAAATGTAGTTATATTCTCCATGTATTTTCTAACCATGTAACCTAATTTACCTGAGCTAACTTTGGCAAATGGACTTACACTGAAAATAAAGTAAATCAGGAGTGGAAAAGGAATATATCACTGAAGATAAGCTTCTTGAATGAATGTTCAGCGGTTGAAGTGTTCACAAGTAATGCAGAGAATAAGGCCAAAACAATTCATTAAAGTTAAGCTAAGCTAATAAACCCTACAAAATGCCCTGGAAGCCAGAGGTAACTTCAGCTGGAACTTTTTTAAACAGATGTCTCATTGTTGGACTTCCATTTTAATTATTATTCATAATAAAAAAATCATAAAATGCTAAAGCACTGCAAGGCTCACTTAAAAGCCTACGTAGATTGCCACTTACTCCCAGACCCTATTGATTATAGGGTTACTTTTGGTTGCAGACTTATTCATACCTCCTACACATACATGATGTTTTGCATCAAGACTAGCAGAGAAGTCATGTATTGAAATTGTTGGTGCAAGTCCAGAGAGGGGCCAGGAAGTTGGTAAGAGGGTAGGAGCACCTCCCTAAGAAGGTAGGTGGAGAAAGTTTGGGCTGTTCAGCTGGTAGAAGAGAAGGTTCAGAGATTCACAGATTGACAGAATATTCTGAGTTGGAAGTGACCCACAAGGAGCATTGGGTTTGAATGGAGACCTCATAGCAACCTTCCAATATCTGGGAAGCTGGAGAGGGACTCTTCATCAGGAACTGTAGTTACAGAACAAGTGTAAAGAGGTAACTAGAAGAGGGGAAATTTAGACTAGATATTAGGAGGAGATTCATTACTGGGAGGGTGATGAGGCCCTGGAACAGGTTGCCCAGAGAGGCCGTGGATAAGAAAACCCTGGCAATGTTCAAGGCCAGGTTATACAAGGCCTTAAGCAACCCGATCTAGTAGGAGGTGTTCCTGGCCATGGCAGGGACAGCTGGGACTAGATGATCTTTAAAGTCCCTTCCAATCCTTATTGTAGGATTTTGTGATTCTATGCAATTTTGAGAATGTATCATCAAGTAATAGACAGGAGCATAACCCCTCTTGGGTGAATAGTAAAAATTCCAAAGAAAGATACTACAAAGCAAAAAAGCTATTTAGAGATTGAGTGCCTCAATCCCACTTATAGTGATGATTCACCATGGACCCACCAAAGTCAAAGTGTCTCTGACAGCACCAGTGTGATTGCAAGGTGATGCAGTAGTGTCTGTTTGTGGAGTTTTTGTCATTCACACTGCAGCTGTACCTGCTAATGTTCCATATGCATATTGGAAAATGTTTCTTTTTGTCTGTTGAACTTTGGAAAAAAACCCCAAAGACCTCCCAGAAAAGGGGAATGTTTCTTTTGAGACTGCTTTAATTTACTTTATATTGAATATTGCCTTGAAACAAAACCTCAGATCCAAAACCCCATAAATTTTGGTAAGAAGGCTAAAATCTCAATATATATTCAAGTTCTGTGGTTTGGATGCATCCCTATTTCACATTTTCTGGAACAAAAGACTTGGCTTCTTTCACTTCCTTCTGGAAAATGGCTACTTTGTCCCTGGTAGTTTGAAAAAAAAGATTCCATTTTAGTTAATCTGCAAGAAGCCAAAGATTTTTTTCTTTCCACCATGCAGAAGAAAATATTTTTATTTTACATCTTGAAGCTAAGAAACCTTTCTGTCTTATGTTTTGAAAAGGCAAAATCAATGGTGAGTGTAATTCCCTTAAAAAAATGAAAACTGCACATAGAAAAATTTCCTGGACACAGGCTGAACAAAATAGTAGAGAAAACCTGTTGAATATAAGGACAGCTTGTTCCTGACAAAAAACTCAGCTAAACTGTATACACTGCATGGAAAGTCCTCTATGGGTTATCCATAGTTATCTGATTAAACAGAGGAAGGGAAATTATTCCAAAATGGAATATAACACAGTGAAAATATAAGTGTATTATACTTATTCAAATGATACTCTACTTGGAAGGCTAAACCATCAAGACAGAATTAACAGTTTCACTTTCATCTACCCTTGTCAGGTAGCAAACTAGAAAATCCTGTGTTTTACACTAAGGCTGTATAAGCATGTGACTTCCAGGACAATAACCAGGAATTTGAAATCCGTAATGTAAAGAAGGAAAGATTCTGTTTAATAATGTTGTTTCAACTCCATCCAAATGAGAAAAAAGCTGGAATCCCTAATGGATGAACTAAGCAGAAGAGATATCTGTAATTGTAACTCTTATTCAAAGTAGTATTTCAGAACAAGGATTAAATTTTCTCAGCACAGACACAAAGGGCACAGAATTTATTCATGAAAACAAAGACATCAAACTAAATAAAAATTACAACAGGCAAGCAGATCAAGCCTAGGTACTAGGTTTACCTATTACCTCCACAGAGAAACACAATAATCTTTTGCAAAAGGGGGATGGAAACTTCTAATGTTGTTGTCCCATGCAAGTGATTGTGGGAACAGGAATGTCTAGCTGGCTGAAAGGCATCCAGACACAGAACCAGAAGCAACAGCATTGCCAAAACCCAACCTTGTATCCCACCATATCTGCCATGCTGAGAAGGGAGGCTCTATTATAACTGAGGCATAGTGTTAAATCGTGTCTAATCTGAGCCAATACCTTGTCTGGCAGTGTGCATTTGGCTCTTATCAGATCAGGTGCCGCTCCACTTCCCATTGATTCAAGCCATATGCAAGCAGTTTAAATTCCATCCCAGGCCCTGAGATTAGTGTATCCACTCATCTCGTTATAGACCTACAGAGATGCTTTAAAAATGGGAAATGGTTTTTAGAAACAATGAAGGAAATTAAGAAGTGTGTTTCTGAATCCGAAAATTTACCTGACATCAGTGATTCAAGAAACCTCCATCCATCTCTAAAAATACTTTAATTCTCAGTGCAAAATAATAATGTTTACTTTTTTTTTGTTTAGAGCCTATCAGAATAACAAATAAAAATAATGCTTTTTTGTTTGTTTTGTATGAAGTATTTGGTTTAGAGTGTGACACTTACATCTCAAAAAAGCAATAAATGAAAGATTATTCCCTGCAGGAGAACTAAAGTCATATCATAGTAAAACATTTAAGCATATACTTAAGTCAGTTTATATTCAACAGATCCTCTAAATACAACCCAGGAACTAGATGGACCATCTTCCAGGTTGGTTTATGCCTCTGGAGTCTCTGAATGACAATCAGCTGAATTCATTGAATTGTCCTGGCTCCATGCAAGGCAAGAAGCTTCCACCCTTGGTATGTCCTTCCCCATCTATAGGTACAGAACTCTTTCCAGCTTCTACTGGGCTCACTGAAATTGCTATGATTCATTTCATCATGAGCGGGAGCCAGACAGAAATATGGTCTGTTTGATGAAAATGCAACGCATATGTTAAAACAAAGTAGGATCACATCTGCATTTTGTCTGCATGCTAAACAATAATGTGATTTTTTTTCAGTGCTGTCTTTGAAAAAAAAAAATAGATTGACTGTTCTTTCCAAAGGAAACTTGGCAACAGTAAAATCTAGATGTAAAATTTAGTGGTTTAAAATTTTAGGCCACCAGCATTGATTTAACAGTCTAGAAAGGTTTTCTTGCTCTGGGAAAGTCCCTGCAGACTGACAGTTTTTCTTTTCCTTCAAGTCTTGGATTAAAAAAAAAAAAAAGTAATTTAAATCAAATATTTCAAGTGACAACTTGGAACAAATTTCTGTAGCCAACTGCAGATTTCAATGGGCAGGCAGACTTCCATTGTGATAAAATCACAAATCATAGAAACAATAATTCCGCCTCTATCTAAAGACAGGCAAACAGACCAACGTACAGAAAGTGCATATCTCTCAAATACATTCAGATATTTGCCTTTATAAAAGAAGAAATGATTACTCCTGAGGGGCATAGCCATAAGTGAATCATCGAGTACCTCTCTCGCATATGAAGATAGATAGCATATTGGTTTAAAGATGTGGCTTTTGTCTCTGATTCTCTCTCTCCGTGAGGGAGACTCATTTACAGCAAGGATTTATTCACCGCTGCAGTATAAATGAGGATTAGAGCCATACACATGTATGTGTGTGTTTGAATATCTGTTCACTACTCATAGTGATCGTGATGAAAACACTGTGTTCTAAATATAGATGAGGAAGTGTGTGACCATTAAAAACAAAAATCTCTGAATACTTCTTGGTTGATTATCTTCTGACTTTTGTTGTTTGTGCAAAAGCCTTTGCTATGGATGCTGTCATTCTTACTATGTTATTGTTAGTGGTTCAGCATTCTCATTGGTTAAATTTTTCTAGAGTACGTCATATAATTGGAATGGTGGATTTCAGAAATATCCCTCAGTTTCTGGGAAACAAAGAAATCTGGGAGACACTGAATACAGCCTGTAGAATAGTTTATCCAAATACAAACATAACAAACAGAAAGAAAATTCGGAAACCCTCAATGTGTGAAATTTAGGGTATTTGGGACTGTTTTCATTGTGGGGGTTTGTTTTTAGCTTTTTTTTTTTTTTTTTTTTTTTTTGCAATTTAACAGCCATGGCCTATTTTAAAAAGAACAGATTGGTAATGATGTAAACTGGGTAGTTGTCTCCACATGCTCCAGATAATTTGAGAAGACAGTCACATCTTCAGTTGTTTTCTTATGGCTACTTTTTAAACAACTCATACTATCTCAAACCAATTCAACTCCAATGAGAACAACAGATTTTAAAGTTCTTTTTCCCCATTTTTAAGTATTTTTTGATACAGACATTGCCTAGGATTTCAATTTCATCATTCTGATGTACTCTACTTTCACTAGCTTGTTTATACATAATGCTGGGTATACAATGATCAGGGTACTTCAGCCCATGCTTAACTTCTCTTGTATCCATAATACTATAGATGGAATTCACAGGATTAAAATGAGGTATGTTAGTAAATCATCTGTCTGAATGGAGGCAGTGAACAATAAGAACAACTTTTTTAATAGAAAAGCTAATGTTCATCAAGTGCAAAGCATCATAGAGAGGCTTGAAGTATAGAAGATAGAATGTGCATGATTTTTAAGATGCCCAAATTTTAGGAATTCAGGTTAAGGTTTCCATGGTGATGCTATCTCCATCTACTTCCTTATGAACTTGGGTCTCTGCTGAGTTCCACCCACATAAAAGGATAGAACAGGGTCAAAGGTTTTCTGTGCATTTCCAAGTAAATTGCAACAAGAGGAATGACACTGTTCAACTTAAGTGTTTTGTATCTTAACAGGTCAAAGAGTTAGTTTTCCTTTAATGTTCCCTTCTTTTCCTTAGTGTTCACTTCTCAAAGGAAAACCCTGATTCAAGAGTGTGAATTGGAAAAAAAATAACATATTTTATGCAAGACATATCCTTTAATACAGGCAACACGAGCTCAGTGTAAGCTACAGCGAGCAGGAAGGAGGCGTATGTCACTTCTGCAGCAGGACAGTCCTGAGGATTGTCCAAATAAACCTTTGTCCAGTTGTTAAAATTTGAAACTAATTACCCAAGGCCCTAAGACTCCCTGGAGAATGGTACATCTCTGGCCCCTTTCTTGGCCTGCCTGCCCCACCTGCTAGTCTCCTAGTCAGAAGAATGCAACCTAACAGTTTGAACTACTGGAGTAGTACAAAGAGAGTGGTATAACAGTGACAATTTAAACCACAGGTCTTTAGCTCAAGGAAAACTAAGTCAGCCTTTAGAAACATGTTACCCCACTCTGCACCTCACTTTGATTTTCTCATTTCCTCTGCTACATGAAACATAAGCTTTTTGCTTTCACTTCGCATTTTCTTTGAGGCCTCTCTCTGCCTATTCAACCTGCAGTTTTTGCTCAGTTCCCAGCACTTGATGTCAGCCTCTGCAGGCTCTGGTTGTGGGCATCCTTTGCCCACTTGTTACATTTGCAAACAAGTCCCTTTGGGTTACTTTCCATGATTCTGCAACTCACATATGAGAATAATTTCCAATAAACATTTTCAAAACCCCTTTACGGTTCTCCGTCTTATTCCTCTCTAAAACTCTACCAATGAACAGCTGTAAATCAGCCAGACTGCTAGAGTGTTAATGCAACCACCTGTTATACCACTCAGTTTTGGTTTGTTTTTTCTTCATACTTGCTTACACCCTTTTACCCTGTATCTGTCTCTTACTACAATTATAATGTCCTTGGAAGCCAACATCTAATATATAGAATCTTAATCTATGCCTAGTACAAACTCTGGGATAACAGCATAAAAATGAATGAGGCAGTTATGCAGGAAATGTGCATCGTCATGAAATGATATCAGCTGTGATAGCATTGTGACAAAATGCAATCACTGCATAAAATACTGATCTCACTGACTGATCTTGACCTCAGTGAAACACAGGAAATTGACCTTTGCCATTAAATCTTCAGATAAACCCATGCTTTTAAGTAATTTTTTTCTTCCTTAACAATGATCAGCAACCTCCTTGTGATTTTGATAATATCATTACCTGTTGGCCTGGTACTATTGTTACATGTCTGATCTAGTCTTTATTTTCATTTCTCACCTACCTGTTCTGCAGTGCAGACTTATATGTGTGTTTATATACTGCCAAAAATATTTATCACTGTTGTCAATAATGAATCATTATTGACAGTGAGAATATTACATGCAGTACTTTGTCTGAATGAATCTATAAATTAGAGGAGGTTATGCTGGTGAATAATCAAGAGTGTTTTATATTTATCATGTTATCTGAAGCAAAGCAAACAATCCTTTTAGAAATACTGCTGTACAATAGAGGCTGGCCAAAACCAGCTTTGGACTTCAAAAATGCCCACTCATGTTTAGACTGAATATTCAACATTACCTATTCTTTGTTTAATAAATATAAATAAACATTTGGAGGAAAATTCTTCATAGTAACATGCATATCTCAAACTGGAAAAATAAGAAACATTTTTTGGGAAGTGACAAATGTTCTGTGATATGACCATGCTGCTTCTATTAACCCATTACTGGGTTTTCAATTTTTTTTTTGTTCGTTTTACCAGAAGCTCAGGGAGCCCAGTACATTAGAGCACCTTTCTCCTTTTCCTTCCCAATGCCTCTTTCTATTTTTCCTCCAAAAGCTCAGGACTCAGCTGACATACCCTTGACATTAATTTAAAACCCCTTTTGACAGTCTCCTCATCATGGACAGGGCTGTTCTTTTTAAAAAGCAAAACTCACTGTCAATTTAAAGACCCTAAGCTGTGGCCCGGGTTTCACGCGACGCACCGGGCTTCCCCAGGTGTGAGAAGGGGTTCAGAGAAAGTTCAATTGCTCACAGCAATACTGAAAAACGGAAAGGAGCGAGAAAGAAGAGGTCTCCCCCCGCCCAACACACACATCTGTCCCTGCCGTGCCTCCCCCTCGCCCCACGACTCGGCAGACCGTACCTCGAGCACATCGAAAATGGACCCGGCACGGTCGGCGCGACATGCACTCCCGGGAGGGAAGGGAGGGGAAGGGAAAAGGGGATGCCTTCGAACGGTCTGATCATCACCACAAAGAGTTAAAGAGAGAGTGAAATGGCTAACGTACACACACCCCGCTCCATACCGGAGAAGAGTCTCCCAGCTGAGGTTTTTGCTCTGTGAGGACCAGGCTGAAACTGACCGCCCCCACGGCCACGCTGGACACCCCTAACCCTATCTCCAGCACGGAGAGCACCAGGAGGCTCCCGATGATCTGGCTGCTGGTGCACATCCTCCCTCGGTCATCCTTCCTTCCCGATCAGCCGGGGAAACCGCGCATCCTCCTCCTCCTCCTCGGGCGCTCCCGCGGCCCTAAGTCGCCCCCAAACTTTTCTTCCTTCTCCGGCAGCCGGGGCGGAGCGGCACATCCGCGGCCGGCGGGCGCTACCGAGGGGCGGCGGGGCGGCCCCGGCGCCGCC
>WBMY01006264.1:0-21780 GCA_013397315.1 Donacobius atricapilla | reverse complement strand
TCCCCCGGCACGGCCCTGGCACGGCTCCGCCGTCCCGCGCCGGCCGGGCTGGCCCCGGGACGCGGGGGCCCACGGCAGCCGCAGGCGGACGCCTGAGAGATGATCCTTCTCGGGATGGGGGTCCACAGGCCTCCCTCCTCCCAGGTGCTGCTGCCAAAATTCGGGAGGAAGCCCGTCTTCCTCTTGTATTAGCTAAAGGACTGGAGTATGCTGTGTCTCGCCACTACAAAACTCTGCTCATCTGCAGAACCCTGGTCTTCTGCAAAATCCTACTGCCAAAATAGGCAATTTCTGTAGCCATTCCTGTCACTCGCAATGGCCGGAATTGTATCAGTCTCAAAGCAAATGAGCAATAAAGACAAATAGAACAAGAGATTTGGGGCTTCTACTTGAGCCAAGCTGGATTGTTTGGTACCAATCTTTATTACTGTGCCGGAGATACAGAGAATGCTTTGCCACTCTGACTACAGTTTTACAATCCAGATGTGTTGCACAACATGGAAACACACAGACAGTCTTGCACCTTGGCTTTCCTAAATATGGATCACCAACATTTGGATATGTACCTTAACAAGAGGGCAAAAGAACTACATAGACAGTTATATCTCCCAGTATTCAAAAATACTGGCATCCTGCAGGATTTAATGGTTTCCTCTATGTGCATGCTAATTTTTTTTTCTTATATGGAATCTTTCCTTTTATCAAAAAAATCTGTAATTCTTAACCTGCATATAAATCCTACACCCGGATGTCAGAATCCAGAATGGCAGTCTAGACTTGTCCAGTATGTCATGGTGCAACTTGGTAGCAAGAGCATAGGATTAGCAAGGTCCTGACTGAATAATTTTCTTTGGACTTCACAGCTGTTGCCCTGATTTCTTTAGCTTTCCGATGTTTCACAGCTTTGGATGTTTTTTCATAGTTCTTAGTTTTCTCACGCACAGGTGTTATAAATAGAAGCAATGTTTTTGTTAAGATGAAGTTAGTTTACATTCTTCCCCTTGGAGGAATGGACAGCTGATGGACAGTTGTCTTGGCCAATGGGATGGAAGAGGTTTCAACCTTCTCCTCCAATCCCTGGTCTGTGTAGAAATACTATAACTATGGAGTCAGATGTTTTAGTAAAAAAGTTCATGCCTTTTTCACCAGACAGTGCATTTAAGTGTGTGATTGTGTGTCCAACAGTGACACACAACCTGTCTTGTGTTTTGAGAATAAGTATTACATACACTTGAGAAGATTGCATCCACCATTACAGGCCAGAGTTTAGTTCCCATCTGCGGAAATCTTCAACACTTAACTGCGGTGAGTGGAGATAGACTGGCATCAATGTCTGTCACTTTATGGTGTTTATGCTTTTTAGGTATCCAAGAGTAAGAGGTCCTAAGACAGGATCTTAATGCTTTCTAGTTTAAAACTTTTTTTTTTTCTGTTTCCTATTTTCTCACACTTTTCCCACTTCACAGAAGCAGCACAGTTGACTACGTCTAAAGGAAAGCTCTGTTATAGTTAAAGATGAATTGCCTCTTTTCATCTCTTATGTTTTAAATGGTACCTGACATCTCTTATCATCAAAAATCAAGGCACAGGATAAAAGTTCCTAAGCTACTATATTTATGTAGGAGGCTGGAGAAAGCACAGATTTTCAAGTACCCACATGGGAGTAGGAAGGTGTTTCTGCAATGACAGTATCCTTATTATGTCAGATTGTTATAAACGCTGAAGTGTGCTAAGGTGCAATGATTTTACTGCTCCGAGTGTGTTTTACCAGATCTTTAAAATCCAGTGGTGATAAGAGAATTGCATAATGACAAATATAATTAATATATTTAATGCTTGCAGCCAGATAGAGAGCCTGTCACATCAGAATAGAGCTCATGTGACAGAAATAAGATTTCCATAAACAGCTTGTTTTATGTAACATTTCCACTTCAGTCATAATAAGCTGTCAGAAAGATGGAGGGAAAGAGACCTTGTGAAATGTGTGCCCTAGATGGAGATCACTTCATGCAACAGTTAATAAAACAGAGATATAAAACTGGAGTCCAACAGCAGGAGAGGAAGTGCCCTGGGTGCCTGCTTTCTAACCAGCAGGCTACAAAGAGGTGAAGAGCTAAGCAAGACCTCAGCCAGAGTTAATGACTGCTCAGGAGGAGCACCCTTTCAAGTAAAGAAAGGAAGGAAATGTAAAGTTCTAATCACTACCTTTTTAGAAGGAAAAGATACAGTCTTTGTCAATGTAGCTTATGTTTATTTGTACTATGGTGCTGCATCATCATTATGTGCTAATCTAGACAATTAACTTTACACATGGGACTATTCGTGCATATATTTCAGCACATGCTTACATATTTGCAACATTAAGTTATTTAACTGCTCGCTGTCTCAACTGGCTGGTTTTGAAATGTTTCCTGTATTTGTGATTCCAATAACAAAAATATTATTATGAAAGGAAAAAAAAAAGGGGGAAAAAAAAAGGAAAAAAAGTATTTCAATATGCAGGCAAGTTTTCATTAAAACTGCAGAAAGTTAAATACTAAAATCCCATCTCCAAAGTAAAATTAATTAGAGTCATGAGGGCTTTGGATCTTTTAATTTAAACTGTTGGATTCATGAACAAAAGACATCAATCTTATTCTTCTTGACTTTGAAGGAAAACTTTTTTCTCTCTCTTTTTTGTCATTGGAGACATTAAAAATGGCTCACGACAAAAAAGATTCTAGTCACACAGCAGGATGAAGGGTAATTGGATGACATAGTACTTGCAATGAAGAAGAAGAAATCAGAGCACAAAGATTCATTTATACTTAGTCCCTTTTACATGTCTCTGATGACCAAGAGACCCTAAGAAGGTTATAGCCTCTCCATTGGAAATTACCAGCTTTGTGTAACACTTTTGAACATGTATTCATAGCTGAATACATTCTGTTCAAGTGGTTCAGTTTATTGATTTCCTAATTCCATGTGTCTCTAAAACAATACTGTAAAGATTTTTATTATGAATAAGAACTGGGTCTATAGCATTAAATCAAAACTCAGGCCACTGAATCCAATTCAGCCTAGGAAAATGTGAATAAAATTGAAACTGTACACCATCCTGTGGCCTCTTAGAGGAGGAGAAACAAGTTGGTGCAGCCTAAGAGGGGAGATAGTCCCTAAATATTATTGTTACTAATAGGCTGGCATAAGGTAGCAGTTCTGGACAAATAAACATAACTTTGAGTGATCTTGGAAGCTGATTTATTCTTTCACCTTACAGATTTATTTCCTAGTCAGTACTAGGACTAGTATATCAGTTGTGTTATCTTAGAATATTTGACATAGACCAAATGACTTCTACCAGGATGTTCTCTGAGAAATGGCAAAAATTCCGCCTCAAGGGCAGCTTGCAAATCCTCTTCTTTTCACAAGTACCTTATGCTTTCAACTAACTCTGCAGATTCCATTTCTTTACACTGTTTTGTCACCTGGATCCCTTCAATTCAGTTTGACTGAAGCAAAATCAAGGAAAACCAGTACTCTAACGGCTTCTAAGTGCTTGGGGTGACTCACTGCCTTGGATTCTATGAAGAGTTTCCTATTGATTTCATTCTAAAACCAGCTGTATCTATTGCATCCTATCTATAGACATGCGTACAAAACAGCCTTTAGACCATTCCTTCTTTTTGTTTTTTCTTTCAGAATCAAATCTTAGTAAATTTTACACCTTAGTTTGTTCATACTCTAAATTAGTATGTGCTGGTGTTATAAAATGGGAAGAAAACCCCATGTAAAACTTGTACAGGAGAAGATAAAGGAATGTCATTGATTTTGTCTGTTCAAAGCTCAATACACAGGCAAACATTCTGCTGAATAAGTAGTTCAGGCCCAGCAGAGCTAGGATCTGTGTCACTGAAGTGATTGTTAAGCTTGTTAGGTCACAACTGTTTTTCTTCGATCAAGCATTAAGGCATTGGCACACACAGAAAAGAACCTGATGACATAATCTGAGAGTACTTGGCACAAAATTACATTCTCACCCTTACTTTGTACAGTTGCAGAAAGTTATTCCACAGCTCTACAGTACATCTCATAGCTCCACTCCTGAAGTTGTGGAGCCATGGAGAGGTGCTAGAGGGGATCAGCGTGATCAGTTGTAGAGGATCAGGATATAGCAGCTTGGCAAAGAGAAAAGCCATTGCCATGGACTGCCTTCTTGTACTGTACTCAATAATTATTAAATCTACCAAGACAGTGAGCATCTTGTTCATTTCTGAAACCTGCCCACAAGCATGAGGAAATTGCACTTTTCAGTAATGCACTGCCATACTAGGTGTGAGCATACAAAAGTTCCAGATACAGTTCCTAGTTATGCCACGAGTATCCCGCTGACATCTTCTGAACACATTTTTTTTTCATCTTGTCCTCTGCAATGAACTGAGTAGTTTTCAAGTGATATTCGTGTCATCACTTCTGGCAAGAATTTCCTCCAATTTACTCCGCTGCTTGGGAAAACTGATCAAAAAAAAAAAAAAAAGGAACATAAATCTTTAATCCAAATAATTTACTTGATACAACGACCAGGAAAAATCCTGACTTAGTTACATTCTTTTTGTTTTATTATCTCAGTTGGTTAGAGCATGGTGCTAATAACACCAAGGCTGCAGGTTAGATCCCTGTATGGGCCATTCACTTAAGAGTTGGACTTGTGGGTCCTTTCCAACTCAGACTATTCTGTGACTTTGTGATTAACCTTGGATGTTCAAAAAAAAAGCAAAAGTGAGATAACATCACTATTGTCTTGCTATATAAACAGAATATGTAAAACAGTCTCTTCAGCATAGTAAATTAATGTGTTTTTGAATTGCATGACTTACATAACCTGACTGACATTCTGCCATCTTTTACTCTCTGACCTTCTCATTTTGTGGTAAGTTTCATGTCCCAGAGAAGCCCATTAAATCAAGATTTAATTGAACTCTTCTGATCTGAATGTAATCAAAATATTTTCTGACAATGAAGACTGTAATAAAGCATTCTCAAACCTAAAATGCTGTGAAACGGATGTCTAACTAACACCTCAGTATATTGTAGATCTGCCATTGTATTTTAGAATCCTGCAGCACTTTCAAGTAGTAGGGTTAGAAGGTGTCTTAGGAATATCAGCCTTTATACAGTACGGAACTCAAAGGAGTTCAGATTTCACATGAATGACACTTTTCCGAATAAAGGTGAATCTAACACATGTACAGCTAAATATACACTGAATATGCTTTGCTGAATCAGAGTCATTACAGCTTCCATCATGTAGATTCCTGAGCTCACATCTGCCTAAAAGGGAGTACAGCCTGAATGAGGGCTAGAAGAGGCCTGCACATGTTAAGCGGCCTGACAGACTACATAACTCCTTCATGAAAGGAATTTGTTCTGCTACAATGACCAGGAATAGTGCCAACACAGAAACTAGCACTCTAGAACCTCAGAACCAGTATCTGCTCCCATTTTTGGCGTCCAATACGCTGTAGAAAAAGGCAGAGTCCAGGCTCCAGCTGTTGCCTGCTCATACTTTTTGGATGAGTCATGAAAGAGATAACAGTTGGCAGGAGCCCTGTTAAGAGCCCTAATCTGAAGCCTCTCAGGATAGTTTTTCTGTTGAATAAGGAGTGTGGTTTTCTTCTCCTTCACCAGCACTTTTAATTGGATCAGAATTTATCTCCCACTGAGCAATTTTTTTCTAGTGATGAGATACACTGTGTTGAAAAAAGTCCTTGACCATGGGGCATCTGAGATGTTACTCGAGAAGATTTGAAACAAGGTTTTCTTTTGTGGCATTGTTCTTTGCAAAACAATTGCTACAATTTTTGTGTCCGAGGTAGAGTACAGAAGAAATAAAGACATTAGCAGTCTAAAATCAAAAATAAAGTATTTAGGGAGTAAAGTTTAATTATTCCCATTCTTTCAATGTTAGGCAAAAATAGGAATTAATGGTTAACAAAAAGATTTTCCTTGAACTGCACATGCCTCCATCATCCCCTTTTCTCTGCCAAACTGTAATAATAATTTTTATTAGAAACACACTTTATGAAGAAAGTGAAGAGAGTCCAAAATAGTAAGCTCGGAGGGCACAGAGTTGAAAGAGTGATTTGTCAACATTCCTGGAATTCATGGCTTTTCTTGGACTATACACAGCAAATTGTTAGTTACTGTAACACATGATTTTATGGAAGATCTGTAGTCTGACCCAGTTCCTTGTGTAGTTAATTAAAATCTTACAACTGAATGAAAGGTGAGTTGAATTGGGTATCACTGGGTTATGGCTGTTCATTGGTCAACATTTACAAACAATTTTTACAGCTGAAAAAACACAAGGTATATTGCTAAAGTTCTGTTTCTTAAAGTCCATCTATAAAGCTCAGATAATTTTTTGCCAGCAATATCTGCAGATTGCTGACAGCTTAGCAGCAGACCCAGTCTGGCTGGGAAAATTGTCCAGTCACATCAGTGTCAGGGAATTAGGGGCTTATGCAGAAATGGCCAATGCTAACAGCAGGATTACCCTGGCTATTTCTTTCATCTGGGAAAGTCATGTCTGGACTTTATAAGAATATATGCTACAGATATAATATTATAAATTAGAATTCTGTCCTTATTGTTCTGAAAAGCAAGCATATCTGAAAGAAATATCCTTGGAGACATACCTCTAGGCTGCTGGTTGCCCTTGGTGCATTTGGTTCCCACATGTTTTGGTCAGAATGCACACATATCCAACAATACCAGGTCTCATAGGCGAAACCTCCTTTCACATAAGTACTGACATACTTCATGCCAGGAGAGCTCTGCTTACTCCAGTAAATACTCTGCACATGGTGAGACAAGATAGTGAGCTTTGGTTTGCATTTGACTCTTAATGATCTGTGCTATCATACTGAGTACAGTGTCAGCTAATCAGCTCTCTGACTTCTTCTAATTAAGTGTTAAAAACAGCAGCACATCAGCAAAGCTATGTTCTTTAGCTAAATTGTTCAATGATTAATTTAGTAGTGTTTTATCCTGGATGAGCAAGAAAAAAAATGTATCTCAGCAAAAAAACTGCAAGGAACATATTAATTGCAATTGTTTCAAGATAAAGTACTGAGGGCAAAGGAAGGATTACAAATAATGATCTTAAAATTACATCCGTCTGGCAGCAATTACTGTAGTTGAGCAATCAAAAAGATCTGATACCTTCCCAACCAGAAGAACAGTGAGTTCCAGCTAATAGTAAAGACTGATTTTGTAATAATTCCTAACAGTTGAATTACAGTAGTATTTTCACTTCTGCTTGGTGCTTTCTAGCTTGAAAAAGTGACCACAGAGCTCTTTTTGTTTCTGATTTCAAAGCTCATTCCTCAATATGTGTTCCTAATACATTTTTTGTCATTTTCTATTATATATGATAATTAAACTAAACTACTTTAAAAACTGCTGATTACTGCACAATAATTTTTGAGGATTGGTTTGTGTGTGTGTAGAGAAAATCAAGACATCCTAAAATAAGACAATGGTAACCTAAGAAATGTGTATTTAAAAGACCTTTACCAATTGTCTCATGTCTCTGCTGGAAAGGGGTAGGTTATTTTCATGGGACTGACATTTCCTTTCAGAGATGGGACTGTGCTACTGAGAGAGAGAAGGTCTACCAGACCTCCAGAAGGGAAGGAATTGCACTTCCTTAGGTAATCTCAGCCGTCTCTAGGACACCATCCCCACTTGATTTTTGCATTTCTTGTCCCATAGGGACTGAACAGGCTGCCTCTTCTGAAAGCATGATTTCCTTCAGATCTGTTCCAAGCTCTCAGTCTAAACCATACTCATAGACATAGCAGATCATGCTTTACATATTTTGACTCTTTTAATTACCATAAAAAATAAGTGGAAACTATTTTTATGCCAACCATTTGAGGACGTTTCCCTTTTAGTATATTCACTGTGAGACTTTTCTACCAAGGGTATCAAGAATAATTTTTTATTCTTTGATACCAAGCGTATCAAAAATATTTTTTTACATGTTTCAACTGTATATTTTTCTCAGAAATTCAGCCTCAATCTAAATGAAATTCCTCTTAAACAATATTTTCCTTCTGAAAACTAAATGTTAAATGTATGTACAATTAATGAAATTATCTTGAAGTTATTTTTAAGACTAAAATTAAAAAATAATGTAAATTTTATCATGTCTGTAAGATGCCTACATAAAAAATGGTGACAATTCAGAAATAGTTGCTTTTATGAAAAAAATATTTTGAAGAAAGAAGGAGAGGCCACTTCAATAGAATATAACATGTTTTCAGAGAAAACGTGTTTCCTCTCACTGTGCTACCTCATCTCCCTCCAATAGCACTCGAGAAATAACAGCATAGATTTCTGCTTACTACATGATATTTGGGCACTTGAAGAAAAAGATAAAATATTGTTTAAATAAGCATGTTTTATTTGGTTCCTAGCTATTGTGGGCAAATGCAACTTAACATACATCAAAATGATAAATTTCTGTCATTTACAGACTTAAATAAGCTTCATATGAATCATTGAGTGCATTATTCTATTTTGAATCTGGTGGAGCTGAACCAGTGAATTATCACCCAAAAATCTACCCTGTAGGAATAGACATTAATAAAAACATCCTCACCCATATTTAACACCAGAGTAATTAAGGTTTCTAAATTTACCAATTCCTACCACACCAGATACAACTTTTTATTTGTCAGCTATTTCTCAGAGCTATAATGCTTTGGGGAAAATTGTCACCCCTGGAAGATTGTCCTGTCATTCATAATTTATTTATGGTTCCATGCACTGTAGATACAGATTACAAACCAAGATAGGGAATTTGGAGGATATAGGAAAAAATCAGGTTTTTACAGAAGACGTTCTTTTTATATTTTACTTGTTTTATCATTGCTTCAAATTACTTAATGTTCTTCTTTCTGGTTACTGATTTAGAATGAAGTTTTTCATGGAGAAAAATATGATAGACATGGTTAAGCATTCAAATAATTTAAATATATCAACCAAATGATGTTATATGTATACAATCTAAATAAACACTTTATTGAAATATTCCTTAGTGTGCGAAAACAGGTAAATTATTTCTATATGGCCCTATCTATTTAATGTTCATTTAAAAAAACCATGAACAAACAAATTTAAAAAAAACCCAGGGCATTACGACTTGGAAAGAAACCCCCCAAATCATTCACCAGAAAACATTCACCAGATTAAAACCTATGAGGCTAGTGATATACCAAGCCAAATTCATAGTCATATTTAAAGTTAAATAAGAAAAAATCCTCATCCAGATATACTTCCTATTCCCTTATATCATCATGAATCAGGAATATGCAGCTGAAACTAGTGGGCCATCAGTAGATGCAAAAATAAGGGGAAATGCTTCTGTGATGAGGTAAATAATTTCTACACCACATGCTTTTGTGTAACACTATGTTTCCAGATCAGTATAAGGAGAATTAAGTACATATTAGAATCAGAATATTTGCTTCCCCTTAAGTTTTGAGTCTATTAAGTAAGAATCTGTTGTTCTCTGAAAATAGCATTTCCCATTTGTAAGACAGAAATAATCCTCGTGCTTTTCCTTTTGTCTGATTTGATTTAGAACATGCCCTTTCTCAGAGGCTGGTTCTTGTTATTTGTCAGCACTGTGCCTCACTCCAGTGCCGTTTGTTGTCAGGGAAGAAAGCAGTAAGTGTTGTCACTCCAGGTCTGAATCAGTAGGATTTGACTGTCATGCCAGCCTAAGGCACAATATTGTGCGGTTATGGACAGACGTGGTGATGCTTCAGCCAGAGCCTGTCAGTAGGAGAGTATCCTCATTAAAAGGAAGGTCCCCAACTGTTTAGGCTTTAAGGTTTCCTTGTGAGATGCTTCACAATAACCACCTGGGCTCTTGAGGACAGGCCATGTCTCTGACTTCCCCTCTTGTTTCAAGACAGTAAAGGTCTTCAACTAACTGGACAGACACTAAAGTAGATGTTCCTTATTTGGAAATAAATTAGTGCATTTTGGTTTAAATTTCTTTGGTCTCCATTTACAAAAGTGTGTGAAAAGAAACTAATTACAGATTATATTTTATTAATCTTTGCTGCTGGGCAGAGAAAATGCTGCGTAGTCCTGAGGATTCATAACATGTCTGTAGGTATATAGTTTTCTTAATTTAAATAAACAGAACAATGAGTGTATAAACAAAAAGGATTAAAGTTATTTCTTGTTTTTCAGTTTCCAAAACAAATTACTATTATTCATTGTACTTTAAGTCCAGAACAACATTTTTCAAATTAAATTAATTCAAAGAGATCACAGGAAAATGCCTCCGGATGAGGGAAATACAACATAATCTATGACACAGGCTATTTTACTAGATGTCACTGGCTTCAGCCCTTTGTGTTGCCATACAAGCATAAATCAAAATTTGAAATTATTTGAACAGTAATACAAAAAGAAACAAGAGGAGAACAAACAATGTCCATAAACAGTTAGGGTCAAATAATTTTAAGAGAACCATTCCTTTGAGAAAATATAAACTACATAGAAAGTACTTCATTTTGGTAACATTTTTTAATTAAAAATATTACATATTTACTTTATTTCCTATTAGTCTTTTTTGTTTTCCATTTTTTGGTGGATCAACGTGAAATTATTCTCTATATAATAATAACTATTAACTTGATGCTGCTGTTCTGTGACAAAGGAAAATATTTTAATTTGACTTTGTTCCAGCAGGACAGAAATCAAGTTAGACACATTTCTTCCAAAAAACCAAATGTCTTTTAAAACAGAAGGGGTTTCTTACACCCTCCACAAGTTATCATACCAGTTTTGTTCCACAGCTAGTGAGATTGAGGTTTAGGCCAACTAGTTTGTCTATTCTTCATATAACTTGAAAACTAGTTTTCCACACAAAAAGAAATTGCCTTACTTAAAATCCCAAGTCAGGTACAAGATATTTTCTGCTCCACTGGTCAATCTGCAAAAGAGAAAACAGTCCTTCTTCATAATCAGAACATCATATCTTGTTCCATACTCATTCCTACTCATTCTCTCCCATCTTCCATTTCTTGCTCCATAGTAGGTAAAAGTCTTCCAACAGATTACTGTGGTATTTTAGAAATACCAATACTGTGGTATTGAATACTGCCCTTTCATCTTTAAAGTTTCATTTGTTTAAAAAAATACTTTAATTTTTCAACTTCTTCCTGTGTGTGTGTGTGTGTGTGTCTAAAGGAACTGGTGTCAGCTCTCAAAGAGATCAAAATTTGATCCTGCTGTCCCAATTCAAAAATGTCTGACAAGATCTGGTACAATGGAATAGCTGCTATGGTAAACCAAATGGAAGATTTTAAAAATTCAATGACAGCAACATCGTGGAGTATATTAATTTTCTACTGTATGGGAGCCCATCCCACCTATTTCATTGGGCTTCTTACCTGGCAGTGTAGATGAAGGTGAATATTTGCTTACTGTTTCACCACCACAAGCAATTGTATCAGTAATGTGGAGCTAAAACAGATTCGGAAGAACAATCTGGATTCTTATCTGCTTTGTGTATCAGCAGCAAAATTGCCAGCTAAACCCTAATTGTGGATTCTTTATGACAGGTAATAATAGGAGATGCAGAGAAGAGCACAGCTTGTATTTCGTCTACCATGCTGAGCTGAAAGAGCTAACAGATTAAAAAAAAAAGCTTTGATTTGTAAGCAAAGCACATTTTATTTGGGTGTCACCAAGCAAGAATATACAAGGGACTGTACTGTAGAGTGAAGCTGACCCTGGGGAAGTCAATAGGAATTTTCCCAATGACTTTAGTGAAACTAGAATTTCTCTCAATATCTCTATTCTCAACATTCTGCAGCTTTGCAGACCTACTAAAAAAAAAACCAAAAACAAAAACAAAAACATCAACAAAACCAAAACAATACAAAAAACTGCAGTACCAAACAAAACTTGTAAATAACACCAGAAGGATTTCTTTGCAGAACTACATATTTGTCAAACACTCTGCCTTGCAGTGTAGACGTGCTGCTCCCACCACCTTTGGCAGGAGCCGGGCATACTCACAATGGGAAGAATTTGCCCCGTGAACTTGATACCCATTCAGCAGTTTTGCACACAACCACCAGACCCTTTGGATCTTGTGGTCTTGTTCCATCTGTCTGTGTATTGACTGTAATTTAACATTACATCATCAGCTAATCTCGTTCTTGATTGATTTCTGAGCAAATTACAACCTCAAATAAAAATGACACTAATTCCTTTCCAAGTGTAAGTCCAGCTAGAGGTTTTGTGTGACTGCAGATGGTTTCTAAATCAGCTTTGCCGTCATGTGACATAGGATACTGTATTTTCATTAGTACAGTGTAACTTTCCATATAGCCAGTTCTGTGCAGTAACTGGCTCAGTAAATCTCTCATTTAAAGTTGTTCCACAGCCGATGACTGAACTTGGAGACACACAGCAGGGTTTTTAAGATGAATCTCAGACATGTTCCTTAGACTATGAATACTTCTCAGGTTAGCAGTTTTAAATATAGTCTGGTTGGGAATGACTTTTGCCCTCACTTCATTGTTGTTGTCAATTATTTAGACAAGGCATCTGGTATTCCTAAGGCTGGTGTCTCTTGTAAAGTTTCATGCCTGGTAGCAGAGAATAGGTCTTTGAGCTCATTCTTTTCTGCTTTGCACCAGCCAAGTTCATGCTTGTAGAAAGTAATAGGTGATTCTAAAATGTCCCAAAATTGGAATAAAGTCATTTCACCTCAAGAATGTGTGTCATGGACAAAAAAACCTAACAGCTTCCATCTAACACAGTGGAGCTGTGGACTAAATTCTGCTTTCAGAGCCATAGTATTGATATTCTTATTTTGTGTTTATTCTTTTCATTGGCACAGGAAAGGTGAATTCAGTCCTCTAAATCTCAAGCTAGGTTTTCCGTCCCTGTAATAAATGATTTAGACTAATGCTGTTAATTTTTATTCCATGGTCTTCCTGGTTAATCTTTGTCCAAACATTTTCATTCTATGGAAAAGTGCTTATTGAGAAAAACTTCAGTTATGTATGTAAGGAGTTCAAATCACATGCATTTATCAACATGTCCCTTACTTTTAAAAAACATTTTATATTGATTCTGCAAAGTACAGGAGACTTTTTATTTATTTTGAGGACAAAGTTTTAGGTGGAGAATAACTCGAGCTAAAGCTTCACAGCAAGTTAATAATAAGTTTCAGTATCAACTACTTAAAATATGCATTTTGACAGAATTCAGTTTTTAAATCCTTGGTTTTATAAGCCTTTGTAATCTTTTTATTAAAGAAGTTTGTTTCTCATTACTTTTGTGAAACCAGTTACTCTAAAATTAGCTACTCTGAAGCTGATTTTCTAAGGAGTTTCCTCTTAGGCATTTCCCCACTAACCTGGGGACAAAACAACCAAGGTGTCTGTCAGTGGGACACACTGATCTGAACCCATACCAAAAGAGTGCGTACCACGGCTCCTCCTGATCCTTTGGAGCCCAGGAGTACGAAACAGACAGCTGAGCCAACTCCCCATGCAGCTCTCATTGCACAGTCTGTTCTGCCCTAGCTGCACTGACTCAGTGGATCCTCGAGGCTTGAGTTTCAAACATTCATTTGATTGTGGTCCTAAAGAGCTAACTCTGTTAATTATTGCAGCTGCTAATCATTTTTGATCTCTCAGCCTCTTGGAAAAATGGGTCCCGCACTCTGCTTTTGTGCTGCAACTCATTTTGGCCGATAGAATGTGCTTTGTGTCTGCAGAGCATTAATGGATACCTGTTCATGGGTTGGCATAGGGCAATTCTGATAGCATAACTGATACAAAGATACCATTCATCTGTATAACTATGAATCTACTCACCCTAATGACACTGGCTATACCAGTTTTTCCTGTCAGTAACAGACTTCAATCTTCACCAACAGCTTTGCACTGAACTTCATAACCTTCAGATCAATGGCAGATTGAACATAGCTGTAGGTTGTCTTAATACTAGAGGGGAACAAAGGCCACCTCACCGCTGGTGCCAGCCAGACTAACCAGGGCTGTCTGGCAGTCAGGCCAGCTCTTGAGCTCTGCAGAGTACATTGTGTCTCCAGTTCCATTAACACTCAACTCCTCTGCTTATGTTCAGGTCCTCATGGACTACAGGAACACTGCTGAGGAACAGTTGCCTGCATGAGGCTTTGTTCAAGACCAAATGATATGAGACTCATGTTCTGGCAGGCTGTACCCTGGGGTTCAACTTTTATTCTTGAGAAGAGCACTGGTCTCATAAGAGATGCCATGCCCCTTTCCCAAGCAAATGAACTGTTTTCCAAAAGCATGGCTTCGCAGGACCTTATGCTCTGCAATCATGTTGCTAAATGACATGTTTGGGTGGGGATCCTAATGACTGACCTCTGAGGGGGCAAGTCAGGGACTGCTGTGGTTCAGACACAGCCTGCTCCAGCCACCTAAATGGACCCACAGCAGGACGCAGGTCAGTCCAACAGTGGAGCTGATGTTGCCTCTGAAGCAATCAGAGAAGTTTGCAGTGACACAATGAAATCATGTTTCAGAAATTACAGAAAGGCTGGAGGAACAGGGGATGCTTTTTGCTGAAGCAGGGACACCCCCAAGGCAACTAAAGCCCATGGACAAGCCTGCACCAGGGCAGATGCAGCTATTGCAGCCCTTGGTATTAAATGTTTATCATTTTGTTTCCCAATACGTGAAACAGTAATTACATATTGTAAATTAAGTTAAATTCCCCAAGCCAAGTCTGCTTTGCTTATTATAGTAACTGCTGAGTGGTTTATTTTGAATCCCAATCTTTCTCTTGTTCTTCCTATTTTCTCCCCAGTTCTGCTGGAGGGTGGGGGGAGTGAGTGAGTGAGTGAGTGAGTGAGTGAGTGAGTGAGTGGCTCTGTGGGCTTGGCTGCTAGTCAGGGCCAACCCACAATGTAGTGCTCATTTTTTCTAAGGACCATTTTTTTTTCTGGCTATTTTTTTTGTACTTCTTGTATATTTCAACCCCTCTTGAAGTGCAAGAAAGTAGATTTGACAGTAATTCATGATGTAACCTGGGAAAGAGTAGATAGTTTGTCAGTTCTACATACCACTAGATGTATGGCTGAACTTAATGACAGGCATCATGCAAGGTGTGAACGCATATTTGGGGTCCTTAAACTCTGAGAGAAAATTTAACCGCTTAAAGATGCATCCATATGCATGAGACTTACTAACAGAAAGATAAGTCTTATTTCCCTAATAAAGATGTTCAAATGTTTCTTCTTCTGTTTTCAGTTACATTTATATAATCTTCATTTCAATTCAAAATCACCTATGGGGGGTTATTTTCTTCTAAGTGTACAGATATTAATTTTTGAAAGAAGGTGATATACAAATGTGCAAGAATACAACTATCAACATCAGGGTAAGATATTTATGTTTCAATCTATGTCAAAATTTGGCCAGCCCTTTTTCGTATTTATACAGCAATAACAGTTGAATTCCTCCAACCACAAGTTGTGAGATCTTGCTCATTTTTTATTTGAACACTGCACATGCCCAGGATTATGCCATATAATAGTCTCTTTCCTTTTGTGCTC
Source organism: Donacobius atricapilla (assembly GCA_013397315.1). Lineage (NCBI taxonomy): Eukaryota > Metazoa > Chordata > Aves > Passeriformes > Mimidae > Donacobius > Donacobius atricapilla. The sequence continues at coordinate 6,146 of WBMY01006264.1, read as the reverse complement.
AGGAAAAATTCAGTATAAACAAAAATGCTTCAGCAAATCTGTTCAATGATCCAGAATAGCTTTGTATATTTCTCTCTTTTTTCCTTTCCATATATAATTAGAAAAGCTTTTCCTTTCTCTCTGTTGTGCCCTCCATCTCTGTTTATACTTGGCGTTTAGTTATTTCACTCTGTAATTGCACTTTGCTTATTCTGAGGATTGTCTTCTCATGTCATCTTCATTATTTCAGGAGAGGTGCTCTGAAAATAATAATTGCAACTTTGTGGAAGTCATGAGCTGTACAATTTTTTAAGAATACTCAAAAGCTTTTTTCAAGTTTTCTTTTTAAGACTGAGCTCTAGAATTGTAGTTTTCCATCAGTAATTGTCCAGCTGGAGATATTGCTGTGCAGTTACTTTGAAATACAAAGAAACACATTTTTGAAAAAGGCCCTACATTTCAGAGAACATTCCACGTCACCAAGATCCCATACAGTTGAACTGGTAGGTTAGAAATCTAAAGAAAGAGGAAAGAAGCAGCTACTATAAAAATATCTTCTGAAAAGAGTAGTAAAGTTACAAAGAACATGAAAAAAAAAGATTTGGAGACAGTAAGGACTTTGCCTTACCTTTGTAAAAAGGGGAGAATTGGAAGGGTTTAATTGTAGGGTTTTTTTTGTTTCTGTTAATAAACAGCTCTTCCTTTCCATAATTAAATATGTCTCAGTACACATGGACTTCAGGCACCTGATGATGATGGTGACAGCAATAATAATGTTGTTTGCTACGTGTGTAATGAAGCATCCTACACTGGTATTTTGCAATGTTATTTCTAGAAAGCCTTAAATAAACTCCAGGCAAATTAGAAGCTATATATACTTCATCAGGTTAAAAAAGTTTTAAGCACACTGAGTACTCCAGTAGTTTTTCTCAGTGTCTTCAGGCAAGGCGTTCACCTCAAAGCATCCAAAGTGTGCGCAGGAAGAGATTGTGGGATATTTTTTGCTGATTCAGATACGGTGCAACATGCTCAGTCTTGATCTGGCCAAATAATAGAATGATTGCTTGGTACAGTGCTGAAATACAAGAATTTCATGCTCTGCTCTTCAGTAAAGCTCATCCTCTGTTATTCTCTGCATATTTTCTTGGCCTTGCAAATCGTTTTACTGTGTGCTCAATTTTGGTGAAATTGCTAAACATCAAGCTCCTATTGCCTGGTTTTCTCCCTAGGCTATGAAACATATCAACGGTGCAATTCATTTTTCTACCAGGCGACAGAACTGAAAGAACAGGAAGAAACTGTATTTTCTCATGGTCAAATTTTAATTTAAAGACACATCCACTTAACTAATCCCATTTATTTATATTCTTGGACAGTATGTTTCTAGTTTGGTAGAGTTAATGGAATGTTTTCAACAAAATGTACATTAAAAATGAATGAAATCAGCATGAACAAACAAAATAAATAATTTTATTTGCATAACCACCTAATTTTGTAGACTTCTTCTGTTTACTTAAATGCAAGAAGTAAAACATTCACAGTATTAGTCCTATGTGATTGTAGGGGTAAATGGTTTCTCCACATTAAAATTTTGCTGGAGCTGTAGTGCCAACCTTCCAGTTCTTCATGCGCTGCAATGCACAAGCAGTAGATCTTTGACAATGTTTTCAGAAAATAAAATAATTATTAAAAAAATTAATCAAGTGGAATTTTAAATACAATATGTCAACACAAGATAAGCTGATTGAGCATAGACAAATCCTCTGCTTTTACAGCATAAGTAAATGCTTTGAGTCAAGGACTCAGTGGGAAATTCTGATGGTGGTGAAGCAATGCCAAAATGGAAAAGAAGTCCTTCAGGCCTGACTTTATGGGGGTGTGGAGACACAGTAGGATGTGTTTTGGATGCTTTTAGAGTGATAATCATAAACATTTTTAGCTGCCTACAGTACCTGCTGTTGTAGCTGAGAGCACTTGGCTGGCTAACAGGATATGTGGTTTTTCAGGACCTCTTCCTCATAGGCTCACTGTGGTTCTGCTGGCCATGGTGGGAGGACTGTTTGATCAATGGTGAGTGTTTTTGTAATCCAGCTGGAGAAGACATAAAAATTTTTAGACTGAGTCTAACAGTACTCCCAAGAAAAGTTGCCTCTGCAAAAAAGAAGTTAAACTGAATAAAGGAGAGAGGCTTTTCTCTGTATTACTCTGGAGATCAAAGATCTGTCTGGATAGCCAGATTGGACTGTAAATTACATTGGGAAGTCTTGCCTGAAGAAGGTCTTTCTAAATAGTACTGGAGATAATCCAGAGGGATCGGTAATTGTAGGCTGTCCTGAGAAATAATCAGTTCTCTCTGACAGCTCACAGCAAGCTAACAAAATGTTTTCTGTAACCCTTTGATTATTCTGAAGCAGGTGACTCTCTTGAATGCTGTAGAAATAGAGGTATTTGTTATACCTTTCCTACTAGCTCCTTCTGGCTTTTGGATCATCAGCTTATTTTTCATTTTCTGAGAGTTGCTATATAAAGCGGGGATGCAGCTTGAGCAAAACACGATGAGAATCAGCTGTGAGATCTGCCATAAATCGCAGTGAGGTCATAATAAATGATGATCAAAACAACAGGCAACTATTATGGACCCAAGCAACACTACAAATTAATCATTGTCTCTAGAGAAGAAATAGCTCTAATTGTCACACCAGCTCCTAAACATTAGGTTTAGATTTCTGCTAAAATCCAACCCTTAAGAAAATATTTGAACTTTCTTTCTTCATATCCTGAAACACCAATGGAGCTGGGCAATTTTAACCATCACAACAGACTTGCAAAAGGATAGATTTTGAATGATTAGGCCAACATATTTTGTTTCTAGTGACGAGAGAATAAAATGCTGGTTGGTGGCTGTGGGCCTGATATTTCTGAGTCTGAGAGATTTTAGCCTGCTAGTAGCTGTTAACTTTTTCCCAAGGGAAAAATATCTCGAGAAAGCTTCTTCTTAAAACAAGCTTGGTAAACAACTAATCTGTTCTTAAAACAATCTTTCTCCAAGAGGTGTTTGTCTTTTTAGTTCTGTTTCTCTAATTTAACCAATGGGATTAGAGAGGTGTCATTCCTATTCACCAATCGTATTAAGTCTGTATCAGAACATCTTATAAAAGGTAGTAAGAATTAGACAATAAAGCCTTCTCTATGCTCATTGCCTTCTGAAAAATATTTAGTCTCATCTTTTTCATGTCCTACAATGATAGGCGGCACTTTCCTCAATTGTTCTCCTTCAAATGTGCCCTAGGTAGGAAGATTCTGCATGTGGTGTGTACAAGACCATATTGACCATTTTATGCAACACACCAGCATCACTTTTTAAAGTTCCTGTCTTGAGAAGTCCTAATCAAGTGCAAAAAGTGGGGGGAAAGTATTTGTTAGTCAAACAATCTTCCAAAGTTAAGGAAGAATATTTAAAAGAAGGAAAAAAACAGAGACTTTTCTCCACACAAAGGAGAATTAAAAAAAAAAAAATCTGCCTAGAGCAGTCAACATCCTCCTTCATTTTTATTTTGTTTTGTACCACTAAAGAATCGATAGAACCCTGGGAGAAGGATACTGGGTGCACTGTACAAGCTGTGCTATACTTTCCTAAACTACAAAAGAATTGTTAAAATGAAAAATGCAACATAACTTCAATCACCAAGGTCATCCTCCAGTTCAGTAAATCTGTCAACAAAGCTACAAACTACAGGATTTCACATTTTGGGGGAAAAAAAAGATAATAGAAGGCTTCTAATTTTAAACAGGTGGGAGAAAAGAAGAGGGTTGTAGCCTCTAGCAGGAGAATTTCGGGTAGCATCATTTAGAGAGGAATGCAAAAGTCTGGACAGGACAGTAAGTATCAGAATAAAATAATATCTAAAAAAATTGTATCTAAATGCATCAATCCTGAACAACAGAAGAGCACACTTCAGAAAGCATTTCTGGTCTCATCTCTCCAAAGGTCGCAATTCAAAAACATGATATATGTTTTTATGCAGTCTTGTATATGAAAGAGCTTCATCTGAGACAATGCAGAACTCCAGATGGAGATGTAGAATATAGCCTGACTCTTGACAGGTGTTCCTCCTATATATGTGCACATACATATGCATGTGCATAGCAAGTCTTTTCTATGTAGCATACATAAAAATATTGACAAATAATTATATCTAACAGTAAAATGGAGTGAGGAGAAAACATCAAATTCGAAGTTAATATAACTGCATTATGGTCTATGAAGTCATACCACTTTGTGATTTTTACCTAAATTCAATTAGAGCAGAAATTAATATAACACAAGGTCTGATTCACTGACAGCTTAAGAATCAAGTGTGCAGTTATGTTAAACCTGCATGTATCCAATTAAAACAGATTAGTAGAGGAGATAAAGTTGCAACCAATATCCCATTAATGTCTATAGCTAACAATGGAATGCTAAATGTTTTGAACCCATGCTTAGCTGCCATAAGTATCAATTTACATCACCTGAATTTTTCTTTATCACAATTCCCAACAACATTTTAAGTGTTTTATTTCCAATTTAAATGTATAAGCTTACTTCTGCTCTGGTCTTTATTAAGGCATGTCATAGAACTGAAGTAAAATGTACAGCTTTGTGTAGATATGGCTGGATTAGTGGATGAAGGAAGAGCAGTGGTTGGGGACTTTCAGGCTGCAGAGTAATTTTGGGGGTATTGGTAGTCTGTGAACATGAGGCAGGAGAGTTCCCTTGGCAGCAAAGAAGGTCAGCAATATCTGAGAGTGTATAAACAGCAGTAGTCAGTGGATGGAGGGAAGTAAATATTCCCCTTTACTTAGTATTTGTTAGACCACAAATCATTAGATGTAGATATTGCATTAAATGTGGGATCCTCACAACAAGAAAGATTCTGATAAATTGGAATGAGCTCAGTGGAGGGTCACCAAGATATTTGCAGGCTGCAGGACTTTTTCCTTGTGAGGAGAGGCTGACAAAACTGGCCTTGTCCAACCTGGAGAAGAGAGAGTTCCTGGAAGCCCCAAGTTAGGCCTAGGAGGAAGTTACTGAGAAGTCAGTCTCTTACAGCTGTATGTACAGTTGGGCATAGTGGGAGGCTGGGAGGCAATGGGCACAAGATGAGAGGCTTCAGAGGGCTCTTCAGACTGGATATAACACAGACCAAAAAAAAAAAAGGCTGATTGTGAAAACCATTGAGCAGTGGAACAGAGTGCCTAGAAAGTTTGCACTCTCTATACCCCTGGAATTTTTCAGTATCAGGCTGGACAGAGACCTGGAACAACATGGTCTGATCTCTGAGCTGGTCCAGCCCTGAACAGGACTTTGGATAATAGGCTTCCTGAATTCTCTTCATGATTTGTATTGCCCTGTGATTTTAGGATAGCTTTCAATATGTATTCATGAGAATATGAGTAAGGAAATATTTCCTACTGCAGATTATTGCTTAACAATGCTAAAGGCCCTCATCTGTCTTGTGTGGGTTATTTTGTTTTGTTTTTTTTTTTTTTTTCCCCTGAGGAAAGTTCTGCCATTCAGAAATAAAACCTTAGTAAGAAAACTGACAAACTCAAGCATGAGTTCCTCAAACTGCATGAGAAATGATTCATTCATTAGTTTTAACAGACTCAAGTCATTATTTTATAGAATTATACAAATATTCACCATGAAAGGGTCGAATCTGAGATGATTCAGCACATAGATCACCTAGTGTGATTCTACCCTATTCCTGGATGAGTACATTAATCTTAGTCAGGCATGAATATTTACAGTCACAAGGAATAAACTTTCATTTTTAAAATATATTTTAATTCTTTCATAGAAGTCAGTGTTCTGGTAATTTTTTCTGAAATTGGATTCATTTATCATAACATTTGCAAAGAAGCGACACAAATGTAAACATTGAAAAATGAAACAGTTGAAAAATTTGTCAAAGTCCCTCAGACTATCCACATTTAAAAAGCCAGATTTTCTGATTTCAGAAGTTTTGGCTGGTGTTCAATGACTGTTAGCTTGTGCGCACGGCAGGAAGATCAAGGTTCATTCTCTTCTGGCTCAGAAAGTCATGAGACAGGCAAGGCAGGAACCATACAGACAAATATTTTAGCAGTCTGCTTTTCCTGGCCTTATGTCCTAGAGTGACTTT
>WBMY01006263.1:15995-217858 GCA_013397315.1 Donacobius atricapilla | reverse complement strand
TGCGCTGCCCGCCCCGCCCCGGACGGAGCGCGGTGCGGGGCAAGCTTCCTCCGTGAACGGGGAGCGCGGGGCCGCAGGAACCCACCGGCCCCCCGGTCGGTCCTCACAGAGCCTCACGGGCCCGGCCCGGGCCCTCTTCCCCAGCCGCGGTGCCCGGGGAGCTGCGCCCGCCTCAGGCCGGGCTCAGGGGCTGCTCCTGCCTGGCCGCTCCCAGGCCGGTTTCTGCCCCAGCCAGGTCACCGTGTCACCACCCCAGACCTGCCTGGTTTTACAGCCTGATGCGCTGACCAGTGCTGCAGGGTGGAAAACACCTGTACGCTGAGTCCAGCCACTAACCCGGCACTGCCAAGCCCGTCATATTTAATTATAAGCTCTGAGCCTTACCACTGTGCCCAGCTGCTCCTCAGTACAACAAAGACCAGGAGTTACTGGATGGGGTCCAGCAGAGGCCGCAAAGATGATGAGGGGTCTGGAGCATCTCTTATGGGGGCAGGCTCTGGGAGCTGGGCCTGTTTAGTCTGAAGAGAAGACTTTTTTACTGGTGCTCAGTGACGGGATAAGGACCAATGGCCTTAAACTGAAACAAAAGAAGTTTCACCTCAACATGAGGAAGAACTTCCTTATGTTGAGGGTGACAGAGCACTGGAACAACTGCCCAGGGAGGTCGTGGGGTCTCCTTCTGTGGAGACATTCCAAACCCACCTGGATGCATCCCCGTGTCACCTGTTCTCAGTGACCCTGCTTTGGCTGGGGGGTTGGACTGGGTGATCTCTGGAGGTCCCTTCCAACGCCAACGATTCTGTGATTCCGTCATACAGGAATCGATCTCTCACAGGCACCACTGGGTCCCTGGCACTGGAAACCAGGAATCTGCATTTTGGGAAATAAAAGTGGTTACCAGCCAGGTGGACTCAGCAGAGCCGAGCTGGCAGCACCCACCCAGGCATTCCCTTCCCACCTCTTGTGCCTCTGGCCTGAACGCTGCTCCCCTCCTCACAGGGAGACTCCCTTCAGAAGCCAGAGCTCATTACAGCTCTACACATTGCCTTGTGCAGAAGAAAGACAAGGTGGAACTGGAATGTTAATTATCTCACACTGGAATGTTAATTACCTGTAGATGGCCAATGGTACTGTCTTAACCTCACAACAGAGGCTGCAGGGAGGGAGAATCAGAACAGAGCCCCCTTTTTCTGAGCTGACATCCCAAATTCAGCACAGGTTTCTACCTGTCAGATTCAGTAGTCTGCAAATGGTGACAGAACTGCTGCTGTATGTGGACCTTGGGATGCCAGTAGATTCTACAGATTCCATTATCCAGCCTTTGCTTATTTAATTATGCATTCGCACCACCCCTGTCCACCTATTCAAGCTTCAACTCCATACCCACATTCCCCACACCACAAATTCTATACTACTATTCCTATTATTCCACTAACATGCCAGCTGGGCAGACAGTTTCCAACTGCCAGATTTCAACCAGCCTGAGTGACTCCAGAGCCACTGAGACCAGAGCCTGTCCCCTGCCGAGCACAGAGATGTGTTCCCCTGAACCCTGGAGTTAACAGGCTCAGCCTCCTGCAGCAGTGACAGCGGGGGTACAAGTACGCTGTGCTTGCCCAAAAGAAAATGGGCTTTCTGATAAAGTTAAGCCACCTTCCAGCTTTCCCAGCGGAGTGTCTTTCCCCGCTCCACCACTCCGTGTCTCTGTCTCACACACATAGGGTGCAGAGGAGACACATCCGACTGCAGCACAGGTCCTTTGGCTCTGGGGCATTTCACAGACCAACAGTGGCTCCCGGGGGTCACATAAGTAAATCAGACCCCGATGAAAATCTGCTACACACCCTCCTTTTATCCTTCTTGCCTGCTCATTTTCTTTATTTAAGATACTCAGCTTTCTGTTTCTTCTTATATAGCTTTAAAATGTTGTTTTTCTTCAGTTTATCTTATTATATAGGCAGGTGTGTGTATTTATACTGCATATGTTCTTTCTTAGCAAGAGCCCAGAAGAAAAAAGCTTGGTTTCAAAACCTCACATCCAATTCCTCCTAGAGTAGCATGGTCCCTTTTTCCCAGGTCTCATTTCCCCATGTCTCCCTTTTCCCCAGCCTGCAAATGCTTTCTAAATATTTTCTCTAATAATGCCTTTTCTCTTTTATCCCTAGGAATACTTATTCTCCATTAAATGCTCCCACTTGTGTCCTACCTCTTCCCCTCCAGCCTGCCCTCTAACCTGAATCCCATTTGACCTCCAGCATCTCACAAAAGAAGGAAAAAACTGCACCAGACACCGTCTCTCACTTAGGGACCAGGCTGAAGCTGGATCGGACAAATAAAACAATTCCTAATAAATTTCTCAGTAGCTTGAACTCAATTCTAAAATAATATGGTTCCATTTGAAATTTCAGTGCTATTCGAGGTGCATTGCTTGCACAAGTAACAGCCATTTGCGGACAAAATCCCAGTAATAAACACAGGCAAGTTTTGGAGTGCATGACAGTGTCACCAAATGCACCAGGGCTGAGCTCTGCTCACCACCAGAAAGGTTTCAGACTGTTGTTAAGCAATAGTCAAAATTGTTTCCCCAGCACAAAAAAAAAGTATTACTGAACATCTGGGCAATCTCAATATGCTAGAAGATGAAAATGGATAATACTGATTGTATGCAACCTCAGTGCTGCATTTTGGCTGCTGTTCTTCTGCACTAACACTTCACCATCAGAATTCTCCTGCCTGTGCTCCATTCTGCAGTTTATTTTTGCTTGGGTTAGGTACTAATACACTTAGAAAATTTATTTTCAAAAGTCTTTTGAGATTACCTTAGATTTTCCTCAGTATGTCCAAAAATGTTATTTTTGATTAGATTATATTAACCACTTTTTAAAACTTTCAATTCAATCAGGTTAAAAAAAAATGCCCAAAAATAATTTGTTGAAGGTTACTACTAGCTTGAATATACAGTCCTGTGTTCCATCACTGACTACCCAGCTTCTTGCTCTTTGTTCTTTTTGTACATATTTATATTGCTGCTATTGTAATCCAGTTTTATTGTGTTGTATTTCATCCGTAAGCAGAAAATCCATCTAAGAGGATAACAACCTACTGATGCCCACTAATGGAATTATTCTGTTAGCGAAAACAGTAAATGCTTGTGCTACTGATGCCATAGGTCCAACTCCCAGGGATGATTCCCAGGGACTTATCCCATTTCAGTGGTTTGATGCAGAGATACCTTCAAGGAGGATGCCCAAGGTTAGGGCAGCCTCTGAACTGTGCTGTGACCAAGAACAAAGAAAAGGGAAGTCAGAAATCCACAAAAGGTTGGCAGAATCAGCATAGATGGGGCCCAACAAATGGTTTCCCCTGGCAAGCAGAAAAACCCTATGGCAAAAGCAGGCCCACAGCAGCCCTCGGGGTTAGCTTGACCAGGAATACAAACAACTCATCTCTGGATGGGACTTGGATCAGCACAGGGATGAGTCAGTGTTTGGATGTTTTACCATTAGCTGCAGGGAGAGCAAGGGCAGGTCTCTAGCCTACAACTGGCAAGCAAAGTTTATGAGCTTTCAGGCTTTTTTTTTAGACTAAACAGAGAAAGGACATTTGAAACAAGAAAAATGTGTTTTTGAAAAGCCTCTTCCATGACCTCAAAAATTTTTACTCACCATGTATCATCTTCTCAATGTAAAAAAAAAAAAAAGTTAACATTATGTCATTTGAACCACATGTATTTAGACATACATTGTGGACTTACTGCTGGCCTTAAAGGAAATACTGATGTCATCCTGGCCTGCTTCAGACCCTGCAACATTTAAATGATACACTAAACTTTTGGATTGTAAAACGATGCTACTTAAGCTCACTTAATACTTTTTTTTTTTTTAATGGAGCAAGAGAGAATACTGGTTTTAAGCAATTTTCGTTAGTTTGATTTGATCAGTTAAAAAAAAAAAAGATATTTCGAAGCAGATGCTGGCTTCCTGACTGTGTCTGACTGCATCACTGAATGGTAACTAGGACAAATACTATGTTGGTTAAATACAGCACAAAATTTTGGAAGATTGTGGCATGAAAAAACTCGACATACATATATAGTAGCAGTGATTCGGATCTTGAATTTAATCTAGGAGGTGTGAATCACCTACTAGAGGATTCTTCAGATTTCCTTTGACCAGAAAAAGAGAAGCTCATTTAAGATGAAAGACTTGTCCTCTTCCCCAGGCACACTCTCTATAGGCATACTTAAAAGCAGGGTTTGCCTTATCTAAAGCATACAAAATCTTTGTATCATGAATAATTAATCTATTTCTTAATTATGCCCTCAATCACCATTTTTCTAATTTAAGTAGATTGAAAGAATTTTTTTAGTAACAGTGGGCATCACTGGCAAACTGAAGTACCTCAAATACACTTTTAAGGAGCTGCTCTTGTTTTCTGGGACTGAATCACTTTCTCTACTCCTTTAGTAAGCAGTGAGTGAGACTCACTGGGACTGAGAATTTTAAAAAAAAGTCTCCTTGCAAGGTCTTGTCCTTAAACTGTCCCCAAATGGTTGAGACTGCAGTGACAGGACAGTTCTAGGACCAAGGCCTGGCTTCTGTCTATTGGCACGTGAAGCTTTGCGTCTAATGGAAAGCATAAAAAAAAGTTACTACAAAGGACAAGAATGAAAATGTAGAAAATTCCCTCAGATGTGGGGGTATTACCTGCCAGAGCTTTGTGTGCTCTAGAATCACATGGGGTGTGCCTTGAATGCTACAGGGCATTGGAGATGTCTGGAAATGGCTGTCATCCCATCATGTGCAGGGACTGTGTTTCCAGTTTGTTACTGACAAGTCCTTCTCAGTACCTTTGCTTTCAGTCATCTAAAGCCAGAAGTTTTCATTCTACCAAACACATTCAGAGTTGCAGATCAAGCCACACCAGAAATGTAATTGTGAAAGATCTATAAAAAAAGTAATTTCTGAACTGGAAAGCAGGTTTTATTAACAGTCTCTGGCCCTTTCATTAAGTAAACACTTCAGTTCTGTCCCTGAAGTCACACTCACGAAACTAAGGGTTTATAACAGCCGTACTAACACTGCATTATCTAATGTAATGCTCTAATAAATGATGATGTATCCTGCCAGAAGGGTTTAATTTGAAACAGATGGTCTAAAGAATGGAAACATAAGCAAAGTATTTCAGTGTAATCATTCTCCAGGAAACAAAAGGGGATTTGATATTATTGCCTCAAGGACCACCTGCCCCCACAATGTTTTTTTCTTAGATAACAGTAAACTTTGATTTTGCTAATGCAGCACAGGTGCTGCTGATAGTCCTAACAATGAGACAACTCAGGCATTTCTCCTAATCCTGATTAGCAAGTGAGAATTTGCTTTTGCAACAGCACATGCTGCTTTTGCAAAGTTCAACTGATCTCCCTTTGCACCATTTTCCTTTATTTTTTGTTCTAGAAAGAAAAACAAATAGTTGTTATGGTCGTGACAGTGTTGGCTTCTATTGTGTTTGATAGCAACTGTCACTACTGAGCATTTAATATTTAGGCACTGCAGTCTGTAAACCCAGCACTGCTTTTAGGTGCCCTTGCAAACCACTAAAAAACCTGCTCTGCAAAATTCCCTTAGCAGGAAAGAGAGTGCTCTGCCTGCAGAACCATCTGAGACACCATGACGTACATAATTACACACTTTAGGAGATTTCTAGTTCTAAGGATCCTTTTAATGCTTTACAAGAAATACAAAGGCAAAATTCTAGCTTCCTCAAATATCCTTTCCTATCTCTCTGCCAGGAGCTCTTTTAGATATTCCCTGCTTTACTTCAAAAAAATCACTCTAGGGATGAGTTTGGCACAAGCTGTCTAAATCCTGCTGATTCTTTTTTTGGCAACAGCATTTAAATGCAGTGTTTTCACATACAGGCTGCATTGAAGATGTAGAGGCAAAACCCTGGGATGAAATAGTTTTGGGGGAAGTGATGCTAACTCCAGGTCTGGGAGATACTCAGCTGCACAGATGACATTCTCTGCTGGCCACAGGGCAGAAAGAGAAGCTGTGGCAGTGATTTAGCCAGATGAGCTCTCCCAACACCACTCCCCCTTCAGAGAGACCAAGGGCCAGACCAAGCCAGGCACTTGTTTACACTGTACCCACCTTCAAATACATGAATAATCTTTCTGAAGGCACTGGATGTTGTCAGTATTGTGCCAGTGTTTTAAAACCCCCACACTGTGCAGGGAAATAATGACTTTTGGAGAGACTCCATTTTTGTAATTCAAGCTTGTCCCTGCAATGCTGAAGACTATTTCTTCCCCTCACCTTTAATGAAAAACTCAGAAACCCCCAAAGCAACACTCTACTTGGGACTTCAGGAGCTTCAGGCTGTAAAAAACCCAAGCATTGTGAGACCAGTCCAAATAGCTTGGCAGTAAGGAAAGTTAATGGGATGTTCAACTGTTTCAACACAGATGTGTGCTTAAGTGTCTCCTCCACGTTAGTCACACTATCTAGTAAGCTTGGTACAAAGCCAGGAGCTAAGAAATCTTTCATATTAATTGCTATTTCTCCTAACTCACCGTGTGACCACTCTTCTGTAGTAAATGGCTGAGAGCATTATCCTGGGTGCTGTGCAGAGTCTGTGTGAGGACAGGTACCCTCGAGATCCCGGGGGGGAGAACACCAGTGGAAAGGTGAATTTGTCCTAGTAACAGTATCTCTTGAAGAAAAAAGGGGTGTAACATGCAAGTACATGACTTCTGGGACACAGGAACAGCCTTGCCTCTGCTGATACAGCACCAGACCAGCACAGTGCTCTCTCCTGACTGTGGTTGTGAGCACTGCTTCCACATAACAGGAGTTAATGCAGTTCCTATGTCTGATCAGGGTTTGGTTTTGCCTGAACACTAAATTCAAAGTCCAGGACTCAGGAAACAAAATCTAATCTCAGTTATGACAGTCAGCACCTGGATCCTGTGGAAGTATTCCAAGCTTCCATTAGTCTGAGACCTCTCCAACAGCAGAGTACACGAACTCCCAGTCTGAATCTCATTGCTGGGAGCAGCACATAATGACGTTATTTCACCTGAGTGGGTTTTTTTAAAATTTTTTCTCTCAACAATTAAAAAATCATGGAGAGCATCTTCTCATATTGCAATACTCATTTACTATACATGCTGTCTTTCTGTCTCATACTCAACACTAATAAGCACAGGACCTAATTATCTCCATTTATAAATAACTTTCCTCATCCTATCTCTGTCCAACACCGTTTTGGCAGGCATCCTCAGCAGAAGATTTGAAATTATGTCCCTGCCAAAAACTATTGCTGCTGATGAATCACAGCACACACAATTGAAAGGCTGTGGTTGGTTTTATAAATATCTGGGCACATACATATATATGTAAATATATGTGTATATTTATGTGTGTGTGTGTAACAATTTGAAAATTCCTATAGGTATAGATCAGGCAAAATGGCATTGTGGCTTTTTCTCTCTTCCAAATTATGTTGCTGAACTTATTCCATAGAATTTCTGCTAATGTATTCACACATTTCCTAGGGAAATGTTAAGGACCCTCAGGTGAAAATCAGCTGCTGCATTGAGCCAGTGTGAGCACCACATATTAATGTAAGTTATTCAAGTCACCAGTTGTAGGATTCAAGTGATGAATTTATCCTTAAGCCTAGGATTAGGCAGTCATGGAACATCCAAGGAACTCAGCTTCAAAAATCAAGTAATGTCAGCCCAGGCTAAGGAGAGCACTGCTTTCCCAACCCATGCAGGGGATTGCTAATAATAGTAGCAGGGTGTATATATATATATATTTTTATACATTTAGAACTGAACCAAAAGCAGAGAGCACACCCCAAGTCTCTTATGCCCCAAAAGGACTCTTTCCAACCTTTGTGTCACAGAGCCGAAATGCAGTCCTGCAGCATCCAGGGCTTCTGAGATACATAAACAGAAGCTGTATAAATATCCTTAGAATTTGAGTACATTTAATACAAGATATTATTCTCAAAAAAAAAGAAAATATTAATAGAGAACTATATTAAAAATTCTGTTCAAATGAGGGAGAAATACACTAAATTTTTATGATAACCATTCTTACAAAGGTTTTTACATGTTTAAAAAAATGTAACTATTTTGTTCTTCAATACAAGTGGAAACAATTTTTTTTTGCCTTCACAGTTAAATAAACTCATGCGACTTCTGTTTACACATGGACACACCTATTTTTTTCCTATTCCTTAAATCACAATGTGCTTTCCTGTGTTAAAATTCCAGGAATTAATAATTCCCATCTTCTTTCCTGCTCCTTGAGTGAAAGACTAGACTAAAAAAGGAATAATTTTGTGCACTAACAGACATTATTCCTTCTTTGACAAGCTTTATGGCAAGTTATTATGGCAGTGTAGATAAATGGATACGTGCTTCTGTACAACACTAAAACAGACACAAAAAAGGGAGAAGAATTAATAGCATTTTTACATGGCAACACAGCAGTTCAGTCCTTGCTCTCAGGAGATGTGAAAGGCTGGGTTTGCTCAGCTGCCCACGACATGTCAATGGCTGTGGAACTCAGCTCTTGATGTGTTCTGTGCCTCACCAGCACATCACGGTGTCTCTCCTTTTCCAGGTCACTTCCAAGCTACAGCCATTTCTTTTACTGTATTTCTGCTCAGTCATTTTAGTTATTATTATATACATGTACAAGTGCTCCAAGAAGCAGGCAGGGAAGAGCAGAACTGCTTAAGGCAATGAAGCATATGGTCTTTTGGAATGAGGATTGTGCTGTGTGAGAATTGTGCAGAGGGTTTGGATTATAGGGAAATGCAAGGGGTCAATGGAAGGATGCAGGCAGAAATGTCTTTAATCTGTTTACTAAACCGGCCTTCCAAAGTCAGCGTGAAATACCAAGATTATTGTCAACAACACCCATCACAAATACCCAAAAACTTCCTCCTCAAGTACATGATCTAAGTGATGCTTTCGTTTGAGGCTAAATGTGCCCCATCTGTGCCCTGCTGGTCCAGGATACCTATGGGGGGCATCTGCTTGGCTTCAGCTACAGAGCTGATTACAGAACAGTAGGGCAACACTTTTGTGAGTCAGGAAGGCACATCCTTACCCAACATGGAGCAAAGAGGCACAGAAAGACAAACAAGGCAGCAGGAATCTGCAGTGGAATCAGGAATTGGTGCCAGAAAGCCTGAAGGCCATTCCTGTGCCTCACGTGTTTGGAGGAGAACATCTGGCTGGTACCTCTGTTACTGTGAGTCACAGCTCAATGCTGAGAAACTCCCAACAACAGCAGTGCAAAGCACATGAGCTCTGATGGAGGAGACTGTGGCCAGCAACAGAGCAGTTTGTCTCCACTATGTCACAGTGTGCCCCAAAAATTAGTCATAGCCAAGTATCACCTATTTATAACTACTTACTCCTCTTTTATGTCTGATGTTTGAGGTATGTGTCAATGAGACAATAAGGGCAGATCCCAAGGCCAGATGGATCCATAATATACAGGCTGGAAAAAATGGATTATGCTGTTACTCACTGAATTTACTCAGACACTGCAGTTTTCACAAGATGAGTTTTTCCTAAGAAAAAGTAGCATTCCTTGTATTTTAAAAAAACCCTCAACAATCCTTTCACCATCTGTTCCAATGACTGTACTAGAGAAAAAGCTGACAGCAAAGCTGTATTCCACTAAACCACCTGTGCCTGTGACTAGAACCAGAACATAATTCAATTTTATGAGCTTCCAGTCAGCTCTGACCCAAAGATCCCCATGTGCTCTGCTCCTATGTAGCTGAAAGAGGCTTTCAAGTTATATGAGTATGCAACTGGCACACCAGGAGCCATTCACCTCAAGGGAACAGTGAATGCAGGAGGAAACCACTGCCCATGAGCCACTCCCCTGCACACTGCCTGCAAGGACAGGCCAGAAGGCAGAAGAGCCCACACTGCTCTCCACTACTAATCCCAAATTCCTCCTTGCTGCCTGCCATTTAAAAATGCCTCCATGAAGAATATCTCTGTTCTGTGGAGTAGGGACAGAAGTTCCATTAAAAATAGAGTTGACCCCAGAATGGGATGTGTTTATGAAATTCCACTTTTCCCTGTGTGCTGTTGTGAGAAAAAAAAGTGGCAAATATTTGATTTGCTCCAAGTTGGAGGCTTGAAGAAGTCCTAATGTCAATGAACTACAGCAGAGAGCAAATTCCTGTGGGTGCCACTCCCAATGGCATGTCAAGTATAATGAGGCACCATTAATCTTAAAGGAAAAGCTACCACTGATTTCAGGGGCAGTAGGATTTCAGTGTGAGCTAGGCATGGCTCTCATGAGCTCGATATGTTATTGTTACTCTGAAAACAGAAATGCTCATTTTAGATGTTCATTTGGGGTCTCAAATCTTGTGATTTTGGTGCTGAAAGCCAAAAGAGTCCTCATGGCTGACCGTGTGTAATGGCAAGATTTACTGAAGCCAAACTCAGGAGCATGCTTTAGCTCCAAAACAACAGTGCTAACTAAAGGACAGCTTTTCACTTGTATGGAAGGTAACCTGTCCACTTAAGAGAGTTTCAGGCATTGCCATTTCTCTGGCAAACCACACATATCCTTCCCATTATTTCTTTGTTACCACTGAGCTCAGTGGGAGGGTATCACACACACAGGCAATGCTCAGATAAACCCTTGAAAATCCTGCTCTTACCCCATATTGAAGAAATAGATAGCTAGTCCAAGCCCCATGTGGAGGCTGGAAGTTAAAAGGTGTGAAATAAACCTCAGAAGGCAGCACATGGCCTTTATGGCTTTTACATGGCAGATACTTCATAAAGACTGCTGAAAGAAAGGTTTTTTAATTACTAATGGTTGTAAAATAATTTTATTTCAGAAAGGGGTTATTTTTTAAAATAAAAGACTTACCTGTGGTACTTCTTTTTTTCTACATTGCAACCAAACCCCTAGAAAAGCTCCTGGTCTGGCAGAATCTGCTGCCTAAGCCATGTTGTGCACTTCTGCCATGTAGTCTGATCAAACTGGCCCATGCCCACAAAGGCAGAAATTACTTTGATTAAAGAGAAGCAGATCAACAGAATATCTTAACACAGTCTAGAAATGTTATTAAACCTCAGCATTGCCCACAGTGCTCACTGTCCATCCCAGGCCAGGGGTATTCTACATCTAATATGGACAGGTTATATGAGTGCTTTATATTCCTTGCAAATAAATGGCAAAATTACTGTCTGAAAAATCCACACAAGGGATGGATGTGTAAAAGGTGAACAGGATGGCAACACAACTTCTAAGGCAAGTTACTCTTACATATTGTCAACTTTCTCCAAGCTTCCAGCACTGCCCTCTCTTCTCTCTGAATATCCCTTAAAATGGTGTGTCTGTCTACCAGTCTTCCATGGCCTGGAACATAACCACTGGCAGAAACACTGTTTCCA
The DNA here is from genome assembly GCA_013397315.1 of Donacobius atricapilla. NCBI lineage: Eukaryota > Metazoa > Chordata > Aves > Passeriformes > Mimidae > Donacobius > Donacobius atricapilla. The sequence goes on along the minus strand of WBMY01006263.1, from coordinate 206,400 downwards.
GTCTACTTTATTTGCTTACATTTTTTAAAAGTAATTTCGGTTTTGTATTTTGCTGCTGATACAACAGGTTTTTTTTCTATCAAGACAGATCAGTTCCATTTAAAATACATCAGAGAGGACACCTGTAACTAGTTTGACTTGACTGTATGTACACAGTTATATATACATTATATATATATAAGCATTATATATATACATATAAATATATACACATATATATAAGGCACTGTAAAATGTACCATCACTTCTCCAGGACTGTTTTAATCTCTAAAAGCAGATCATATTTCTTCATATAATTTGAAATGTTTAACTAAAACATTTTTAAAATGTTTCAGCGTTAGAGATATCAGCTGTGAAATAAGCCTTACTTTAAATTTCAAGTTATTGTAACAAGATGAACAAAACCAATTTTGACAGTAATTCTAATCAATTTATTGTAAAACTGAATATCTCTTAAAAGACATATTCACCTGTATAAATAGTTTCCTTTGTCTCTCCTTATTATGTTCCAAAATGGGAACCTAAACTTGTCCTGCAAAATGAAAAATAACAACAATGAAAAAGTGAAATACAAAATTGGATAATTTACCCATTATTTAGAGAGAGGAAAACCAAGATTATTGTAAGCCAAGATATCTTTAAATAAATGTATTGAAACAGATCATGGTCTTATATAATCCCACTTGATGTAGCCAACATCAGCGGAGCCTGGTGATTACAGTTTGGGCCATTTTATATAAAAGGTAATCTCTGCCACGTGAAGACACAAATATGACTGGCATTTATAATGAACATGCTCGAATGGATCCTTGCTTAATGCAATTAGCCTATATATGCAAATTATGGAATCAGAAATCCTGCGGCAGCTGCAGGGCTTGGCAGCTGCGTGTTGTAAGACAGTCTGACAGATCAAATGGACATATTTCCAAAGACTAGAAAGAGATAGACAGATGAAGACAGATTAAGAATTGCACATGTTTGGGATATATAAACCCAGATGACCTGGATAGAATGTATTCAACAAATACCAATATAAAAATTTTTCCAGTTACTCTGTGGCAGTGATTGATATCTGCGCTGGACCACAGGACCCCTATTAACCCCACAACCTAAATAAACAGTACAGAAAACTTCATTTAGTATTTTTTCACGGACCAGTTGCTGTGACCTCCCAAACATGATTCATTGGTCACAACTCACCATATTTCCTACTCTACCATAGGCATCTTGAAAATGAGATTTAGCCTGCAGTCACTTCTTTTAATATTTTCTCAGTTTCGTCCTTTGCACTGGAACATGCCTTTCCAGTTCTGCTCTTCCAGTTCAGGTTTTGCACAAGTGGAAGTGAGAAAGGGCAGCACACTCTGAACCATCTCAGCAAATGAATGCATCTGAGGCAGAAACGGACACTTGAAAATACTGAAGTGACTCAAAGGTTTAAAAAATATATATGTATTACGAGAGCCACAAAAAAGGTTACAGACAGAGCTCCACAAAGCCTGCACAGATACATTCCAACAATTCAAGGTGGCAGAACAGGTGAAATACAGACCATAAAAACGGTTTGACATTAACTTTCCAGACTGTCAGAGACAGAAAAGCTTGACCCCATCTTTCCCACACACACAAAAAAATATTGACTATATATATATATCTCTCTATATATCTCTAGTCTGGACCACAGATATAGTCCAAAGGAAACCACATTGCAATTTCCATATTAGGCTTGTAGGAGTGTAGGCATCATCTGAGGAACGTCCACTGTAAGGCCCGGGAGGGATCCTCGCGGGCCGAGCTGACACGACATCACGCTTGGTTAGAATTAGAACAGCAACACCCCACAGCTCATGTGCTGCACATGGCTACCAACACAGAGCTCTGTGCAACCCCCCGAGCTGGCTGAACCAAACTGAGTAAATACATTTGTTTTGCTTAATTAAAAAAAAAAAAAAAAAGACCAAAAAAGCGCACAGATGTAAGATATTAGGGCAGTTCCTGCTATCACCTTCCTTAAAAATTCAAGACTTAAACACTTCTTTAATGTACTTGCTTACAGACATGTTTTGAGACTGCATTAACAATCTTCAGGAAAATATGCCACCCTGAGGCTTTTCCCATGTTCACTTCAGGTTATGTCTGCATCCAGTTTTGACATGGGGGCCAAATGCTGGTTGTCTGTCAGTGCAGTATTTGGCCCAGAGTTTCAAAGTCTTTGCTAGTCGGACTTTCCTATGAGGTCAACAAACAAAGTAGTAAAAAAAGAAAATATTAAGGCTTCAAGTAAAAATATTTTCTCTCTCTCCCACCCATGTAGTAAGGTACATTTAATTCCATAATACTCAATATATTATACAATTAAAGATATAGAGATCCAACTTTTCAAGGCAGAAAAGTACTACAATGAAAACCTGGAGGCTAAAGGGAGCATATGAACAGGGAACAAACTGATAATAAAATGCAATATGCAATGAAAACTGATGCATAAACTAAAAAAACCTATTGCTTTTTTTTAAATAAGTAATACAATCCACAGCTACAAATAAAAACATGTTGAAAATATTTAAGACTTTCGAAACATGAAATAAGCATGACAAAAATAAAGAGGCTACTTTACAAGATGTGTTAACTCATGCTGGATTTTCATGGCTAATCCCCACCTACTATAAAGTAGCATCAATTAAATGAGCTTTCATGGAGCCGCACCAATTTATACCAGCTGAAGATTTGGCCTGCAGTGTCTGTAAAAACAGCGTATCTGGGCAGAAGAACCTTACTGCTGATCTGTAAACTGCTTAAAGAACTATACTTTAATATGGGCCGGATTCTGCTCAAAAATCAGATTTAATAAAAAAGTCCCCAGTCCCACAACAGGAACTATGGAACACACACTTATATTTATGAGTAAATAGCTGCAGGTTCAGTGCCTTGGATGAAAATGAGGCTGGATTTGCTACATGCATTCTCCTGTTAACAGTTCTGCTTAGATTATTCTTTCAGAAAATTTGAATAATTTACTCTAGGCTATGTGCACTGAATTAAGTGCAAACCCCAAAAGAAAAAAAAAAAAGACTTTGGTACCATTGTAAACCTATGAAAAAGTTGAATGTCTCTCAACTGTGGGCATAACTACTCACAAAATACATAATCCTTACTGCTTAACCTGTACTGACACAGTGCATCCTTTTTTTCTCCCTTACCCCTTGTGAACTATGTCAAAATAACCCTGGATATTAGTGCTTTATACACACAATACTGTGTTTAGTCTTACTGAGAAATTCTCTCATGAACTAATGTAGTTAACTTCAAAGGCTCTTTGGCCCTTCAAGTTCCTCAGTAGCTTTTTCATTTATAAATGCAAGAGAAAGAACGATCAAAGTGGAGCATCACTGGGATGCAAATCTCAAATATTACATTGGTGCAAATTTTCAGCCTTGCTTGCATGAATTTCATGTACGTATTCAAAGATACATGATAAAATGTGCCCTTGTCTCACTCCTTAATCCCATGTGTTTCATACCCCCTCTTTTTCAGGGCTTACATATGGCATACACGATACTTTAAAAACGAGTAATTCTTGTGATACTCTATGCACCAGAGTGAATTCCAGTTCTTAAAGAGGTACTGCATCTTCCTGAGGAGTTAACATCAGGGTAGACTGCAGATTAGTAACAGTTAAAGATGGAAGAAATCTGTAAGGCCATCTGGTCTACCCCTTGTCCCTACAGGCTCACCTCTCACAGAAAAAATTTAATGACTTGTCCAAATGCAGTTTGACTGTCCTAAACAGTTTGTCTAAACCTCTGCTTGGAAGACTATTCCACTGCCCCTTCCTCTTCAGCTTTTCTGCCCCATTCTAAATGTAGATCATTGGTTACCAGTGACAACCCTTTGATTTACCTTTGGTTTTACAACTTTTAAGTAACATATTCATAAAATTGTGATACTCAATTTCCACTTCATTGCTTAGCCAGTGGCAGGTTTTAGCCCTTTAAATCTTCTCATTAGCAAGCCCATCCAGTTCTTCAACATATATTGCTCCACCTGTACCTGATCCAGTTCGCCAGCATCCTTCTGGTACCATGGTGCCTCCGACTAAAGACACTGTTCTACATGCCAGTGAGCAAATCTGCATAGAAAGACTATTGCTTCTTTGCTCTGCAATATTCCTACACCAGGTATTAAAATATCACCAAGGCAATAAAATGCACACTGATTTCTACTTCACTCTCTCAGAACTTTAGCCTATTGCAGATGCATTGCTTTCCAGGCTTCTCCCTTCAGGCAACAAAGAGCATTACACAGAGAGATGATTAACTTTCATATGTTCTCTTCAAATTTGTCTCCAAAAAATAATGTGATATACAAAGGACATAATAACCATGTATTGCAGCAGATGTCAAGATTCATCAAATCAAAATATAAATTTTAACCAGGCAAAATTAAGGTCAATATTTGCCTTCTGGAGTAATTAACCTCAACATACATGAAAACAAATAAGATGTTATGAACACATTCTGAATTGCTACCAAATACCTGGAGAGCTTTCCATTATAGTCAAGGACTGAAAAGGATTTAACCCCTTGAAACAAATATCCTGAAAAATGATGGATTTAGATCTCTAATCAAAACTATTCACCAAGAGAACCAGGTGGGAAGTCGAGGTCTCGTATGCTGACTGGGTCAGTGATAAATAATAATTTTAGTGACTTTGGCAACAGTCGCTCAGGATATTCTTAATTGCACACATGATCTGGCTAGTTAGCATTGGTCCAGATCTCAGTACTTTTGACTTCTGAGGTGGTAACTGAATGGTAAGGAAAAGGAGATAAGGAACAGAGAAATAAAAATCCATTTGTCCCAAAATTAGCTTTGCCAGAGTCCTCATTTTTGACAAAAGTAATGCACCCCTTTCTTGTTTTTTTATGGTAAAGTTGTCTTTAAATCCAACAAAGTAAATGTAGTTTTCTGGAGACAGGAAAAAGAAACCTCAGAATGTTAAATAGATTTGATTGATATTATTTTAAAAAGTTGTTCCCCAGGGGGAAAAACACAAATTGAAAATCCTTTGTCTAACAGTATTGAAGACCAGAGGGAATGTGCTAGTAATTAAGCAGACAGAAAATTTATATCCTTCAGATGCACGCTTGGCTCAGTTACACACACTGTAAATTCGACAGCTGATGGTAACCTTGCTGCGGGATTACACTGACGGCACCAGGGCAAGGCAGTAAACTCTGTTATTGCCTAAATCCAACAGGTAAGGAGGGTGCAGGGAAGCAGCTGATGGCTGTTTAAAATACGTTTCCAGCCGAACATTTCCTTTCTTATCTGCTTGGTTTTGTTTCCAGGTAAGAGAAGCCTTTCAATCCCAGAGGGAGTAGGAGGTTGGAGTGGCAGATCCTCGCCAGTGTTGCGGTCCTTTCCCATGGAGACAAACACACGCACACACACACACAACTTCACACACAGGGAGGCCAATGGCAGACAGGGAGAAGCTGTTGCTATTCTTTCTCCTGTCCCCATCCGGGACCAGGGAGGCTTTTAAAGACGACATGGTGTCTGCAGCACAAGTGGCTTTGCCTTGTTCCTTCCCAGGAGGAGGAACCTGAGCTGCAGTGCCCGGGGGACAAGAAGAAGCTCCTGCCCAGCGCAGGAACCCGACTTTCCATGTCAACAGGAAAACAGCAGTTGGTCCTCTGGCTCCTGCCAGATACATCGCTGGCCAGAAGAACTGGGAAGGGACATGGGAAAACTGACTGATCCTGGACTGACTGTACTTTTTCACAGCACAACTGGTACACAACAGAGTGGTTGGACAGACACGCGCACAATGGCTTTAGCGCTCTCTTGCAGGAAGGAAATTCACTCTGTGGTGGTCTTAGGTCGTAGCCAGTTCCCGCCTGTCGGTTCAGGAAGAGTCTGATAGACTGTACAATTTTATTATTCCCTCAAGAATAAGGCTGCAGCTGGTTTTTGGCCAAAAGAGAAAGATGAAAACAGAACAAACCCAAAACAAGAAAAGGAGAGTGGCCGACCGCTGCTGCTCCTTCTTTGTTGTTATTTGAGTCTTCACAGTGCTCCTAGCTTCATGGCTGGCTGAGTGGATGGCTCTTTGTTTTTAATTCATTTTATTTTACACTGAAATTTCATAGGTTGTTCCACCAACTCCAGACACCTTCTTAACATTTGAGTGTCTAGCAGGACTGACAGGCGTCCCCTGGGAACTTGATGTTGAACCCAACCTGGCTATTCCTTTTGGCTGTCCATTTATTTTACTGTGAGGTGTCTTCAACTGCATGTCATCCCTGCATCAAAAGAAGTATCAAAAGATGCAATATTAGTGACAAAGTGTGATAGCAGAATGGCTTCATTTAGAATAAACAATTACCCCTGTCACCCTGAGTTCCCAGCATTGCAAAATATTCAAGCCTGGAAGCAAGCTGCTTGAAGCCAGTGCACTCGATGAAAAGCCACTGAAATGGGAAAATAATTTGGCCATTAGGTAAGTGAACCATGCCCCAGTAATACTTTTTCATTTCATTTTTTCATTTCATTACTTGTTTAAATGCTTTGTTAATCCAAACGAATTGCATAGGCATTTGTAGGACGCAGGAGGGTTTAACTGTCATCACTGCTCACCACTGACCTTAAGCCAAACTGTGTCTTAAAATCAGAAATAAACTCTCAGAAAAACACTTCCCAGTTAAATATCCAGGTAAACAAAACTTTGTTGCTCATCTCTGAAACAACTTCTGGCACTCAACTTCTGGAGACCTACCATAGTGGTTCTCCCACATTTCAGTAAGTTTTCCAAAATTGTTGGATAACAGGAGAGAGAAGCTTGGGACCTTAACCAGAGGCCAGCATAGCACAGTAAGTATCAGATACAAAGGAAACTTAGATATTTCTGAAGAACAGCCCTCCAGGTCCCAACTAAGCTGAAATACTGCATTCTCAGCGGGATCACCATCTCTTCAGGCTTTGCAAGCTCCGTGGCTTCCAGAAGGAAAAAAGGAAGCACATGGAGAAGCTGCAGTTGAGGATCTTGCTCAGGGAGCAGTTACTGAGGCTTTCAGCACAGCAAATCCTCTCTCCACACTTTCTCACAGAAAGGAAGGAAGCAGCGAGGCCTTAAGGTAATGTCATGAAGCTCTGTACTTTTAGCAGCAGTTCTGTACTATGGACACTCGACATTGCTAAATACAGAGCTCTCGATGTCAAGCACCAGGCCTGGTCTCAGCCTGTTTCCCTCAGTGCAGGGTATGTAGCCCAAGTAGGATCCCAGCTCTGCCTCTGTATCCACGCAATGGCTGGGTCAGCCTCCCTCCAGGCTGCAAACAAAAACAGCTCCACCCTTTTGTGCATAAGGGGAGGGATAATCTGCCTCACACTTTTGGAAATAATTCCCCAGTTCAACTATGACACCGTATCACTATGAATTTACAGCAGAAGTGACCACCTGCAGTTCAAGGTGCAGCAGAAGTGCAAACATTTTGTGATGATGAGGTTGCTGTGGGGGTGTGACAGAACTGAAGAGCACCCACAAACCCCCACCCTCGTGGCCCACAGCAAACACCTCATCTGGGCTGTGCCTCTGGCGCAGAGCTCGGCCCTTGCTCACAAGCAGATTCCCACTGCTCTCGGCTCCTCAAGCAGTACATACCTCTGTGCTCCCACTGACTGCACCTCTGTAATTTCCACAGTGTTTACAAACGACACAGCCTTCGGGCCTCCGTAAGAGGGTGACCTGGGCATCCCTGTGGGGGACGATGGGACCTGGTGGCCTGGGGATTTGTAGGAGCCATTGCTCACCCTGCCCTGTAGTGCTTGATGGGACTGCACATTATTATTGGCTAAATCAGCTTGCAGAGAGGTTGTGGAAGTCCTTGGGGCTCTTGTCATTGCACTTGAGAGTGAAGACACTGAGGACTGCAGTATAGGGTTCCTTGTGCTAAAGCTGGTGGCAGCCATCAGATTGTCCCTGGATCCGTATCTCATGGCCATGCTGCGCGGGTCTTCCGAGAGCGTGCTCACTTGCTGAAGGCTGTAGGAGCTGGGCGTGTCATAGACACCCGAGTCTGCAAACACCGAGTCAGGGTGCGAGTGGAGGAGCTTCTCCCTCTCTTCCATCTCCTTCCTTTCCTGGATGGATGCCATAATTGTCTTGGAAAGGTTGTCGTAGCGCACCGGGGAGGGGTCTCGCTGATGCGGGGCTGGGCTCCCCAGCACTGGGCTGAAGCTCTGCGGTGGCTGGCGCTGCAGCTCGCTGCCCCGGAGGTGGCACATTTTGGCTGACAAATATGGGGAGTGGTACCCGACAGAGCTGACTGCAGAATGGGCGATGCACTTCCTCCCCGAGGGAGACATGGGGTTCAGCAAACTGTCATACGAAAGACTCCCATTTCTGTTTGACAGGGAATTGGGAGAAAAGATGCTTTTGTAAGGGGTGGAAGCTGCCCCTTCAGACTTTATTGGATGAAGGGGCACTTTGTCTGTCCCTCTCCTGCCAGCAGATTTCAGGCTCAGGGATCGTGAATTGATGGCAAAGGAATCTATCTGGAGTGGGGAAGACTGATAGGTCTTGTGGAGGGAGCTCTTGCGGTAGCTGGGGATGTCCAAGCTGGGTTCGGACTGGTAATCAAGGCTCCTGCCATCCTCTTCTATCAGAGCCCCTTGACTGTGTCCCTCCTGCAGGGTGATCTAAAACAGAGGTGAATATGAGAAACAGAAGCCAGTGACACATAAGTACAGGTTTGCTCTCTTGGTGAGTACATGGGAAGGACAGAGCTGAAGGTCTTCCCTCCAACTCTCAGCCCAGGTTCATTACAAGAAAATCTCCTGATTGCTGTTCAACATATGGATTAGCACCTTAGAAGCAAGGAGGAGTTATTCACAGTAAGTGCTAAATAATATTGACAGTAAAAAGTAAGTTAATGCATGGACGCTGAAAACACCCAAGCTGAGACTCAAGTCTCAGTCAAGGTAAATCAGATTGTTATCTGATGATACTGCCCTTGCAAAAAGCTCTGCACTTCACGTTTTCTACAAATAGCTCTTGAGCTGAGGGATGTCTGGTTTTGTGTGCTGAGACAGAAATACTTTGAGCTTCATTTCAACACACTGGGGACCAGCACGTTCTTGTCTGCTCTACTCCGCGCTATGAATATTCAGTAATCCTGAATTTCTGGTCATAGGTCTTCAAAATTAGGCACCAAACCTTAATTAAAGCAGAGATGCTCCTTCCCACCATTTAGACAACAAAATGAAGCAATTTTCTGTTTTTTATTGCATATGTAGGAGAAAGTGGCCACATCAGAAAAGGAAATAAAGGCCATAATTTATTAATATGCTCTGAAAACAGATAGGACTTCACTTTGTTTTACTCTGTGAAAATTGCTCAGAGTTCTGTTCACTTAAAATGCCATTCTGTGCTAAGCAAATAGTTTTCACTGTTATTTTTAAGGAAGAGTTTCCCATAATGCACAATAAATTGGCTACACTGGCTCTGCAAACAAAGAATTATTATCATATATTTAATCAGAAATGCAGTTGACACAGCTTGTTCTTTCATTTCTTTTAAAAGAAAACTATTGAAAGAAAAAACTGAATGACAAACCCCTGGATTATTGTGGATTTTTAAAAAAGCTTTTTCCTTTCACCTAGAAGATAGAGAAATATGCAAAACAGCTCTTCTAGAGCATGGTGCTAAATTTGGCCTTCTCTGGAAAAAGGAGAGCAAGTGACAGCCTGTAAAGGAGGATGAGAGCAATGACGTAGCTTGTAAGTATATTTGTGCTACTTATCCTTGTGTCCCAATGCCTCTTTCCTAGCAGCTTTCACTGCTCAAAAGCAGAATTACATTGACAGGCTAAAAGACTGATACAGAACAGACACCATGACACTCCTCACACAGCCCAGTCTCTTTCCCTCTGTACCTCCTACCGGCTCGGCAGACAAATCCATGCTCTCCTATCAGCTCACCACATGAACCCCATTTTATGATACTTCCAGCTGACTGCTAGTGGGTTGTGACTACTGTAAAACTGAACAAGTCCCCTGAGCTTGCACACCAGTCAGCAACAGCAACAGCACTGTTTTGGGTTAGAATTGAAACAGCAACCCTCAGAGTGAAGGTGCTGCTCCCTGTTATCATTTCACAGCACTGCCCAGTCCCCTGGTCTAATCAGAGCCTGCCCATTATCTATATTGCATCTCTGGCTGCGCACTGAATGAACACAACAAGCCTGCCTTCCTTGGTTCCCTGACTTTTGGCATTATGACTCAGAATGCTGTGGCTTCCACAGCTCAAAATTGCAAGACGATGCCTGTAAATAGAATATTTTGAACTGGATGTCAAGCCATTTTTCATGTAATAAAATGAAAATTATAGGATATTAAACTTTTTGGATACAGTGAACACACTGTTGTTCTTATGTTCCCTTTCATAAGCCACTGTTTCTTCATTAAGTGGACAAATCCAGAGAATAAGATGTTCCATTACTGCAGCAAGACTAAAACTTAAACTTGATCATAGCTGGAATTCCACTATCTATCACCATCTTTCTTTTCAAAATGAGACAGATGCACGAAAAGCTTTCCTCTCCATTTAAGGAACACTCTGTCTTATTAGAGTGTTGCTGCAGTCAATTATTTTTATCTACCATATTTTCCTTTCCTTATTTCTTTTATAATGCTCCTTCCTATCACCCCCTTCTTGTTATTCCAGGGGTGACACTGAAGGGCTTGATGAAATTAATTTTGAGAAAACTGCACCATGTGTGGTATTTGTATTTTAAGGGTGTCTCCACTGGTGTGTGAAGACTTGGATACATATTGCAAATACACAAGTTAGACCAGTGATTTTCCAAACGCTGTTCTCAGGTCCTGGGGGCCAAGGAATATTTGCAATAAATCCACGAGAAATAAGTTTCATAACTTCTAAGCAAAAGAGAAAACTGTCAAAATTCCACAGCAAATCTGTCTAATTGTTTGGACCTCAGTTTTCTTGATAGGTGAAAATAATGCCAAGTGTTAGGAAGGTGTTTTTCCCATATAAACCAAATGCACTGAATAGGTATTAAGGAAGGTCAAACATGAGGAGTCTTCTGTTAATTTTCTCTAAAATATCTCTTGGGATGCTTTAAAAGTTCCTTCTATTTTGCAAGCTAACATCTTAAGGAATCAGTGAGTATACTGACTATTGGCTAAAGGGTCTGATCCGGAGAAGAACTCAGCATGCCCAGCTCCCTCTGAAGGGAATGTGAGGTGGCATCTCTGCCAGGAGAAGCCCATGGGAGGTGACACCTCTCAGCATCCCAGGATCAGGCTGAGACACTGGAGCAGCGGCAGCACCCGCCTGGCAGCGGGGCAGACATGTCAGCAGGGGGAAGCTGTGAAACCAGACATGTTTCCATAAGGAGCACAGTGAAAATAATACACTGTCACACAACAGTGCCAAGCACTGTTATTTACTTTCACACTCTGACATTCACTAGTGCCCTGCAGTGAATTCATCCTCAGCTCCACCCTGCCTGGCGTTAGCTGGGAGCAGAGACTCCCGGGCTCGCTCACCTGCTCAGCCGTGGCGTGGTAGTGGACTTTGGGATTGTTGCTGAAAGCTGGTCGGTATTTGTACATGGCAGGAGTAGGAGGGCTGATAAGTTTGGGTGAGAGGCCACCTTCTGCAAAAGAAAAAAAAAACCAAGTACTTTCTATTAAAATGTGTGTGGACAGAAAGCTGTCAGCCATAATTCCTTGCCATCCATCATCCTCTGCAAACGGATCTGTTCTGGAGAGAATAAAACTTGCAGTACTTTCGTGTAGCATTCATTCCACCAAAATCAATGGGGTGCCTACGGCAGTGAAAGCCCACTGCTGCCAGATCAGCCATCTACAGAGAAGAAGAAACAAGGCACAATATATTGAGTGGGGTAACATGCTTTGGTGAGTAGAAATTTGGCCTAATTTGAAATACTAAATATTTGGGTTGAATTCAGCAACTAGTTCTATCCAAAAAAAAAAAAAGGGTTTTTTAATAGTATCAAAGCATAAAGTTCACATTATCACAAATTAAGTAATTCAGTTTGCAATGCCTAAGAATTTCATGCTAATATTTCTGATTCCTTAGATTCTTTCAACATTTTTCATTTAAAATTTGTTTTAGGAAGGGGTTTAAAAGTCTATAAACTCTGCAAAACTGACACGAAATATTCAACCTAGGCTTGAATGAACCACTTCAAGCTGGCTTTTTTCTTCCTTTCCTGCTGCTAATTCCCCTGGTCTGGAAAACCTATCAACAGAAAAAAAAGCCTTCACAAAGATCCCATGTTTTGAAAGAATACAAGAAACCTTTTAAAGAAGCTAAAATAGTTTCTTATTAATAAAAATAAAACACTGATGATGCAACTATACCTTCACTGGTGCCCAGCTGCCCTTTTAGCTCAGAGTACTTGCTTGGATCTCCTTTGGGTGGGAGAGCTGGTTGTACATCCATACTTTTGTCCTCCAGACCTTCCAGGCTGATTTTAGACTGAAAATGATCAAAAAAATCAATAATTTCATGCAGCTTGTTTAAATAACAGAGTGGCAGAGTGCTGGATGTACCAGAGAACCAGAACTACCTACACCTATAATGTCAAACAGGATTTAGCATCCACTGAGGGCAAGGACTGTCACATGTAAAATTAGCATTGTCATAACCAGCCAGTAGAATTTTAAATGCACTATCCTGCTCTACTTGGCACGCTAAGTACTATAAGCATCATGCTAATTAATATGTAGTAGAAGACAATAGTGCTTTTTGGCATTTTTTCAGCAACTTTCCAGGTAGCTTTCAGCAAGTAACTATCCAAAGAGTGTGGGAAGTAAATATCCACAAAAATCTTGCAAGTTGGCTTCCTATGAATCCACCACTTTTTACAGGACTAAACAAAACCTTCTCTGTTATTTATGCCAGGAGAAACTGAAAAGAGAAGAGGAGAGAAGAGAATTCAGCTTCTGAGTCAATATTCCTTGTCCTGGACCACAAGCCTTCCTGCAGCCTGGACGCCCTGAACATTCTTTGAATTAGAACAGCTGACCTGGTCTGGTGGTACAAGGGTTCATTAACATTAATTTGAACACCAAGAGGTGACATCTTGTGGGACAGCAAATAACTACTGCAAAGAACAGCCAACTCTTCCAAAAGAAGCCCAGAGGGACTCCATTCTAGAGCGGCCTGTGACTGGATCAAGAGCTGCTGTTACTGAACCTGCATTACTTTCAGAGGATGAAGTATATGACAAGGACTCAAACTCTAGTTTCTGCATCATCTCAAAGAGGTTGGTCAATGACAGACTCATTCCCAGACTTGATAATGCTCAATCCATGCCCTTCAAAAGCAGAGCTTGGAGAGTTCCTCACCTTGCTCCGGTTGAGGTTGGCTTGGATGCCGTTGTCACTGATCTTCACTGTGATCTGTCGCTCAGACAGATCAGGTCTCAGGAAAGGAGGCTTCACACTCACAGCCTGCTTCTTCTTGGGCTCGACCACGTACCTGATTAATTGTGCAACAGTCATCATTAAAATAAACAGCAACCTAAGAAAAAGGCTTAAAAATCTGCCCTCTTCCAGGTTATGATTTAAGAATGTGTCAGAATCTAGGCAAGAACCTCCATCTATTTTACCATATGTAATAATCAAGCAGCAATTAAAATAAGATTAATGAGAGAAAGGAGAGGGTGCATTAACAAATCAGCAATTTTTTAAGCACTAATGGACAAGAGCATTAAGAGAGCAAGCATTTAAAACCCAGCTCTTCTCATCTACCTTGACCTGATTTTCATGTTTTGGAAGGTTTGAGAAGCAGCCACTCCAGTGTCTTTAACACATGTAACAGTCCTTTAGGAGATTTATTTGTTGTATAACAAAGGGGGAACAAAGGCAGATAAGAGTGTCAGGGTCTGGAATTGTTCTACACCCCAAAAAGACTCAAATAAGTCCTGTAGTAAGATGATGAACATGTTTGCAGGCTGGACAGCTCAGCACCTAGAATTATTTATAGTCCATATGATCTACTGCATTAAGATCCTGATTTCAAAATGTGAAACGATAAATCCACTTCCCCAAAAATAGAAAGCCATAAATAAAATCTCAAGTTCCATGATGTAGACCTCATTGATAATCTGTTTTATGATAATGAAAGTGCCAGTGAGATTGAAAACCACAGCAGCCTTAAATTAGATTTAAGTCTCGAGGAGAAAGGCTGATTTTAGCTTCCTTCCTTTTCTCCAGCGGACTGGACATTGCCTGTACAGTGTAAGAAGTTGTGTGGGCAATATGATAACATATGGATGTTTACCTTGTTACTGAAATCCACTGGATAAACGAGCTGGTGAAGACAAGGGTATGAGCTTGACATAATTTGACAAGCTTATTCCAAAAAAAATATTTCTGGGATAAGGGTGGTGAATTACAGGTTACAGCCATGCAATAGGGAAGCAGCTATCACAGAGCTCTGCCTTCAGGACTGCTTTGCTTTGCTTTCCTCTTGTTCCATCCATGATCCTTGGCTTGTGAGCCCAGCCAAGCACATTTTCTTCCCCTGTCCCAACAACTACTCTTGCTCCCTCATTCCCAGCTGAGAGCATTTCTCTTACCTGGGAGCCAAGGGGCTGCAGAGCACATGTTCCACGTTTCCACAGCACCCTCGGGTAAAAGGGTTCACGCCCCCACGGAATTTCCCTGTCACCTGGAAACATGTTCAGGACAGTGCTCAAATCTCTGGTTATATAAAAGTCATCGTCCAAGCCTCAGAAAGCCAAGAACAAGTCTGACCCTTCTGTCCTTCCCAAACAGATCATCTTTCTTTGAATGCTGCACTTTTTCTCTCCAGCTCTAACACACCACCTCTGTCAGCCAGTTCCAGCTAGGAGGCACTCAGCTCAAGATCCTTCCCAAAAGGACACTGCTGAATGTGACTGGGTTTTGAAGTGATGTGTTCACCTCTCCATGCTGCTCCTGCATTGGATTTGTGTCTGCTCCCAGCCAGACATCCTGTTTTGGTCTCATTCATTCCCACCACTTCCCCTCCTCTGCCTTGGCAAGTGCCCTCCAAACCAACATCAACGTCAAATCAACGTTCCCAAATGCTGGATGAGAGCAATGTTTCCTCTCTCTCAGATCCCATCCTGGGCAGCAATCAGTACAAACCACTGCCTTATGTGGGAGGGTGCCAGGAACTCCCTGGTGATTACAATGTTTGCTTGTAAATGAGCATGTTTAATAAAAGCCAAGCCTCATTAGATGGCAGGATCCATTCAAGGCTTCATAAGCATTATAAAGAGTTTGTACTCTACAGGCAGATACTCAAAAGTCACCATATGGGGATAAATACCAACAAAGCCAGGGAGATTAATAGTGGTTGCCACTAAAAGCATTACTGTTGTTGTTGGCAAGTAAAGCATCTTAATCAGCTCATAGTTCTGATCTAGCAACAAGTTTACAGAGTACCAGAAATACTTTAATAACTTGGACATAAAATAACAACTATTAAATGATTCTGCAATATATTATGCTGGCCTTGTTGCGATAACATAAAGCTCTTAAAGGAGGCCAAGAGAGAGAAGCTGGAAGTTCTGAGATTTGGAAGAGCAACCTTTTGATGAAAACACGGGCCTGGAACATTTGGCACATCTGCATTCAATCCTAGGCTCACACTGACTTGTGCCAGATGCTGGCAAAGCGTTTCATATCTCTGTGCCCATTTTCTCACACACAGTATAAAAATAAAAATTTCTCCTGCTCACAGATAACAGTACTAATTATATCAGTTTGGTTTCTAAAGTAGTTTGAAATCCACTGGTAGAAAGCAGTCTAAGAAGGAAGGGCATTTATTTACTCTATTCAGAAACTAAAAATACCAGATTATGAGCAGATGTTGGGTTATGGGTTATTTTGATTCTATAAAAGAATTTCAGAGGCATTCAGAAAGTTCAGAAACATCTAAACCCAGCCTTTTCAATCACAGTCTGCCTACTATGAATGCTCAGAACTTACAAACTACAGAATGAATAAATATCAAAAATTTACAGTAAAAACCCAAAAAATGTCTGTACCACTGGCCTATAAATGTACTGGGAAAAGACACCAAGATAAGCTGAGCATATTGCAACTGGAAAGCTGACAGTAGATAACTACCAGTGTGAGAAAAAAGAATCAACACTGAGACTGCAGAAGAAAAGCGAATGTTTTAGAACAGTGGCAAAGCCAGGAGCAGATCTCATATCGATCACTCCTGGTCTGGTGCCTTAATTACTTAGATATGCTTCTTCTAAAAGGACCTCAGGGCTGGGAACATCCATCCTCCAGTTACAGATAACTGCTACATATGACTAAGCAGAAATTAAGACCAGATTATATTTAATTTTCAAAATGGCATGAGAAGATGAATTAAATCTCAAGTGGTTTGGTAGCTCAGGAAACCAAACCAAGCTAGGATACATTTTCCAACAGTTATTTTGATCACAGAAAAATTCTCAACCTTTCTAAATTCTAGTACAGCCATAAAGATGTGAAGTTAAATTTTACGTTTTTTAAGCTAAATTTTTCCTTCTTCTTCACCCTAAAATTTTCATGGAGAGTTTACATCACTGCACCAAGATAAGCCTAAGGCAAACCACAGTTTGGGCTATGAGACCAAAATGCCCCGTTTCATGCTACTATTGTTAGCACTATCAAACTTAATACTTGGCCAAAATCAATTTTAAAATGGAAGAGCCGACAATTCTGAGCAGGACAGAGAAAAGCATTTGAAGATAACAGCTATGGAAGCTTGCTTTGTTCAAAGGCCATGTTAGGCAACAGTTCAGGATGACTTCAGATTCCTTGCTTATGTAAACCTCCCACACTCTTCTGGATAAGAGTTTTTATTGTCTCTTGTGGGATGGAGACAATGTCATCTCAGTTTATGAAGGCCTGGCCTCAGACAGACGTTTTCAATGCTCACAGCCCACCCAGGAGCCAGACAGCTCCACAGCATGGAGCCATCAGTCCTCAGGACAGCCAAAACAGCTCAGTGGGAGCTGCTCAGCACCCATGGGTGCAAGGGCAGCAAAAACCCATCTGAAAAAAACCTAGACCACAAGGGAAAAGAAGTATGGTGGGGAAAAATGAGAAAAAAGACCAGACGTGAGGGGCACATTGGAGCTGGAGCTGTGAAAGGGTTAAAGCACTGGAATGCACGGAGTTCATGAGCCTTGGGATGAGGGCTGAGACCAGTGTCACACCTGCAAACTGTCCCTTGGGGTGGCAGGGGCCTGTTACTGATCCCATCACACTGATCTCTATCACCCACACCAAGCCATCAATGTGCACACAAACGCAGGTCTGCATCAACCACAGGCACTGTGGATCATGGACATTTGAGTAACTGCAGGGGAACTGGGGGTTTACAGGCTTTTTGGCACAAGGTGTCACGTTGGCACTTGGTTTGGAGAAGCAAAGCAAGTTGGGTCTGACAGCACTCTGTGTGTGTGTGTTCATATGCATGAGAACAAGAGAGAGACACAGAGGGAGACAAAGAGCCAACTCAGACCATATTATGGGCAGTGTGGGCTTGCTGGGGGAGTTCAAAATACCAGGAGAGGGCAAATGATTTAATCTTTTCCTTTCTTTCTTTCACTGAATCTCATGGATTGTTCAGTCTGACTAATAAAGTTTGAATTTCTGGGGTTGATGGTACTCACCACATAAAACCTATATCAAGGCCATGAGTAGATTTTAAATAATAAATAAACCTGAGGTGATGCTCTGTGGCTAAAAAAGGGAAACTTTTCCCTGCAGTGTATTAAAAAAAAATCTGAAAATAAAAAACAGGCAATCTTCCTAGATCTTCAGAAAAGCTCAAGTAACAGATTTGGTACTTGTAAGATTTGGACCATCTTTTCCTTTACCCAAGCTGACCTGCTGACTTTCCTTCCCACCTCAACACCTAATAGCCACAAACATGGAGAAAGGATTGTTTCTTACCTGTTCATTCGTTGTGCGCCCTCGGGCCACTAGAACAATATGGAAGCCAGTGAGACCAATGACTGGGATAAAGAATAACCCAGCCACACACATGACAGCCATTCTGTATCCAAGAGTTAAAGAAACTGGGATGAGTGGAGGGAAAAAGAGTCTGCGAAAGACAGGGAGAGGAAAACAAGGAAAAATAAATAAGGGAGTGTCACAGTGTCAGAATGGTTTGGGTTGGAAGGGACCTTAAAGATCACCTAGTTCCAACTCCCCTGTTGTGGACAGGACACCTTTCACTAGACCAGGTTACTCCAAGCCCTGTCCAACCTGGCCTTGGACTCTTCAAGGGATGGGGAAGCCACAGCTTCTCTGTGCAGTCTGTGCTAGGGCCTCATAGTGAACAAATTCACGCTAGTATCTCATCTAAACCTGCCCTCTTTCAGTTTGAAGCTGTTCTCCCTCATCCTTTCACTCCAGACCCTTGTCCAAAGACCCTCTCCAGCTCCCCTGGAGCCCCTTTAGGCACTGGAAAGGGCTCTAAGGTTTCCCTAGAGCTTTCTCTTCTCCAGGCTGAACAACACCAACTCTCCCAGCCTGTCTCAGTAGCAGAGGGACTCGAGCTCTCTCAGCGTCTCCGTGGCCTCCTCTGGACTTGCTCCAGCAGCTCTATGTCCTGATGTTGGTGCAGCACTCCAGGTGGGGTCTCATGAGTGCAGAGTAGTGTCCCTCACCTTCAGCAAGGTCTAACGAAATTTCATCTCAAAGTTAAGTCCATCTGCTCCTAGTCTGGGTCCTCACCCTTGAGATGGTTAAAAAGTAATGTGAACTCAGTGATTCTGGCTCTACCTTTCTACCTCATAAAGAATGTTCTGCCCTGATCTATCAAGAGCAGTGTGACCCCTCAGAGCCAGCAGTTCATGTGCTACACCAGCATGCAGGGGGCTACTTCCAGAGCACACTCTGTTCCAAAATACAGCAACAGAGTTTTAAACACAGCAAACAGCACTGGAGAGCTACACCTGGCTGTAAGTAAAATTCAGGGAGGCAGCTCATCCTTCTGCTGGATTGTTGTGACAAAGAGTGAGAAGGACAAAGGGTCAGCTACAGTTTCTGGAGCAATCCATGTTCACACAGGTACAACAGGAACAGAGGAAAACCTGCACTGAGCATTTACAGGAGAGCAGTGGGGGATCAGGAGAGGCTCCGCCAGGTCCCGGAGGACAAATATTCAGGTTCTTTCTTGCACGTTTTCCTCAGTCACCTTGAGTCTGGAAAGACCAAAAGGAAGGATACGTAATGGTAGTGTGAGCTGCTCCCAACTTTTCCATATGGTTTAGTACGAAGATGAGCCCAAAGGTGAACACTCCAACCATGTGTGTACTTAAGGACAGCAAGAAGAGAAAAAAATAGCGGTAGTTCCTCCGTCCTATGCAATTGTTGACCCATGGGCAGTGATGGTCAAAATCCTTGTAAAGAAAGGGAGAGATAGGGAAAAATATCCAAACAGTGAAAGAAAATACATTGCCTTAGAGATGAATCTGAACCACTGTCATGTAAAATTACATCAGACTAGTTCTGCAGCTTTACAAAATGCTTGACTGTCTTTTATAAGACTTTTTAGGACCAAGTTCTTTCTCTATCCATGAATGGAGAGGTACTTGAGGGTTTATAGGGTTTGAAGAGAGGATATATTAAAAATAAAGAAGAGGCTATACATCTGCTAGCAGCAGAAGCCCTAATTTTTTATCATCCTCAGCATGAGTCAATTACAATGAAGTTATTATAACCTAGAATGCAATAGTGCTGCAGAATTCCCTGTCCCACATTTTGGTATTTATACTGAAATGAGTCCACTTTGAACAATGGACATCACAAAAGTACCTTTTTACCAAGCAAGTCACAAAGAAAAGCAACTGCTGGATCAGACACAGGCAAAGTTCTGCACAGGTTCATTAAGTTATGAATCCAAACCTAACTATTTGTCTCCATCACAAGTCCAAAGTCCCTTTTAACAGGAGATTTAATAATGAGGGCGAGCCACAGACACCCTCCAAGTGCCTTTCCACAGTTTTTTAAGCATGTAAATCCACTGTTTCCAATGGGATTATTCTTGACATGAAGACAAGATCAGGTGCAAGAAATAAACCATTCTTACCTCTGTGTTCTTCAGAGCAGAACATTCATTGCACCGACAAATGAACTATTTGTCACTTTGTGGCAATGCTATTTTTAAGCGTTGCTCAATTATGACACAGGGGGTTTTGTATTTCTAAGTTTTGCCCAACGCATTTACCAAAAATTTACAAAATGCAAAAAAATGGATTAGATTCTAATGTGCTTTCTCAAAGCACATTAGAAAATGATGGGGGCAACTTAAACATTAAGGTCATTTCAGGCTGTATCTGAAATGCTGACATAACATCTGTCTGTTATTCAAATCTGGCTCTTTGCAGCCCAAAATACCTATGGATTATGAAACTATATAAGTACTCACTGCAAACATTTCAATTAAGAAAACAAAAATCTGACTACTTTTGTCACAGATTCATTTTTGGGTCCCTCTGGTAACAGTGTGCTTTAAGTTTTAATTTGTTTTGTTTCTGCAAGTGTTTTCTGCTTTTGCTGTTTATTCATTTTTATCAAATTGGTTCAAAAGCTTTATATTTGGGAAAATAATTCCTATTGTACATTCAAGACTGAAAGTGAAAACGTGAACTACAACCCTGAGTGGATCCCACATGGAAAGCCAGCAGAGTCACTCCTGTTACTGTCTCAAAGCTCTTCTAGAATATGACAAGTGAGTGGGAAATAAGCATCACAAGAATCAATAAAACATGCTAAAGGCCATGATTTATTGATTAAGAAGTCATTAATACTTTTTGCCTACATTCCTCCACAGCAGTAATAATTTAATTACAAGCAGAGCTCCTTACTTGTGCACCAGAATAGTATGGAACATTCAACTGACCTGGCTATCAATAGAACTTGTGGAGGGCTAGCCAGAGTCACCTTGCCTTCTGTTATTTTATGCATGTTCCTTCTGGATTCCCTCCCATTTTCATTTCTGCTGCAGAACTGACTCCCGTGGAGGACTTACAACAGCATGAAACTTCAAATGTTTATACCAGTGAGTTTTGAGCAATCTTTTTCTGAGAAAACTTCATTTCCTGAAAATGAATTTTTATGCTGAGCCACTGGGGAAGATGGAAGAAAGAAACCCCATGGGACAACTGAGAATTTACCATCATCTAAACAATCCTCAGAATCTAGAATTAGTGAAAACATTTATGTTTTAAAACTAGGAATGTACAATTCAGGTTTTCTACCAAAAATCCAGCTCTATCCAAAAATTCACAGCAGTCTAAACAAATTATGTGTCACAACTTACAAATAGCTGTGCCTACTCCTCTCTACCCATGGAACTTGGCAGCTCCTCATTCTCAGGCTTCTGAAATCCCACATCCTTCTAAAGCCTCCCAAAACAGGACAGCCTTGTCCTATTTATTGATGGCTACTAGGCATAGCACTGCTTCCAGATAATTATAACTTATATATATATTGCCCTGAAGGAGAAAATGACTGACACAAGATAAATCCAGGCAGCCTTTCTCTCTCTTGTAACTGTGCTGCTTTCTTTGGGACTATTCCCTTGCTTATGGCAAAGAGGATTAGGACAAAGGTAGTGTATACAGCATTCCAGCTGACTCTGGTATTTTTTCCCCTTCTGATTAGTAATTCCTTTCATTTTAATGGCACAGCTGAATATATTTTCGACATATTAAAGATTTCATCTTTCTATTAAAAAAAAAAATAGACCTTGCGGCAGAAATTATCCTTTAGAAGTAGAATTTTTAGCTCAGCAATAAAAAGTCCCCTGGTAATACACTGCTATGAATACAGTGCTCTGTACCTACATGTCTGGGAGATGCTTATAGCCCAAAGCACATCTTACTGTTTAGGAGTTATTTTTTAAAAATCCTGCGTGACTCACCAAGACCCTAAGGGTATCAAGAAAAAGTCCCCTAATTCAGAGCAATCAACATTAGAAACATGAATGAGCGCATGCTCTGAGCTGGGGTGTTGAAACAAACATGGGCTCCTTCCACTGACTGGAAAACCATTTACTGAACTCAGTTTGGTTCTCCTGAACTCACACACCATTGTGGCTTCTCTGCTTGTCTGCTCACATAGGCACCAGTTTGTTCCAAATTAAATGATGAGCCTTGAGCTCACACATGACAAGTTAAAATGGTTCACCCTGAATTTCTTGCTCTCTTGAACTGTGCATCAGCTCTCTCATTTACCCCTTTTTTACACTCACAATCCCTTAGCTACATCAAGGAAGAGGCAGCCAGCATTATAAATTTTTATTTTAATTATCGCTGGTGACAGGGCTGCCAACAAGCATCGTTGCATTTGTAATACACATTACTGAGGGCCATGCTTCAAATGGTGCTGCTCAGTGGGGGTGCAACAAGCTGCAGCTGTGAACTTCCAAGACCTGGAGTCCTGGGGCAACCTGTCCGGGTTTTTCACCCCGATATTCCCCTAATTCGGGGTTTTCTGTCTCTCAGAGTCCTGTACCGGGGTTTAAAAGATGAGATGGAACCTGCGGCTCCGTCTTCAAAGGTGTTTATTCTATTTCTTATCTCAAGGTCTTACAGCAGTCTCAGTGCATTGAAGAAAAGCAGCTACAGGAACATGGACGGAGACTCCAAGGTTGTTTTTAAAGATTTCTAATCCAATTAACTCTAAAAACGTACTGTATTTACAGTTTTGTGCCAATTACTATCACCTATTTTAAACACGCAATTTCTACATCAAATCCACCCTACCGATGTCTCTGTGCCACCGTCACAGAAGAGAATGGAGTAGACAAAGAAGAACATGAGACAACGCCCAAAATTCTCCATCTTGCTCTGATCTACTTTCATACTAAAAACCAAAAACTACAAATTTTCACCCTGTGACAAACTAAACTACTATCTATTTTAAATCTTTGTTGTTTTCAATTAATCTCTGAGTGTTGGAAGTTTTTCCCATGGACTAAGGTCAAAGCCAATGCTTTCCTGGGGTCCTAGCCAGGGTCTCAGACCCCCCCAGGGTGGTTTGAGGGGTTTTCCACGTGCCCTAGACTCCACCAGCAACCCAAGCCCGTTTCCAATAGCGGTGCAAGCCCAGCCCCAGGCAGAGCCCGGAGCGCCCCGGGCCAGGCCAAGGTTACCTCCACGCAGTTGTCACAGACGCTGCAGTGGGAGCAGCGGGGCGGGCGGTAGAAGTGGCATGTGGCACACCACTTCATCCGTACTTGGATTCCTTTGATCTCCACGTTCTTGTACAGCGGCGCGCGGAAGTCGTCATCTTTGTCCTCATCTTCGTCTGCTGCTCAACGCAAAGCTGAGAGTTAGTGGAGACAGCAGAGGGTCAAGAGAAAAGAGCTAATCCCATCAGAACCTGCACACAGGGACACTGCATGGTCCCCTTACTGAGGACAGATGGTTTTATCATCTCTGCCCTGTTTAAAAAAAGATTCTATTTAAAAATAAATGCACAAAATAAAACCCGGTCTATAACAGACAAATATATACTGTGAAGAAAAGATATTATTCTAGATTCCTGTGATCTTTATTTGTTTTCTCATGACAGAAAATCTAAGAAGTCCACATCTATTTAACACCTGGTTAAACATTACAGTGCAGCTGGCATTGGTTGACTGGCTACAAATTAGGTGGAATTTGATAATGCTGTCCCAGTGGAGCATCAATTACTGTCATGCAGTTCTATATTAAATCTTCTCTAGATGTGTTATCATGATCCAATTTCCATTGACTTCAGAGGGAATTTCTCCCTTCACTTAGATGAGCTTGGGATCTGGCTCAGCTACAGTATTTATCTGCAAGAGTATTCTCTGGATTAACGTTTGTGCGTGGAAGCAGAGAGCGGCACTGGCACCATTCCCTATAATTTTCCTTCATAACTAGTCAGTGGGACTCTTAGAAAGAGCCAGACTCTAAATCCCTTAGGCACTTCTATAAATAGTCTGTAGGTTCTCCAATACCATTATAAACCTGCCCAAGCTGTGTAATACATGTGGGCAGATGAAAACAAGACACTGGAACAGCCAAACCATTTAAGCTCTTATGAAAAATCTGACTATGCTGACAAAAAGTCTGTACATTATATATACCTACATGCATTTAAACATGTTCCTTTTGCAGAATTCAAACATAGAGTTTGCATAAAACAGATTCACATCAAAAACACTGATGGCCAATTGTAGTTGGTATAATTAGCCAGCAAAAAACATTGCCAGTCTCAGCCTAGACTGTAAATCAGATTTTTCAAGGCAGCCCAAATTTCAGTTACTTAATACTTCCTTTCCTACTCATTCATTCTGGTGTATTACCAGAAATTCACTCACACAGAGCCAATCCTGATTCATACCAGAAAGATTTAGAGAGCCAACAAATTTAAAAAAATATTTTAAAAAATTAGTAACAGATCTGGGAGCTTGATCAAGTTTGAACAAGCTGGGTTTCTGCAGTACAAGTTCTATCATTTCCCCACATAGGCCATGTTCTATCTGCTAGACCTGTAAGCTCATATCATATAGCTGGAAATGTGTTTATTTCCAGTTTCCAGTGACCTGAGCAGAAGAATACATTGACAAAGGAATGTATCTTACTACACACATTCTCACACGCTGATCCACTGACAGGGAGCAGCCAAGCCTCATATTTTTCCAACAAACTTTTGGTAGTTACCTTACAGGAATTGTGTGATTTCATTAGAGTCTCAGCTTTTGTACTGCTTATTTGTTGTTTTGATTTTGAAGTAAATTCCTATCTATCAGAAATGTGCTAAGAAGCTTGAAAACCAAGAAGACTAAACCTAGTTTCAACAGCAGAAAGCAAATAGAGGGACTGTGTATTCATTTTAAGTCACTCCTACAATTTCCTGAACTTTGCGCTGGCAGCTCTGCAGGCGGCGTGGGGTGCTGATAAGCTTTTTTTCACATGCACACTTGTGATCTGAAATAACATCTGCTCCTCTTTCCTCCCAGCACTGGTATTTATAGTCTTTTTCATCTTTTCCCTTATCAGTTTGATTCCTTCACACATCTGAACTCCTACTCCATTACCTTCTCCCGGGATGAACGCCATGTCTTTTCTCTGCCCCTGCTCCCAGCATCTCCCTGACAAAGCACAGGCACAGCAGAGAGATGCAAGGCCACAAATGAAGTGAGAGACAGTAGAGGGGTGAACTTTAGGAACTCCTCCTCTTCCCGCTTTGCTCCTGACTCCCTTATGTAAAGGGAGATGGGATGGGAGGGAAGGCGATGAGAAAGTTTCTATTTGATCTCCACGTGTGTTTCTTCCTTAACTGCAAAGTCCAAAATGAAGAACTTGTTTGCAAAAGGAAGCTAGAGAAGCCCAAAGGAAGGTATGAACTGACAATACACTCAGCACTGATCACTCCTGGGGCTTGGACTCCTGTCCAGCTCTGCTCTGAGGGAACTGCCCTGCACAAACACACTGATTTCTCAGACTGAGAATGTTTAATGTTTAATTAACCACTGCTATCTCTGCTGAGATAAACTAACAAGTCCAGGAAACTCCTTAAAACTCTACCTATGTAAGTTCTTTTGAAAGTCACTAGCATTTGTAACTTTAAGCACCTATAGCCTGTATCAGTTGATCTTACACAAGTGACTGAATCTTGCCTGTGTCTTAGTTTGCCTTTAGACGCAATAATTTCCTTAACTGGAGTGCTGCAACACTCAATCAGGGGTTCAGAAGGTTCAGCTGAGAGGAATGGCAGAGAGGTGCCATCATTAGACTCTGCTACCTGGAGAAACCTGGCCTGGCTATTCAGGGAAGGCAGCAGGACTGGTACCTTGCTCTGGTCAGGTAGCAATTCGAAAGAGACACTGACTTTGGTGAACAGAGGTGAAGAAGCACAACTTGCAGACAGCACAGATCCATTGGTTTAGACTGATGGCCTAGAGCAGTCTCTGCTGCAAACGGCATGTGAATAATTATTGGAAGACAGATAAAATGAGGTGATAATTCTCTCATTAGGATGTGTTAAAAGAGATAGCTGCACTGTAGTTCCCATTACAAAAGCTGAGTGATCTCTATCCTATTTAATCAGCTGTGAATCAGCACTAATTTAAGCAGGAATATCTTTCTAAATGTATACATTTTTAGACACTCTAAGGCAAACCTTAATCATTATCTGTCCTAGCGTTCAATGCTTCTGCATTGCTTTTAAGGTATTCTGGAAGGACTGCTTTGATGAAACTGTTTCAGAAAGTTTAGCCTCTCCCCTCTGCCACGCTCTGCTACCTATTGTGAAGACAGTGACTTAAATCCAGTGTGCCAGCATGACACAGGGGATAGCAATCAACATCACATCACTCGGGAGAGCTATCCAAGAAGAACCAGTTTTCTACACAACCCTGTGCCCTCGAGTGCCAGTCTGAGTGAGTGCAAGGACAGCCAGGAGCTCAGAAGGGAGCTGGAGGGTACCCAGCATTTCACTGCCATCCCACCCCTACTGACAGTCAAGTACAGTAAATAAAAAAATAAAGTCTACAAGATTACTCAGCAGCTTCTGTGTTTGGATACCTGGCACCTCCTTTGGCTTGGATTTTCAATGCCCCCCCCAACCCCTGCAGCAGTCCCATTTCTGTCACCTCGTGGGAAAACTCCAGGGTCCATGAAAGTCGCCATGCTGAAGTTTGCCAGTACAAACAAGAAAACGAGTCCATTGTACACTGGGATGGCTGGGGAGATGGCTTTTGTCAACCAGGGGCACCTGTGGAGAACAAAAGTAACGCGTAAGGGCTCTCGCAGCTGTAACACATAGTTTCTTCCCACTCACTACCATCACACAGAAGTACCCTGGTCCCCCCCTAGCCACGCAGCAAGGCTGAATTTGCAATGTAACAGTCATTTCCATGGAGCCAGTTTCAGTGATCACTGCAACACCCTCTGTAAAGCTGCTTTGTTCCAGAGCACAGAAAGCACAGATTGTTCACAGGGCTCACAGGGCTTTGCCACCCTATTGCCTTATCTGCAACCTGGCATTTTACTGCTCTGTGTAAAAGCTTCATCCCATTGTTGCATTTCTGTTACCTTCTCTGCAGCTGGGGTTACTTTCAATTTTCCCTGGTGTAAAGCACAATAGGATTCAAACCATTGATCCCCAAAGCAAGGGCAAAGAGAAACACATTCAATTCTCACTAAGCTTCCATGGTTTTCAACACTCAGAGCCAATGCTACAAAAGCTCTCCTTGGGGGAAAGTTTTGTCAGACCAAGCATGGGCTTTACAGGTGTCAGCAGAACATAAAAATGCAATATCAAAAAGAAAGTGGATGGCATATGCCATGTGAACAATGTTCAGAAGCAGCAGAAAGATTTGTTGCTTACCCAGTGAGTGTAACTGAGTGGAATTGAAGATAAAGGGTAAAGGAGAATGAGTAGGAGACTGGAAAGAGGATGGGGAAATGCCTGTTAATTAGAGGAAAATTGTTCAAGCTGCAAAGAACACTTCCCACCAGCAGAGAAGGGCATGATGAGGCAGAAAAGAACCTGTCTTACAGGCAGCTTCACCAAATAAAAAGCAGTGTGCATTCACTCAGCCATTCACAACCTCTGAACACCACACCAAATGTATTTCTCCTGTCTGCAGGAGGAGGTTTGGTGTTACAGGGGCACTGTGGAGAAAAATCTGATCAATCTCATGATACTCGCAAATATAAATAAGGAAGAATGTGGGTCAAAGTATGTGATTGAAAAAAAGACCCCTCACTGAGTTGCTCCTTAGATTTCCACGTCTCGACAGCCAAGGACTCTTCCAAGGCTGCCGAGCAGGCAGGCATTCAGCAACGCCTGCTGCCATTAGCATAAATCATACAGTGGCCTATGCATTCTGGTATTTGGCCTGCATTACACCTACAGTTGGATCTGACTGTCTGCCAGGCTGAAGCCTGTGCAAAGAAGGAGAAAACAACGACAAGCAAGCAGCCTTCTTCCATGACTTTGCCCTGGGTTTGCTACCAATAGGCTGTTTTGAACAGCTGAGAACGGTGTTATTGACCTTGAAGGGATACTGTCAAACATGCCCTTGTGGCTAGTGTTAGAAAGACACCACGTTTTCTTCTCCTGTTTCTTTGTAGGCAGGCAAAAAGAGATTGTTTTGCACTTCCCACCTCTTCACAGCTGGGTTTTTACCACTGCATTGCTGCAAACTGCTTTTAAAATGACCTTTCCTTGTGTGTGCTTCACTCAGCCTGGCCAAGAGTGAGGAAAAGATGGACAAGTCCTAGCCAGGGTGAACGAACTGTAAAGCCATAAGCAAGACACGCCTGTGGCCAGGGCCAAAGGGAAAAGGAAAAAAAATCAGCCAAAGATAGCTTGACTCCATGAGGTACCTACCCTAAGAACCTTATGTTTCCCAAGAGGTGGAATTTCAACAAGTAGCAAGGTCATACTGACTTGCTGCCTTGCTTAGTTTGCCTCAGAGCAGCTGCTGATGACTGAAAACCAAAGCAAGGCACAAGTCTCTCACTTGCCAGGAAAGGTGTTGCTGCAGGGACCTTGCCAAGCAGGCCGCAGGCCTGTCACTAACAATAGTTTCTGCCACATCCTTAGGAGGAAAGTAAAATAAATCCCAAAGTAAGCGGTTATAAAATCAATTCTACTCAGGGAAGAGTTCTTCCCTCTAAATTATAGTAAAATTAGATTCAGTAATGGGCATGACTGACTTAATTTCTTCCCATGAAGAAACTGCCTACACAGAGAAAGATTATGAAGTTACCCATTGCTTGTCAAACATGGACGAGAGATGCCCTTGGCAGTAAAGTCACGTAGGTTGGCAAATCAAGGGACAGGAAACCCGCTCTTAAAGATAACTATTTACTCTGAACAAGATTGTAATGAGAGAGGTTGTCTCAGATGATTAATGTAAGCATTTGTTAACTTTCTCATTTGTGATTTATTTTGTCATGTTCCCAACAAACATATTAAAATATTAGAAAGAACTTTAGCCATAAGATAAACTGCACAGATCATTTAATGGGTATACAGTGTATCTGAAAAGACTTCACGGAAGTTGAAATAAAGGATAGAGTGAGTCACTGTACATACTAGCCACAAGGTCAGTTCACAATCCTTCCATTTCTTCTTCCTAGAATTGTTATGCAGCATCACAGATTACATAAAATTAGATGGGACAAAAGGGGCCTCATTTGTAAACTAGACTGGCCAGTAAAAACAGATGTGGAGATCAAGTCCTGGCTCATAACTGTAAAAAGGTCTGAAAAAGAAAATAAAGTTTCCAATAGGATTCACCGAAATGATGCAGCCTCTCTGCCCCTCTCCACCAATGCACATACAATTTTTGGCAAAATAACAGAAATTCTAATCTGAGCCTAGCAGGTTGTTTTATCACTAATCCATCATGTAAAAGCCTGGCTGCTGGCCCTCTGCCGCAAGAAGAAAGCTGCAGAAGTGTTGGAGCAGGACCTGTAGCAAGTTTCTTTTTACTTTGTGCATATTCTCTCTCCAGGAGACCTACTTCCAGTAGCAATTATGCCTGTTACATAGGAACAAATACAGCTGAACTTTTCCTTTTTCCAGACAGAAGTTGTTGAGAATCCAAATAAACAGCACATACAATTTACAGCTTTCTTTGGCTGGTGAAGCCAAAATTTCAAAAGGCTACAGTTTTGTGCCTTCAACTCATCTCACAGTGGATTATATAGCAGGAAGGGTACCACAACTTTTATAGGGCTATATGAATTAAATAGAGGACCCTAATGGAGCACCACCAGATTTTTCTCTGAGAGAAAGCAGTTGTACAATGTGTGTCCTATTCCAAGTTAATTTGGATCCCTCACTTGAACCAGAAGACCTGAAGGGTACTGTTGTTACTGTTGCAGGTACCAGCCATGCTGCATCAAGGACTGCTCCAAAGAGAAACTTTCCTTGGCTCAGTTTACTGCAGAGATTCAGAGCCAGCACACTCCACCACGGCACACTGGGGATAATTACGGATCTCAGATTTTTCCAAACAAAGCACACAATTACACAGGCAGCATTTCCCTCATAATTATACTTCTCTGACACAGAGTGATTCTGTTCATAACTCAGTGGAGAGTAATTCAGGGCGACAGATTTAATCTCATTTATCCTATTTGCTCTTGAAACCCTATCCTAATAAAACGGAAAGTTAAAAAGATTAACAAATAGGATCACACAACTTGCTAGGTGTCAGATAGACTTAGCATGATCAGCTGCCTTCCTCTGCTAAATTAAACAACAAATAATCCTTTCTGCTTTTTTGCCTGGTGCTTTGTAGCAAGACGTGTTTGTGTCTTACAATTATAGTTCACCTATAATTAAGTAATTGAATAGGACACTTTTCTTGAATCCTGCCCTAAATTAAGATTTGGTATTTTTCATTAAAACGTGGTTAGAGAGACAGTAGGCCACAGAGAATGGAGCCTGGGATTTCAAGAACTCTGACACTGGCTCACAGAGACACCAAAAGCCACCCACTCCCCCAGCCACTCCAGTTATATATTCTGTAAATGAGACCAAGCCCCTGTCACACCACCTGCCCCACTGCAGGGCAGAGAGTTTGAAAGTCTTAAAGCATCTCTGTTAGTGCTGGTGGCTGCGGTGTTTGTGTTCGTGGAGGCAGCCCCAGGCAGCCACCAGCCTCCCCTGAACAGGGCAGGGGTGAGGCTCCTGCTGCTGGGCTGTGCTGTGAGGGTGGCTCTGTGATTTACCCAGCAAGCAAGGCTGGTGGTTCCTTTCACACCCGGCCTGGAAGGTAAGGCAACACCAAACCTGCCTGGAGCACCACAAGCACATGTGAGCTCATGTCTGGAGGCCCGAGACAAGGAGCAGGACATGGGGCAGGAGACTACAACCCTGTCCTTTCTTGAAGCTGTTTGTGCAGTGCACAGAGACCTGGGAACCTCAAGAGATGGGCATCCAAGCTTTGGACACTTATCCACACCTAATAAGAAGACCCTCAAGGATTGTCTAATTGCTGCTCAGATGCACCTAATACTTGATCTGAGATTACCACACGTCCTTCCCCTCAGCCTCAAACAGATGGCTGATGCATAACAAAATCATTTATTTCTGCACATATCACAAGGCATGGGGTTATAACATGGAAAAGAAAGCATCTCTTAAGTAAAATGTACTTCTGCCACCATTACAGTGGTAAAAGTAATGTGGAATAGCTGATTCAGTGCATACAAGTAGAAGCAGTTCAGTGAAGTAGGGACTAATTAGATAAGAGGGGTCAACAAGCAAACATAATTTGACTAAGAACAAGTACTGATTTCCCTGGAAACTTTCAAACAATGTCCAAAGACTGGAGAAGCTTGTAGAAGTCTGTCCGTGATTCCTCTTCAAGAGTTTCTAGCCAAACCCTGAGTGTTAAGAACATGTTTGCACTGTAAAATCCATTTAAACAATTTCTAATCATCCAACCAAAGATTTCGCATCTCTAGCATCAACCCTGGGAGCTGGACTCAACATCCTGGGCTGCCCAAAAGCTGCTCTGCCCTGTAAGGTACAACAGTCAGGATGGCTGAGACGACACACCAGAGGAGGGACAGGTCCACAGGGGTAAAAGTCCTCCTCAACCAGCACCGCACCAGCTGGAAGATAAATGAAAGGGCTATCAACTGACTGATTCTGAACACCCACGTTGTACAAAGATTTGGACTTGGATGTAAACACTGTGCCTTAAAGACCATTCCACCAGTTCGTATGTAGGTCAGAGAAGGTGCAGGACACATCCTGAAGGCTGTGCATGGCCCAGTCTGCACCACAGAGCAGAGAGGGGCAGAGCTCTTTTAGTCTTTAGCAGTGTTAATCTACCACATTTCTCACATTTCCCAGTCTGGGTGAGATTTTTCTATTTATATGCTTTTTCCTACCCTGAAATTATAGAAAAGTACCTTTCTGGAATAGTAACAGAAGAAAAAAAAAATCACTCATTTTCCATTTTTTCTCACTATCAAAGACACCATGAAGATTATTGTACATCTAAAAATATTTTCCAAGGTGCTGAGACATCTGTAGGTTTAACAAGTCATCACTGGAAACAGTCAGAAGAGAATTTATGTGAGTGTCATAACCAATGTGAAACAGAACAGTAGGTCTTGTGAAAATAGCAGGAGGTTCTGGACTGCCAGGTCCTTTGCTCAGCTCTGCACATCAGATTTTGATAAGTGAACTAATTTTTGCACCATATCTTACTCATTGGCAAGACTGCAGCTAATACATCGTTGCCATAGCACTACACTCTCACTGTGAGTATGGCAGTTGTACTGACAGAAAGTGATATCAAAGTAAAAGATAACAAATCCAAATGTTACCAAAAAAATGGGAAAAGGACAAGTAAATACTGGAAAATTTATTACTGAAAAGTAGTAAATTATGAGAGCTGAGTGCTACATAGAACAGCTCATGCTGGTGATAAATAGGACCGACCAAAACATCCACCCTGAGTTTTCAGGTGAAGTTATCCACCAGAAGAGGCAAAAACCTCATTAGTTTCATGAGTCCCTTCCTCACTGAAATACAGATGAACACTAGAGATAGAGATTCAAATCCATCACTTGCCTAACTGTGTTTAATTATTCACAAGAAATGTGCTGGGCTGGAATTCACTCAGGTTTAACAGGAGCTGATGGGGTTTCAGTGAACTTTCCATTACACTCTGGACTCCATCCAAAGGCTAGTGGTTCATGTCTGGTAACATACAGATCAGAGGAGCTAAATCAATTAAAAAGTCAACTTGAGATGTAATGGTCCTTGGTGAAAAATCTTATCTGGGCTATGCATCACCCCCAAAGTAAAACACAATCTCCCATTTTCACAAAGCTGTCTGAAAGCTCTGGATCATGTTCCCTTCCTCCCCTTTTTAACAGTCTCCAAATATCTGAGAAAAGCCAGTATTGGCATGTGAACTAATGTGGGGGAAACAGAGAAGGAACAAGAATACCAATTACTCAATCTGAGTGACCACCACAGGGGTACAGTCACTCATCATCCTCACGTTCCTGACAGAAGCTGTCCAGCCATCCCAGACCTATTGTCCAGGCAGAGGCTGACCCTGCAGCCAGCAGGCAGGATGTTCTGTGTGAGCTGTGACACCGTGTGACTTTACACTGTGTGCACAGCCAGCAGGCAGGCCTGGGCTGGGCTGGACTCAGTGCTCAGGCCTTGCAGAGATGCTCTCTGCACACTCAGTAGCTGCTGTGAGCCCAGGAACCTGGAAGAGCAACCCCAGCTGTGGCCAAGCCATTGGCTACTGCCAAGAGCTGCACTCACACTGCCCAGAGCAGGGCTTGGGCAGGCAGCGGCTGGGCTCACCTCCAAATCCACAGCAACCCAGCAAAATCCTGCTCTACGCACTGCTTTGAAATCTGCACTGTCCTGTAGGGAATTAAGGACCTACTCAGAGTCAGTCTGCACTCACTGACAAACATGGAGGCCCAGGCCAAAGGTTTTGATGTACTTGTAAAGGAATATGCTATAATAGTGCAGCAGTACTTGAAATGCCCAGCTCTTCGTTGGCACCTCAAACGGAAGGCATTCTGCACACTGATCTGGAGAACAGACAGGCTGGATTTCAGAGCACACAGTAACATTTTTGTATGAGGAGAAGGATAATGCTCACAGCAAAGTGAGGCAGTAGGTCTTCATGGCACTTCAAGTGTCTAATGGGCTGTGAGCATGGAAACCTTGCTAAATGGGAAATTATCTCCAAGCAGCAGTGAATGCTCTGGTGCCTCAGGAAAGGAGCCAATTGCCAGTGCTTGGGCAAATCAGATTCTGGGTGCAGGAACATGGGGTGAGCACACAAATCCAGAGACAAACACCTTTTGTTTGCTTTTTCAATCCTGGACTGTGCAAAGCCTAAAATGCCACACAAGCTGGAAGAGGGAGGGACAAGTGTAATCCAGGGCTTCTCAGATGCGCATCAACCTTTTATCAGTACCACGCTGGGCAGCTGGAAATGAACCCTGCTTTTTCCAGCAGCCTGTAAGAGAGCTGAGTGTATGGGTGGTGTTTGGGTCACGACAGAAGAGAAGGGCAATAAGGAGCAAGTGCAAAATAACCACAGCAGGAGAGACACTAGTTGCCCTGTCACACTGAAAGTTTTAAATCCTCTTGGATAGAAAAAGAGGGAATTGCTACTCAGTAACAATTCCTTTGCAGTTCTGGCTGCACATGGCTGGCCACCAGCATTGCTGCACTGCAACAGCTGAGTGACTTCCACCCATTCCAAAGGTCACATAAGCAAATCATCAAGCCATGAAAACCTCGTTAAATGGGAAATCAGAGAATTATCTCCAAAAGATGCTGTATGAACCTATAATTTATAAGACAGCAGAGTTCTCAGTGCATGAGGCTGCACTGCCCTGTCTGTGCTCCCATGTGCACCACTTCCAGCAATAATGACAGTCCAGCTGCCCAGGCCAGTGTCTGGGGAGGGCAGAAGCCCCTTCACAGAGTCTGAAAGGGACATGCATGCTACACAAGCCGAGTTTTTCTGAGCATTTTTGAAAACAACATGTGGAATGAAAACTTAATTTGTAAACATCAGAACTATGACATGAATGTCACACCGACCACAGCAGTGCTAAAAAGGACAGCTCCTCATCCTGAGTCCACCAGAGTCCCATTTCCTTGAGTAACAAAGACCACTTATTTGGTCACCACTAGTGACTCTCATGAGCTTCCACACCTCTCAGCAATCAGTAACACAAGTTTTTGTTGGATAAATGGAATTGTGTTTGCCAGATCCCAAGACGGAAAAAAAGCACAGGATAGCTCCTCCCTGGCTGAAGGATGTTCTGTTTCTCTATTTTCTTCATCCTTGCCAATACACACATGAATCCAGCAATGTGGAAAGCTAAGGTGGGCTGCTGCTACAGAGTTGCTTTTTAAAACAACTGTACATTATCAGCAGCCTAATTCAGCCACACTTGGGGTGATCCCAGCTACTGGCACTCAAGGATTTGTACACTTGCTCACTGTATTCCCCAACCACAGACTGGCAGAACTTCTAGGACATATTCAGTGTTTGATTTCATGAGATAGTGGTGTAGTGGAAATAAGGCAGCTCATTTTAAGTATGTGGTGATGAGAGAGAGAGAAACAAGTAAAGAAATACTATGATACAAGGAGGGAGGTGGTGACATCAGTGAAAAGACAGTCTATATTACCCTTGTTGAAAAGTTAATTTGATTTTTTAGATATTCCTTTTCCACATGAGCTCAGTAGAAAGAAATTAAACTTCACAAGATACCATCCCTTTACAGCTACTGGAGCAATTACCTAACTAAAAGACAGCATCTATTAGATTAAAGTATGTGCCACTTAAATTAACAATGAGCCAATGTGCATAAGAAACATTCAATGTGAGCCCTGAACTCTGTGATCACGTCCTCGGTGGATTAGCAGAGAACGGGGTAATATGATGTGCTTTCAAAGATGTAGAGAAAAAGAAGGAATGCAGGGAACACCAGCAGAGACAGCCCAGGAGTCTGAGGTTGATCCTGGGCAGGCTGGGTGTCCTGGTGTCAGAGTGCAGTCACGGGGCTGCAGCAGGGAGCGAGCTGCCCTGTTAAACACTGCTCTTAAAAGGGCTGGAGGGGCTGCCTGGGGGAGTGGGCACCGCCAGGGAATATCTCACTGGAGGATCTTATCCCTCCACCACACGTGCCACCCCTCCATGAACCAGCCGAGAGATGCCAGCTGCCTGCCAGGGATGTTGCACGACCAGAGCTGGAAGGACAGGACGGAGCATCCACTGCAGGTGAGCTCCGACACTGCCTCCACGAGCCAGGTGTTTGGCAGGGCAAGTGTACCACTGTACCAAATGTACCAAGGAACCAAATGTACCAATGTACCAAATGTAGCAATGTACCCGATACACAGCTGGCTCTGACAGATCTGCCAGCTGCTCCTCACAGCGCTGGGGCACTGCAGAGACTCGGGCAAAGGCGGGGCAGGAAAATCCTGTCAGGGGAGTGATAACAGTTAAATTTCTTCCACGACTGGAAAACGCTGTTCTGGAAATTTACAACTAATTGAGACCAGAGGTTCTTGCAGACTTGTCTGGATCTTGTATTGCCTTTGAAATCTGGAAACAATACCTGTCCATGGCCTGAATAACATGCTTCAGAGCTGCTACACAAGCTCGTTGGTCTATGCAATCGCTTGCTTATGTGGGGAAAGGAAAGCAGCTCCAATCTGAACTCTCTTGTTTGAAGATTTCTAGACACATGGTACAGCAAAATCATTGCAGTTAATGCAAACTTCCCCACCGTGAACCAAAATGATTAGGGACTTCATATTTTATAGAAGAGGTCAACAAAGCAAAGAGATAGAGGCACCTCTATTGCAAACAGGTACAGAAGATAGGGTAGAAAATGTAAACATTCTCATATATCAAGTACTGGAGCAAATATATAATAAAAGAAAAGCCTCTCTTAGAATCCCATCTTTAATTTCCCTCTGGAATATCCTCTTGAAGGGGTTCTATGGAAACCTGAACTGGGAGCATGACATTTATATACCTCATTCTCACTAGACTGGAAAAGAACATTTGCATAGCAGGTACAAAGGCACCCTAAATATATTAAGATTTTAAGCAGGGAATAAAAAAATCAAAATTATTTTAGCTGATTTATGAAAAGAAAAATACAAGAGACTACTTTTGTGTTTCAACATATAGACCTTTGCATTTGGAAAGAACATGCTCCTGTGGCCACCTGCTTTGGGATGTTTCGCCCCTTCTCAAGCCACTAGCTGGTACCAGTCACCTTTTTACCAGCTACCTTTTGAAACTGGACATCAGAGGAAAATCACCTGTGATTCAGCCTATTTTGGCAACACCTTTAATCAGAAACTGGAACAGACCTAACAATCATGCCAAGGTAAGAAAACAGACCAAGACACACGTCCCATTCAGCCCCCTGCTACCACAGACACCACGTGCAGCACCTCTCCTGGCCATGCACGGTTCCGAAACCCAGCAACACATTTTTATACCTCACGTCTCTTTCCTGCAGGGTGGATGCCAGCAACAGCAAGGCAAACCGGGGGTCGTCCCAAACTGCTTCCCAGCCCATTTCTGCTGGAGGTCTGGGACAGTTTTGGGGCTCAAGGACAGAGCTGAAAAATCCTCATTTCTTCCGGCAGAGGGTAGTGGGACACACAAGCCCTCAAGTAAATGCCTAAGATTAAATTGCAAGCGAGAGATACACAGAGTTCAAACAAAACCAAGGGTACAAAACCACAACTCCACTGCCTAACCCGGTGGAAATGTTACAAAACTAAACACATTCCTCCATTTGCATTCATCAAATGAAGAAACACATCAAACTCAGCTTGCTCTCATTATCTCCACCCTTTCCCAGTAACAACAGCGTCTTCATTCCCCTTTCTAATTTTGGGAAGGACACCCCCAGGCAGCAGCAGAGTCAAAAGAGCCTTTTTCTAAACATCTCTACTAGAAATCTGCCTTCTCTTTCCCTCTGTGGAACTATTCTCCTTTCCTTGGATCTGCTTGACTTTCAGGCACTGTTTCATCTTTTCTCCCTCCCACTGTCCCGTTCTAAATCAAATGACTGAGCAGTCGCACACGTCCTCCTGCAGCAGAGCAGCACGGTGCAGTTGCTGCTTTAATCTGGGTGTGTGGCCACTCTCAGGCATCCTCAGGTGCCCCCAGGGGTGTGGAAGCCCACGGGCAGAGCTGCACACAGGTGTCCCAGGCTCAAGGCAAAGGCGACACAGGCAGAGGACTCGTGGCTGTTCCCATGCATTCTCTCAACAGACACCAGGAAGAATCACTAAGGGAGAAGAGTCACAGCCTTCCCAAACTATTAAATCACTGTCCCAAGACTCCCCTGCCTGCACATCAATGACTGAAACATCTCTGCTTTCCATCTAACAGGATTAGGGCAGGCTTCTGGAGGCAGCTTCTCCTGCAGGGAAAATCTTATTACAGAACCCATCAAAAACCAAAATGCTTTTGGGGAGCACTAAAAACCTAAAACAGACCACAGTGACTGTCACATTAACAGTAATTTTTTTTATTTAAATGATGAAACCAAGCAGCATCACCACCTTAGGTCTAAATGTCTCTGTCAGCTTGGACAAAATATAAAATGAGTCTTCCAATATTTGTGCTGGTGCACAGGTATTCAATTCAGGTTGACAGAAAACAAAATTACTTTCTTCGAAAACATCCTGTGAGGAGATAGCATCTTAATTACAGAGACAGGGAAATGGGATTCAGCCTGGTATATAGATTTGTTTCTTGCCAATTCCACTCCAAAGTGCACAAGGCGAGGATTGCCCCAGCAGCCACGAAGATGGGGCGTCACTGCTTTACTTTTGTACTATTGACTATAGCCCCAAAACTCAGAAATTTTAAAGGCAGAAGAGTAGCTTGCTCACACAGTGCAGTGGACACAGGGTAGCTGTTATCCCTATTAATACTTCACTATTCACTAAAAGCCCACGGGTTTTGTCATTTGGGGGTGTGTTTCTTTGGAAGAATAACAGAGTAACCAGAAAAGGTACAATTATGCACTGGATGTGATGAACTAAAACCCTTTCAACTCTGTGGCCATAATTCAGTAACATAAGCTAATTACAATTACCTGAGATGCATTAACAAAACTTAATAGTCCCAAGTCAAAATGGGACAATTAGCAGCTCCTGTACCAAAATAGAAGACTATGGAAATGACATATGTGCCACCATCTGCTAACGATATGCAATAGACAAACCAATTCGGGGATGGAAAAGAAAAGAAAAACAAAAAAAGAAACCGTTTCTTGATGAAACTTGTTCCCATTTCCAAGAATTAAAGTGATTATTCAGCTTAAACATTACATTTTCCAGATTCCCAGCTGGGACCAGAACAAGGAGCATCAAGCATCTTATGGTTTAACTGTTGAGAAATTTCCAGGCCAAATTTTCAAGCAAGAGGTCTGGCTACAGATCTGAACTGTGGGATGTTTTCTCTGTTGGCTTCTGTCCTTGCTTCCAGTGGCAATAGCTTGCAATAGTATGTGAACTTTTTAAATACCCAGCTGCTCCTGAACTTTAAGTTCTTAATTCGTGCTTTTTTCCCTTGATTTAATTTAAAGAGTAAGGACCATCATTCTGCATTTCAGAAAAAAAAATGAACATTTATTTCTTGCTGAACAGCTGGCACAGTGTAATGAAAATTATTTACTGTTCAGTTTTTCTGAATGAATCCCTTACGCCTCCTGTCCTTTCTTCCTTGAATATTTCCTGAAAGTCATAAACCACCAGCAAACTGATTTTGGCTTATACCAGAAAACTTCTTTAACTCTGGGATACCTCACTGGCCTTTACATTCCTCTGCAACAGCAGATGAGTCTGCCACAATGGGCAGGGGAAGTGTGGAGCTGCACATCACAGAACAGCCACAGAGACATAAGCAAAGTTTGCTAAGATAAAACTTTACCATCATCTCCTTTGACTGGGGGGAGAAAATAAAAAAATGAAAATCAGAGTAATCAGAAAATCCAAGCACAGAGCTGCAATTCATACTCTGAGGAAAACTTTGAAGAAAACTTGTAATTTTTGAAATTGTGGTACAGTGCACCTGATCCCACAGGGCAAGAACAAGGTAGAGGCTAACCATGTTCTGGGAAGTTAAATCCCTGAAGTGCCCTTTGGTGAATATGAAAAGCAATTTCTTTTTCAAAGCCAGAAAAGTGGCTTTTTTATGTTTTAATTCCAGGATGCACATTTGAGTCATCCAGATAATATTTTTCTCACTCCCCCACTGGATTGAAAACAGGCTCTTGCTTATTTACCTGAAGAAGCGCAGTCAGGTAGTTTGAGTGACCTGGTTGGGGGTTATTTTTTTCAACAGTCTGTTTATATATTCCACAATTCAGCACATTTTTTTCCTCAGGGAAAAACATCACTTTTAACATTAACTTCAGCAATTTGGGGAAGTTTTCCATTTAAAACAATACAAAGATATGTCAATAAAAATTAACTGGAAAGTGTTATAACCCATCCCAAGAGAAGTTCACCAACTAGGGACAGAGATTGACTAAAAGAATGGCTGAAGTTAGTGACTCTCAGCAACAGACTAGTACATCCTTAAACAAGAGATTTACACTGCTGCAGGTTGGCCAAGGAGATGCAGATGAGGAGTAGGGTCCATCCTCTTCCTCATCTTGTCACAACAGCCCTCCCAAAGCTTCTTTCTTGTGATACTAATTCTGTCATGCTTACAGGCCTGCTTCCCCACACTACTGAGAGGAAAAGAGCCTTTAATTGTTTATTCCTTGGACTTGAGTGACACATTCATTTTATCAGCTCTTCAACATCTGCTGTTAAACAATAAACAGAGATATCAGCAGGTTTTATTATTTTTACAATACCAGATCCATGATGTCATTGACAAGTTAACAAATCTGCTTGCTTTTCATGGTGTTTGCTTTGATTTTTTGTAATTAAACAAAAGATTGTTTGGATGCTGCCTTTTCTCTCAAAATAGAGCACTGCCATACCACAGTTAAACTCTGTATTTGGCTCCTAAAGCATCATATTCTCTTTTCCCCCTCCCCATGACAGCTCAAGGCAAACCACAGTCCCTGGGACATCTGGAGGTTGTGGTTTGACTTCATCCCTTCCTGCCATGAACAAGAGCAATCAGCTTTGCTGAATTAATAACTATTTAGGAATTGATAGTATTTCTGAATTGCAAAACTCCATGCTTGCAAAGGCTGTAGAGAACACAGCCCTCCTTCAGAAGGTTATTAGAAAGAAAAGAAAAGCTCCACATTAGTTGTCTTAACTGTGCAAGATGAGAAAATGCATCTGCCTTGTTTCTTTAGGAACTGCTATGCAGCAGCTTCTTTGGTATTCCTCGCTTCTCTCAAATTCATATAACCATGGCTTACTTTCCCAGAGACTTTTTGTGGATGTTGGAAAAAAATGAAAGCTAGAAAGAATGATATGGTTAGGCTAAAGATACAGTAAACACAGCCAGCAAGAAAATGCAAGTATCCTCATTCTGAATAGGAACAGATGCCAAGACAGCAGAACCCTGCCTCGAACTGGAAATGTTTTCAATTATTCACAATTTGTGCCAGCAAAACAAAAAGGGGTTAAAGTGAATTCAGAACATCCTAATAGATGTGGAAAAAGCAGATCCTGTGCAGAGGGTGTGCTCCCTCTGGAGCCCCTGTGCCAGTGCTCCAGACACCGAGGGGCCTCTCAGCATCCGTGAAGTTAAACCATCCGGGGCAAAGCTGCGCCCTTCGGAAAAGTCAACCTGGGTGTGCACTTCTGGCAGAAGGGCTGCCTGGGCAGAGGGAGGAGCAGCCAAGGAGAACAGACTCCCTTTCTACCAGGATTTTGTTTCCTACGTGTTTGATTCGACCCTGAGCCCCCGCCTGCACACACACCCAGGCACTGAATTGTTCAAATTACACAGTCTTGTGTTGCTCATTTACAACAGCACAGCCAGTGACAAAGAAAAGAACTTAAAGTGCTCAGCGCCCTTCAAACAGGAAGAAAGCCCGTGGTGACAGGCTAGAGAATGCGTGACTTGTTTTTCCACCACCCCATGATGCACACACACATACCACATGGAGTTTGGGAAGCTCCAGAAAAGCCTGCACACAGGCTCACAGTTGTCTGCAAGAGAGTTCAACCTCCAGCTTCCCCTCCCCGAGTTAGGAGCACAAAGCACGAAAAGCAGAACCTCTCTGGAACATCTCTCTTGCAAATTGTTGTAATTTCACATCTGTCTTTGGCTCGGATGACTTTGCCAGGTCCACAGGGGACGATTTCCAGCATTCATTTTGGATTAAGGGTTCCTACACTGTGACTCAGGAGCCAGAGTAAATGACCTGCAGCTGCCTCACAGAGCCATGTCAAATGGTGAAAGTGCCAGTCCCAAGGGGCTCTGCTAGTGGGTCCTAAGCAAGTTAAAATCCAGCAATCACCACCTGATCTCAAATTATAGGAACCAATGACTGTGTCAAGTTGATTTGCAGACTGATAACAGTGTGAAAGATATGTTGGATAACCTCCATCGGAAAGGATAGGGTTTGTTCAGGCTTTTTTTTTTTAATTAGCAGAGTTGTTGGCTGAATCAGTCCAATTTATTTTTTTTCTACTTGTGAAATGTATTGTTTGTCATTTGCTTTTGTGCTGAAAACTACTTCTAACACCACACCTTGCTTTGTGTGCAAACAATATTAACAAACAGTTGTGTTTGGCTTGACACCTAGTCTAACTGCAGTGTGACTTCACAGACATTCACAAAAACAAAAAGGCATAATAAGAACAACATCTCCTGGATCAAAAAATGTTCACAAAGGACACATTCATTTGCTCATTATTCCTCTGGAAACTTCTGAGTTTTGGAAATTTCTGGATTTTTCAGTAGGCACAAAGTCCTTCTAGTGAATAGGAAAAACATATTTTACCTTTGACTTTTATGATGGCGTTTTCTGTATACCTGGTGAAAGCCAACACTACCATACTGGATCACTGTACCTTCCTCTCCAGTTTCAGTTTCCATACAGTCACTTTTTAGCCAATCAGTGCCTCTGTCTCCAGTGCTATACAGACTTTCCCGTACTGTAACACTCACAAGTGGAGGCCAGGCTGTGAGAGTCACCTTGAAATGTTTTACTCCTTAAGCATCCCCTCTCTGCAGAGTGGACACACCCTCACAAGTGGATGCTGCCAGCCGGTATTGGGTAATTAACTGCAGTCTGGTAGAAAAATTGCATTAGCACAGCCAAGCCTAACATTGATCTACCAGGTCAGTGCAAATCTGCAATGCAGATGCAGAAGCCTATTTAGTCAGTTTGCTTAAGTATTTTAATTTCAGTAACTGAAACCACTCTACCAGTTCGCTGCTCAGGATCTTCCACATTGTGGCAGATGCTGCAAAACTGACCTTAACTCTTGGTCACTGCGTGCTCTGTGTTGAAACACCCAGGTTTGAAACAGGGGCAGTGCCTGCAGTGTGTGCAGACTGCTCAGAGACTCAGACACAGTAACTAAATAAACATAAAGAAACACAGTTCTGGGGGTATTAGAATCATTAGTGCTCCCTCATCGCCTGCCACTACAGCTGTGTGAGAGGAAAATGGGTCAAGGAAAGATACACCCTCAATTTTCAGATACTCCTAGTTATGCCCTTTCTTAATGTGGCTGCAAACTCTGGCCCCTCAAAGCTTTGGCAACCGCTCGCTGCAACTCCACTGTGTCAGACTCTACTCCATATTCATATTTAAGCCAATTACAACGTGGACTTTGCAATTCACTGATAACATAAAACAGACTAAGAGACTAACGCATTGGCTTAAGCACACAGCCAAGACAATTTTCCCTGGGTATAAGTGCATCCCTTCCTTCTGATCAAAGATCTGACAAGAACAGGACAGTAGTACAAGCACAGGAATCAAAGAACTTCCTTCCAGCACAGCTGGAACTGAGCACCAGCTGGAGCCAGCCTTGAGCCTGGTCAAAAGGACAGACAGAAGCCTCAAACCTTTGCCTTCCAGAGAAGATGGGCAGCAACACTGTCGCTGACATCCTGCTGTACCAGCTGGCCCTGCCTACAGAGCAGCACACAGACAGGAAAGCAGCACTTCTACCGCTTTTCCTACAACTTCCGTTTGCATCAAGGAGTGAACTAGTTAAACCACTGCTCCACGCTGGCTGATAAATTCTGTTCAGAAACTAAGTAAGCAATTTGAAAAAGGTTTGAATACAGCTGCCTGGGGGCCTGGCAAGATGCAGGAAACTTATGTGACCCACTTAGATTGCTGATCAGAAGCCTCTTCCTAGCAGACAGTGAGAT
Organism: Donacobius atricapilla; assembly: GCA_013397315.1. Classification (NCBI taxonomy): domain Eukaryota; kingdom Metazoa; phylum Chordata; class Aves; order Passeriformes; family Mimidae; genus Donacobius; species Donacobius atricapilla. The sequence goes on along the minus strand of WBMY01006263.1, from coordinate 162,473 downwards.
GGTGCATGAGGACAGCCAGAGAAACTTCAGGGGAAAGCTCTGCACAGAAATAATCTGCCATTCATTGTCTCCAACTTTCATTACCACCACCATGTAGTATCACGACTCTTCTGGGCTTTTGACTACCAAGGATACTAAATCTTCCTCATACAATTCCTCTAACATTTGATTTGAACTTGTTACCTTCAGTGGAGCATTTTCTTAACTCTGAAAATCTTTGCATACTTAATGATGTGTCAGGAATACTCCCTGTGCAAAAAGAATTTACATACTATGCAGCGAGAATCTTTTATTATTTACTTCTGACCAGAAAGAAGGCTCAGAAAGAAGGCCCTGATGGCTCATAAGTGACAACACTGGTAAAGTAGGAGTAAAATGCTGCAGCCATGAAAGAGAAAAATAATGTAGTTGAATCATGAAGTAGATGCTTGGAACATATGTCAAGGCCAGATCAAAACAGCCAATTGTTGCTATTATCTATTTAATCTTCTGTTGCATGGAAAAGGGAGTTAGGAAATTCTTTTCAGCCAACGTGTCTGTCTAAGCCAATGCCCAAGGCAAATAATGCTCTAAACAATAAGGCATTTTGTTTAACTCTGCAGTAAATATTAAATTTGCAAAGACAGCTGTTTGGTTGCAGTCTCCTCCTGCAATTTCCAGTCAATGTTTCATATGTACACAAATGCACAATTGTACATAATCCCCTCAACCATCAAGTTTCAACTACTTGAGAGAGCAAGCAAAAGAGTGGAAATTGGGGCTTAGAAGTTTAATCCTTGAAACAAAAAAATTAGGCTGCTTCTTTGAGAGCTGCCACATGGTGTCTGCTTGAAAAGGTGACATTTGTGAATTTTTACTTTAGAGTTATTGAAATCTTCTCACAAGGTTATCAATCACAGAACAGTTTCACTGCAGAAGTATCTCCAGCAGAAGGAGGAATTGACAGGAACAGCTCCTATAGCATGGGAGCTTGGAACAACCACAGGTCAGGGCAGCAATCTTTAACCTTTGTTTTCAGGGGAGCCTGACCTTGACAAATTACCAGCAGCATCTGACTGTACCATGAAGTGGTCCCTGATCTTTTAGCAGCTGTATTATTCATATAGGAGATTAACATTATTGTTTGCCCTATTTTTTGATTGTGAAAAGCTAATAAATCAACTTTGGCTGGAAAAGGTACATGCAAATCCATGCTATTATGCTGAAGATGCCAGTAAAACAAGTAAAATCCAAAACCAGAACTCAATTGAAAAGGACACTTCCCTGAAGGTACACTTACCTTCCTCTAAACTCAGTAAAGTTCTATCATCTGTCTCCGACCACTGGAAACACAATATTCATAGGTTATAATATAGACTGTAGAAAGACAGAAGCATGTAAATTTAAAAATATTTAATAATCCTCAAAATGCAGGGTTCTGGAAGTTTACAGTCCTTCGCCAAGCAGTTAGCCAGTCTTGCACTCACACCAAACTCTGCTAAACTTTCCATACCAAGATCACTAGAGTGCCCTAATTAAAGATGAACAGATGTGGTTGTTTGCAGATACAGGAGCAGACAGACAGAGCCTCTTCACCATAAGCATTCCCACCCATGACCAGATTTCTGCATGATGGCTCACAACATCAGGGATGTTCATCCAGTCACTGCTGAAAACTCTGAGGATAAAGATGTTTTGAATCTAACATCATTCTTCTGAAAAAAAAAGAAGTAATTTTTTTCCTATATGATTCAATGCAAGGCACAAGTCCTTGTGTTCAGTGGGATGAATACAAATCTTTAACTTGATTTGGATCTTCTGCTGTTTCCTTTCAGAAGCTAATGTGCATACGGCCACACTAAGGCTGAAATGAATACATTCTAATGGAACCACAGACCATCCATGGACTGGATCTACAGCACAAAAGCTCAGGTGTCTGATGTGCTACTGAAACTGCAGACGCTTGAAATGTTAAAGGAGGAAAAGCACGTGAGCCCCAGTATAGCTCTTCCACCCAGGTGTATCTTGCTTCCCCTTCCCTCCTTCCTCACCAGGCACACGGCCCGCGCATTGACAAGTGTGTTCTCCCAGTTTGGTTTCCTGGGAACCTCTACTGGCTGCACATCAAGCCAAATGTTCACTTTGCTATCAACATAGCCAGGGGGCTTAGAGATGCTCGCCAACCCTTGTTCAACCAGTGTTTCTGTTTTACAACATGTCATGCTTGGTGATATTGAAAGGAAAAGCCAATAAAAGGAAAAATTAATCTTGTGATTAAACAAAACACTTTGGATTGCTGGCTGCTGACTCTGGCACCAAGCCACCTTCTTCGAGGACAGAATAAAACCTGCCTGCTGTCTTCACCAACAAAAGGATTTTTACAAAATAAGGGTGTCTTGCTATGAATGATCCAAAAGAAGAGCTTGGCAAATGGACCTGGCCAATCCTCAATTACAGTTTTGTTTGACCCCAACTTAAAGATGATACTGCTCAGTTCCAGAATGACATGATCCTGCTCTTGCAGAATTTCTGCATGCCATGTAAGTTACATCTAAATTCACAAAATACAGAATTTATGGCAAATTTGTAAGAGAACAAGAGTTTGGAAATTTGTTTTTAAGGTATTTAGATGTTTCAATGCAGTGTACCGTTTGGAAATCTGAATCCTCAGGGCTTGCTAAGCACCTGCTCCCTCAAAAGCAGGCTTATGTGCGATTGAAAGATTTGTGCTGGCCCTTTGGAAAGGGATTAATTCCTTTTCAACTAAGAATATTTGCATAGGGTACTGTGTTATTTATGCCAAAGTCCTCTTTGATACTTGCATAAACTGTCGTTTTTGTCATCAGTTGTACAATGTGGATTTTCATTCTGGCAAATGCTAAATTTAAACACTGCTCAGTGGGTCTCTCTTAGGCAAATTCAGTTATGCAAATAAACTTAACAAAAACAAAAGAGCTCATAAGCACAGTCAAATCAGAACATGCTTCTGACTGGTTTCTTACCACTGCTGTGCTAGAGAAATAGGACAGAAACTCCATACTATAAACAGCAAGGGCTGGGTCGGTTGTTTGTAAATGGAATGCCCCCACTTCCAGTCCTGCTCTCTCTATTTCTACACATTCTTCAGTTAACCATAAAACCTCATCACTTTATAAATTAATATTCTCTTAAGGTTGAACAGCACAATCACTAGACAGTTCCTCCTGGTCCAAAAGCTAATCCAAAGCAGGGCAATGAAGCTGGTGAAGGGTCTAGGGCACAAGTCCTGTGAGGAGTGGCTGAGGGAATTTGAGTTGTGTAGCCTGGAGGAAAGGAGGTGAGGGGAGACCCTCAGGAAAAGGAAATGCCCTCAAATTGCACCAGGGGAGGTTTAGGTTGGGTATCAGAAAACATTTCTTCACTGAAGTGGTTGTCAAGCTTTGGAACAGGCTGCCCAGGACAGTGGCAGAGTCAGCATCCCAGGACACATTTAAAAGTGTAGATGTGGCACTTGGGGACATGGCAGAATGGTGACTTGGCAGTGCTGGGTTAAGTGTTGGACTCAATGAGCTGGAAGATCTTTCCCAAATTCTATGATCTATATTTCTATCTGTGTCAAATCACGAGTGACCAATATAACATCACCACCAGAACCATCAACACCACGTTCACACAAAAACATTTAAAATGTTATTAAACCTAACCTGCTAACACTGTGACCCAAACACAAACCGCCAAACACTGTAAGACCTCTCATTTTTTATTTCAGTGTGGTTGCTGATGTTACAGTGTACCCATTGGTCTTGGCAGCACCAAGGCCCTTCAGTGGATCAGTGATGAATGTCACTTCTTATAAACCAACTTTCTAAAAACCAGTTCCATCCAGCAGCTGTACACAGCTGTCTCCCAGGAAATGTGATGACAAAGTTGCTTCCCAGTAATAAATGGTAAAGATACCACTGCTTTCCCAGATAATGCTATCTCTATGAAAACCTCTCAATTTGTTTTTTTTTTATGCTCTTCAGCCATTCCTAAACTCATCACAGGGGACACAGGGGAGCCTTACTGAGAGGCAAGTTTATGAAGACATAAATAATTTGATCAGAAGGAACCTCTGACCAAATCTTTGATGAAGAATAGCAAAATATTAGTTTCTGGAATCAATGTCCCAAACTTGAAATGGCTGCGGCAGACAAAAATGGTTCAGAAACATAAATCCCATAATCTGACATGGAGTACAACCTGCCTGTTTGTGTGCTTCCCCTACTGAAGGAACTGTAAGAGGCTTTTCTTCAGCTCACCAGGCAGAAAAAATCATGTGTTGATAGAAAAGTTGTGCTACCTAATGCTATGAATCTATAAAGGTGATGAATAGCCCAAATCTTGATACAGCTGGTGAGAAGATGCTGTCAGATCATTAAGCAGAGCCAGGTGATTTGTCAGTGTTCAAAGACACAGAATTTCCTATCTTCCACTTCCTCCCTCAGGCTCCTTGCACATGCACATGTCCTCCAAAGTCATCTTTCATTACAGCCTGAGATTCATATTTTATCTCCTCTTCACCCAACTCACAAATCTGCCAGGTTTCCAGGGATGATTTTCAGCTCAGTCTCTCCTTTCTCAGAGAGGCTGGGTCTGAGCACAAACTTTTATTAGCAGATTTAGGCTAACACACTGCACTGTGAGTATCATGTCCACTGTTCTAAGGAAATTCTTTGATGCTGCAGTAGCTGAATGCATGTGGGCTTTTTTTCCCCCTCTCCTGTAGCTACAGAGAATAAATACTGCTGATGTGTGCTTTTTACAGAGCAGCAGATTGATATTAGATTAATTCTAAAACCTATTTTATCAAAGTAGTTTGATTAGCTTGGATTTCACATCTGTTCTGTAAGACATACTAAAAATCTCTCTCCAGTTTAAGTTCTGGGAGAAAAAGTAGTGAATTCACAAATGTATCCCAACAGAGACATAAAGCTCCTCCTAAAGAAAAACCCAGAAGAGAGAGGCACCAAGCCAATGCCAAATGGAAGGAGTAAAAGCACAGATAAGCATGAGGAAAGCTCCTGCAGTATCACTCTTTTTAAGCAGCACTGCAAGATCACATTGAAATTTTTACTCGTGTAAGCAGTCCTGCTTGGGCCAGAATGACTGAGCAACCTAGCAGAGATGTTCATGGTTTAGTCCCACAGACACAGGTTAGAAGATAATTGGAGCATTCTCCATGTTGCTGACAGGGTGGACGCTCTTCTGACTTAACCATAACGCTTTAACTGAAACATCTCACTGGAGACAAGAGGAACAGGCACAAATACAGTATGAGAAAAGGATCTTCAAAAACATCATACAGAGCAAGTGTTTGGCACACTTCTGCAACTAAGATAATTTCTACTGGAAAACCCCACCCCTCCTGCAGGCTAATATTTTGCATACAGTGAACATAACCCTGAACACGGAGGTTTCAACTACGTCCCACAGAAAAACAGATGCCTTAACATTCTCAAAGCAAGCAAACTTTTGGCTAGCTAGGAGAAAGCTGGAGACATAGGAACCTCATTTTTTAGTCTCAACTGACTGCCTTCCTGTAACACAGCAGCAGCTCTGCACTGCATTAATCTTACTTTGCAAATGCTCCACAACATGGACTGGCTGGGCTTCAGGACAGTCAAAAAAAAAGCTCAAGTGGACACTGCTTGTGTTTGCTCAACACTTCATTTCAGGCCACTTGTCATCTTGGTATTAACAATGCCATGGCAATTCTACTGTGGAACAAATTCCTTATAAATATGGATTTCCAAAACTGAAATGCTTAGGTAATAAAAACAGCAGAGAGACACAAGCCCACAAGTAGGATCATGTTTCAGACTGGTTGCAAAATATGACTTTACTGACAACTCTTCTTAACATCTTTATAAATTCCATATATAAGAAATGCATTTATACAATACAGTGAATGACAAAAGTCGCATTAGAAGACTCAAATGAATGTAAGTCACAGAAATGTAAATAGAGTATTTTATTATTGCACTACATTTTCAGGCTGCATTAATAAGTGTTCATATATTGGTGGCTGTACTAAGCCACTGTGACAACTATGACTTTATTGTGGCAACAAAATGACAAGAAATCCCCGGAGATTTAGCAATATTTTCTGACACCACAATCCTGCAGCTATCTCCATAAGCAATTAAATGAAAATGCTGCACTGCCTCTCGCTACATTCCAGAGAGCTCTATCAGGCACTTCAGCCTGCCTAAGAATAAACACTGACAATGTACAGCCAAAGACTGACAGCTGCCTATCAGCTCAAACCCACCACAACCCCCTGAAATGGTTCAGATATGCTGGCAAGAGAAATACTACACTGCATTCATTCCCCCTAAGATGTCAAGAATATCTTCCAAACAGGTTCGTCTTCCTTAAAAAGAAATCTATATTCTTCAAGGGGTAAAAAAACACAGTTGTGGAAGAAGCCAGGTTGATTTGCACTTTCTATGCCAACTCTCCCTGCCACTGCCACCACAGAGAGAGAAACTGGGCCATGCTGTGGGGAGCATGGCAGCAGCCAGCAGGAATATCCAAAGGGGAGATGCTCAGCTGAGTCCAGTCAGGCACCCGGTCTGTTGCTATCAACTTCTTGCTTGGCTGGAGAAGCTTGCAACTGGCTGAGAGGTACCAGTGCTGGCATAAAAATACGCTCTGGGAAGGCACAGAAAGAATATAGATGTTTCCCAGGGAATAAGGCAAAAAAAAAACCCCAGTTAGAACTGACTGCCTTGGATTAAGTGCGTAAAGGAGCAATAAGTGAAAACAGAGGGAGGGATATAGAGGAGAGAGCAGTGAGGCCGAAGTACAGAAGACAGAAAGGAAACAAGGGTAAAGGAAGTGGCAGAAAGTGCTTCAAGAAAACAATAAGCCAGTTTTCCACAGCAGTGACATACTGGAGCCAGTGAGAGTAATTTTTGTTCCAGCAATGGCTTTAGGGAAGACAATCCTTCCACCTTCATTCCCTCCAGTATGATGCTGCTCAATCAGGCACAGGAAAAATCTCTGCCTCAGAAGGACTACTGGCAACCAACTAAGCTTGTCCTTAGAATAAAGCAGGGAGCTGAACATGGAAAGTCTCAGCATCACACAAGACAGGTCACTGAATGCTGCTAAGAAATCTTGTACATCCTCAAGCTCAAAGCTACCAAGGGCACTTCCACAGTAAATTTAAAGCATTTCAGTGGTCAAGTCAGAATCACGTAGCCTTTAGCTCTTACAGGTTATTCATACAAAAGATAATGACTAGTTGCAAATTTTGGCTTCTCTTTTTTGGGGGCATTTCTTGCCTAGTTTTCGCTCTGTGTCCACTATGAGCTGGGTTAAGATTAAATAGTTGATAGCTCTGCTTTGTCATTCCAGAGCTGGAGCTCACAGAGGTGCAGCCTGTATTTGTGTGACAGCCTCTTCCTTGGGTTGTTCAGGCAATTCCAGTGTGTATCAAAGGACATGTGTTATGCAGGAATCTGACACAAAGAACTCGATTTTAGCACATTATTTAGGATTATGTCTGTTTTCATCATGCTTTTCTATTACAAGCAAAATTACTTTCTGGAACTATTAAAGAACCTGGCATCAAATAAAGCAGAGCCTCAATTCCTGCCTGGAGGGTCCATGCTGCAGCATTTGTAGACTCAATCAAAAGTCAAAGTTTGCTGATAGGCAGCCAGACTTTTAAACTTTGTTTGCTCAGGCTGCACCAGAAGCATCCAGCACTAATACAATTCTAGCAAACACAGAAATCATTTGTTCTGCTTGACAAAGGTCACCAGACATCAGCTTGAATCTCTCACTGAAGTCCCTTTACCAAATTCTGCTTTCAGTGGCAGAACCAAAGCTGTTTCACAATTAGCTGGGCCCCATATTTTATAATAAGCAGTCAGGAACATTATGTGTTTTTTATACTCTGCAATTTTAAATTTACTGGTTATAATCCTGAAAACTAGGATTAAGTTTAATATGCTTTGAATTCACATGATCTCATTACAGGATGAGATGATTCTAGACAGACTCTGCACAACTGCATGGTGAATGTACTCAGGGGCCCAGCGTGTTACAGCTATGCACGTAACTCAGCCTGGAAAGGAGAGTTTGTATAATTTTACTCAAAGAACCTTTTGAGTTCAGTCTTAGTCTTTTGGCTAACTGGCAAATTCTGAACACTAAAGTAGCCTGCCATTTAGCAGCAGCTCCCCTTAAAGCTCTTAGATTTTATTCTGGGGCACAAAAAAGGTACACAGTTTTAAAGAACTTGAAGCTGATCTCTTTCACTATAGCAAGGTATTAACTTGCTCTTACCTTGCAGTACGATTTGCAAGGTAAAAGCAGGTTGATACCTTGTCTAATTCACAAGTGCAGAGTTATGCAGCTTGTGTGTCTAATTTATACATGGACATTTCCAACTTTCAAAGGGGAAAATGTGATTTAAGTACATGATTGTCTGCCAAATTCCTCAAACAATCACAGATGTTTCATATATGTCTGACTTAAGAGGGCTCACTGCTGAAACCTAGACTTATCCAAACCACTACAAATTCCTCTACAAGCCATTTGTCTAGAGGCAGAGGACAAGATCTAGATTTATGGACCATGACACAAACTTATAAATCTTTGTTCTTAGTTTATGATTGAAAAAACATTTAAATATGGAGTTTGTCAGTCGAAGTAGCTTTTGGTCCTTTAATCCTGAGTTCCAGTTTAATGGAGCAGAAGCAGCACTTGTGTTTCCCTGCCTTAATGTGCCTCACTGGTTTTGTACAGTGCCAGCACCTGCAGCCTGAACACAAGTGACCAAACCTGCAGAATTCTGGGAGTGCAGCTGCCACCTCCACTGTGGGGAACAGCAAAGATGAGGAACCTTTACCCTCCAGCCTGACCAGGGCGAGGAAGAGCCTGCAGGGTTCCCAGCAGAAGGCACAGCAGCTATTGCTTCTCCATCCTCCTGAGGACGTTGTCTGGCACAGAAGGAGCAGACAGGCTCCTGAGAACCCACCTGCCCAACACACAGAGCCTGTGGTGTGTGTCAGTGTTACTCAGCTGAGGATGGGGTTTGGTTTTTCAAACAGCTTGTCTTGGTAACTGTGGAGCAACCCCAGAACTGCCTAATGTTCAGTTTCTATTCTAGATCAAGTTGCCCTCAAATCACAGTTGCTTGACAATTCCAAGAAAAAGAACCTGTCTTCAGTTTCATCTAATTTACCAAACTTCAACAATTTTGGGTGACTGAACATAAAATTTTCGATTTGTGACAAATTACTTTTTCAGCTAATTTTTTTTAACAAGCAAAAGAAAACCACTTTTTGCCCAGCTAAAATCCAGTAACTTAATCTTTACAATACTAATGGTGATGTTTGGGGCCTAAAATTTGGCAGGGTGTTGCCACTGATTTCTTCAAACCAAAACTTTTAATCATGTATTATCCCAATTTTTAAAATAGCTTTAGCTGGTTCAAAACACCATTTTTTCAGTGAATGAGCTATTCAAAAATCCTAATCAGGGACCCATTTTACTAGAAGCTATATAAACACAGCTGCTAGGAAGGCTCTGGTACAGATTGCAACATAATGGTTTGAATTCTGTTTGGAGAAGAACCTCACAGTGGCAACTTAAACATGTCAAATACACTTCTGTGGCCCCAAAAAATAATGTGATATGGTTTGATTAAAAATAAACCATAACAAGTGAAATGTAATACTGAAATACAAAGAGTAGAAGGTGGAGCCAGAGCAACCATGATGTAAGTTTATGAGAATATGCTCTTGAAGAGCAACACCCACGAGTAAAAGAGGAAGAAGAGGAGCTGATGAGGAAAGACAGCTCTGAGGAAAGAGAAGTGAAAACAACCTGAGGCAAAACCAGAGCCAAGGAGGCCACCTGAGAGTTGCTCTGCCTGCCAGAGCACTGCCAGCCCTGGCCAGTGAAGCATCTGAGGAACCACTAATCCTGAAGGGAGGCTTTCAGGATATAGCACTAACATTGGAAGACTCTTCAAATTGTATTCTGCTTCAGTCAGGCAATTTTCTTTCAAAAGAATTTGCTGCTTTTAGGGTTCAGGAGAAATCCATTGTGGAGCCAAAACCAGATGGGAAAATGTTTAACAACATGCAGAGTACTCTGTGCCAGAAGAAAGCCCAAACGCAGCTATTTGGAGGCAAGGCTCATGAGGCTGCAGGTGGAAAACTGTGGGAGGGCTGCTCCAGGTAGCTGCTTCCACAGACTCTTCTGGATGCTGCAGAAAAAAATCAAATACAGGTTATACACACTTGGCAGTGGTTTTACCGAGTGGGGTGGGGAATGAGAAGGTTGTTTGGTTTATTTGCTCAATGCTGAAATAGCTCTCAGTTGCAGCTACAGAGAGCTATAATCCCTGCAATCATTTTATTGTGTCACAGAAACATATATTTGAGGTAGTCTGGCTGGGATTTATTCAGTACATATAACAGCAGCAAGGCATTTTCAAAAAGGGGTTTGTGGTTGGATTGATGGACATGTAATCACTTTGGAAGGCAAGATGAATCACACAAACTAGTGGGGTGAAGCAAAAATACACACTGAATTCCCCTCAGCTAAGGAAACAAAAGAATAAATTATCACATTCTACATGAACTGGGTAAAAAAAAAGACCGGAAAATTTTCCAAGACAATTGACTTCAAAGAGTATTTTAATTTCATATTCAAAGGATTTCTAGGAGGAATCTTTTTAGAATGGATGTGAAATTTGTAATAACTCACTACATAGCTTACCTTCTTGCTGGTCCTTGAATTCTCATTCCTAGAAGAAAAGAGGAACATATCAGTGTTGCATTACCAGGCTGAAGCTGGGGGTGTTCTTAAGAGAATTTTCAAAAAGATCTACTTACCAAACGGTGACTCTCAGGTGAGGAAGGTCCCTCTAATTTGGGTTCTTTTGATCATCTTCAATTTAAAAAAAAAAAAAAAAAAAAGAGAGAGAGAGAGAGAAAAGGGGGCTGCATACTGAGAATGCAAATGCTGGAGTTACCCCACTTGAACAATCAGTGTTGGCTGCTGCAGATGAAATTGGCTATGGCAAAGTAAATCATGTTGAATAGCAGATGACCTAAATCTCTTCTCAGGTCCACTCGTACTATACAAAGAGAGGGCTGCATTCAATTCAATAACCAGGCTGGGTTGCCTGAGCTTTTCCTTGGGTATTTCTGCTTGTTCCTGAAACTTATCAACTCTTTTGACTGGACAATTTTGTACAGAATAAATGGTTCCTTCCAAAAATCCTATTATAGACTATGGATTTCCCCCCACCCCAGATTCTACTTCCACTGAAGTCCGAGACTTCTCTTGGACTTTCCCTGCTGGCAAGGCAACCCATCACTGCTGTCCTTTGGATTGTTTTTGCTTGCTTGTTTAGAGGAAGTAGTCTGGACTTCCTAATAGGCTGCACCTGTGAGAGATTTGCCCAAGCAGCAAAATCACTCCCAGGAAAACAGTTCTTAACCACATTACTTAATAATGATCTTTGGGATGTACTGCCTGAACTGTGGATTTTAGTAGGTTGACTCACAAAATGTTTCCATGAAATGGAGGATACTTCTTGCTGGGAATCATCTTGATGCTCGTTTTCTTTATGCAGAGATTACTAATTTGGGGAGGGAGATGAGGATAGCCAAGGAGAGCTCCAGAGGTCAAATCAAGGTCAGAAGACAGGTCACTTGGTAGGCTAACTCTAGATCCCTGTATTTTGCTGCAGTATTCGATTTGTACATCAGGCACTGCGTAAAGAAATACGACACAAAAGCCACAAACTGTGTATCGTGTTTAGTTCTGGCAACCTAAGTGAGCTACAAAGCCCAAGCCCAGTAGGAGGAAACCTCTACAGTATGTCTGACATATGTTTGCTCTTACACAGCCCCTCCCTGTAATGTCACCCACAGACTCCAGTACTTGAGTGTATGGATCAGTTTGAGTTCAGTTTTGGAAGGTATTTACAATCCTGATGGAGGATCTTATTTCTACCACAACACTTACTCAGATTCTCTGACAGGACACAGGACAAGATGATTTCAGGCATAAATTGACTACAGCAGAGTTCAATGTGTCTATTTTGCAGCTTTATGAAGAAAACACGGATGGATTTTCGATGCCTTACCACATCTCTTCCATGGCCACGTGGCTGACATTACTTTGGACCTTTAAGCAAAGGAAAGTTTCAACGACACTAATAGATCTGATCCAAAAAATGGTTTTTGGTGACCTCACAGGACTGCTTACATGTCAACTAAATGTCTGTAATTACTGATAAATTCTGGGGTTGAACATAATTAAGATTTCTGTTGATTATCCAAAGCCTTGGAGACCTCTTAACTTTGCAAGTGTGTTTATTCAAGCTGACATAAGTCAGTTTTCTTGAGCCTGTAAGGAAATCCTTCTGGGGTGGGTGATGAGTTTTTCAGAAGTGTTTGATTCACAGTTGTGGAAGCTGAGGACTTCTGCCTTCCCCAGTGCAGTAAAATACAGTCTCAGTTCAAGTTTCTATACTTGCTTGTTTCTATACTTGTCGAGTTTCTATACTTGACAATTTGTCCTTTCTACCAATTTTTTCTTGCTAGCAGAGTCTTTGCATGCCTTCTCAATCTCTGCTGAGATTAAGATGCTTGCTTTAACAGACAACACAAGCAATATTCAAGCCAGTAACTTAGATATGATGGGACTGCTTTGCTAACAGGATTTTTCAGGAGCATAATAGAGATATTTGTTTCAGTTTCTAACTCTAAAAGTTAAAGCCTACAAGTTAAAACTTTCTCTTAACTTCTCTGACTCTCAGCCACTGACAGCACACCCAAAAGTATTAGGGGTGTACAGTATGATACTACAAATGAAGAAGATAAAACTGTGTGGCCACAGTCAAGTGGCCTTTCCATTTTCATAAAACAGACAGAACCTTGTCTGATTGATTCTTTAAAGAACTGACCTAAGGAATTAGCTAAAAGATTAAGTTATACTACCTTCTGAAGTACAAGAATTATGTTACAGGTGGGACATAGACTGTGTCAAGTTTTGATTTAAATTCTCTTGCCAAATGTAATTAAAACATCATATAGGTTGCACTTCTTTTTTTTTCATAGTAGCAGAATACAACCACAAATATAAATTACCTCACAGTTCTCAGTATTAAGATAGAGCTTAAAACCTTCTTTCTAATATATATATATGTATATACTTTTGGTTATCTTAGGTTTTGATTATTAACAGCAAAGTTATTTACTTCTGTAAATATTTATTTTAAATAAATAATTAAATTAATAATTAAATAATTATAAATATTCTGTAAATATTCATTCTGTAAATAATTTACAGAAATAAATGTCTATTTTCAAATTAAAAAGACAAAGAACATTGCTACTAAACAAATAGCTTTTCTCAGCAATCAAATTCTCCCCATCAAAATTAGACTGACTCGCAAATGAATGCCCTCTTACATCGAGACTCCAGCAATAACCAGAGATAAGCTGACCATTGTCACAGCACAGAAAGGGTCAAGTTTCAAGACTTACTTACTACCCTGTTTCACAATCAGAGAAGGGATGCACTGATGATATTAAAATACTTATCAAGTATGAAGGTAATAGGAATAAATCTTCTTAAAATGTTGTGGGCCAGCTCCCACAGCTGGAATTCAGCTTTTATGTTGAATGACCTTGGTTCAAACCCACAGACTCTTTTGGGGTCACTGCATAAGTGCTTTAAGTTTCCTAAGATGAGTAAAGATCAGGTTCATGGTCTGTTCTCCTTAATAAATAACAGTAATAATATGAATCATTCTCTGTTTTCTGAGTCAAAGCTTCCCAGAATCATTCCAAACTTCCCCCCTCCAGCCTTATTTTCTGATAGAAATCCCTAGTAAAGTCAAATGAGGAAATTCAGTGCTTGTTTGCAAGAAGTATTCCCTCCCACAGAGCGAGCATTTTTCCACCCTTGGAAAAACACTGCTTCCCAAAATGGGGCACTGCATTACATCAATATCCCTGTAAATGCAGAGGCAGAGGATGAATTCCCCTTGTTTCTGGAGGGCAGCGCAGCCCCCAGGGTGATAAAAAAGCCAGTCCCAGCAGGTGTCTATTCCCAGCTCAGGATCACCCCAGGTCTCTGGTGACAGAAGTGCTGGAGCTGTGCTGCTCTGCCAGGGAACTGTGCCGGCCAATTCCCTGCCAAGGCTGTTCCACACAGGCACACACACACAGTCTCCTGGGAAACCTCTTCCTGCTTCAGCTCTGATAGCATTTGAAACTCTTAATGGAGTATTTGACTCAGCCTTAACATAATCATATCAATCAGACGAAGATGTAGAAAAATGGTTACCAAAAACTATTAATTTCCGTGTTTTCTCTGGCAGAAACAAAAATAAGTTCTGGTAAGGCTGAAGATGTCAGGGGAAAAAATCCCCAAAGGATGAGAGAGAAACTGGAGTCACAAAGGCAAACACATGGTAGAGAACCAGAAAATCCTCCACTGGGTTCCAACTCCTAAATTAACAGTATTCTGACGCACGCTGGGGAAAGACAGCAGTGAGACAATCTGGTTGTTCCCTTTATGAGATGAAAACAATCCCTTCCCCTTGCTCAACCTTTCACAATAATCCCATGAGGAATCGCTCCAGCCAGACACACAGAGCCAGCACAGCCCCTCAGCCAGGCTGCGTGGGGCAGGTTTTCCCCACCACCAATCTCCCGTGTCCAAAAGGTCAGTCCACAACCTCCGAGTTCTTCCAGGGATGGGAGGGCGTGTGGAAGGCACAACTGTCAGACCTCCAAAGCCACCTGCAGGACTCCATGGCTTGTGGGAAGGGGAGGAAAGTTATCTTTTGATGGTAGAAAAGAAATGCAAACTCTAATTGCTATATAGGCAGTGCCTAGCACATGTGAGCAGGGATGATAAGGAAAATACCTATAGCAGGTTCATGGGGTTTAAAGAGAAAGGGCTTAATCCATTTCTAATTAAGTCCCACGAAGTAGTGAATTGACACTCTAAGTGTGTCTGTATGCAGAAACAGCTGAGAAGAGAAGCTGGGTAACTCTTCTCAGCACAAGTTAAATCACTTCTGCAATCTATAACTCATCTACGAACAGCACTCACCGTGCCAAAACTCCACGTGGCCACTTTGAACTGGAAAAGAAGCCAAAAGCACAGGACAGGCATCCAAAGGGAACACAAAAGCAGATTCCAGCAGCTTTGCTTACGGGCTCTATTCACACTGCTTAACCCCACACAATGCAGCCTGGCAGCCCCTGCCTGATCAAATTAGCAGCGTGTCCCTAATGAGCCCGACAGTTCAGGATGCTGCCATTAACCAAGCGGTCAATGAGACTTCCCTGCTGCCTGCCCAGGTGACAGACCTGTCCCTCTCACACACGGCCACTTCCTTACAGGCAGGCTGGTGACCTGTTACAAAGGGTTGTGATTTTGGATTTTTACAGTGGTATTTTCAGTTTACAGATAACTACAGCCTTAAGCTAAAGGGCAAAGAAAGAACCCAAATCCTCCCAGATTTGCTGAAATTACTTCTGCCCATAGAACCGTGCTCAATAAAAAGATACAGAAAGGGAATACCCCTGCACTGATCTCCACTCAGACACTGCTCAGCCAGCAGCTGTCCAGGACTCTGACAGCCAAACCATCGTGTCCTTCCTCAGGGAAGCAGCCTTGTTACTTGGTCTGATGGGTTTTTTTGTAAGGACCTTCAACCTTCCACCCACTCCAGTTCCAATCTCCAATGTCAAACACTAAAAATAAGAGCCTTCTTACAAGCATTCCCAAACAAAAAGGAACTGATTGGTAGATCTGAGTGTTCTTGACCTTGAATTTTTTGATGGACACATGATTCAAGATGGGCTAGCACCACACTAGTGAACTTCAAATCTGAGCTGTGAAGAGGCTTGGATAGAGTTGTTCAATATTTAATGACAAAGTTTAGTCTCCTGATATATGATGTCATATAGATTCAGAATTCCATGATCTACTTCTATTCACCTCTTTCCTCACTACTGTGTATTCAAGGGCTCTCACAAGCAAAATTTTCCTAAAAACAGAACAATCAGCCTGAAGGACACTTCAAGATCAAGTCTTATAAACCTCCCAAAATGTTTACAGTGCTAATGTAGCATGGGAAGCTTTCTTCTCTAAATTAGAATTCAGCTGGGTTGATCTCTAAAGCAGTTCAGACAGAGTGTAACCCCAAGGTTTTTCCTAGGCTTCATCCTACAGCTGGCTCTTTCACTGAAAGATGGAGTGCTATGATACCTCACTGCAAATTCAAAAGCAGGATGCAGGGCATAAGATACGCATTCAAAGTGCCTGCAAGAATCAAACATAAAAGATATGGAGCACAATGCTGCTTTCAGAGATATGAAAGATGATGATGATATTTGTTCTATGTTAGATTAAAATCTTCCAATATCAGGTCAGCAGCCGCAAGACTTGTGAATGCTGTAATGACTCTTTACTCACACTCTACACTTGGGTAAGCAACTGCCATAGTAAAGAGACCTCAGCTATCCCAGCTGCAGCCTCCTTAACCTGGATTAGTTAAGGTACTTTCCAGACTGTGGCTCTTTCCTCATTATCCAAGCACAAGACAGGAGGAAGGTGCACAATTTCAAGCAGGATGGAAGTTGAAATAGCTCACTGAAATCCACAGTGACTCCTAGTCATCAGAACAGGACCTGCACACCCGGCTGAAACATGGGATCCAATATGTAAAAACCAAAGTTTCCAGCTCTAAGAGCCTCACTTTCCAAGAAATAAAGTTCACTGATAACAATTGCTTCTCCAGACCATGACTGTCTATCATTCTCAAATCCTTGTTTCATCTCACTAACAAAGCAAACAGTACTTAAGCAGCCTGGAGATGTCATGCACAGAGAGTTAGGCAGTCTCATGGAGCTGTTTTACATTTTAAAAAGCACTTATATTTTTACATGTCTAAATGTTATGACTTACATTAAAAAAATAAAGTCAATCAACATTTCTATCTGTTAACACTACCAAAATTTTTTAAATTTTTACATAGGATATTTTTTCTTAAATTCCTTTGAGCAGCAAGTTTCAAAACTAATCTGCAGTGAAATTCTGGGTGGACAAAATTCTGAACAGAGGACATTTTGCAATTTGCCCCAACACTGACAAAACTGTGACAACAGCAAAGCATACAACTTGCTCTCTCCAAATGATACTTCTATTCGGCTTTTTTGCACACTTACCTAAGATGCTGTGAAAAAAGTTGTATTAAAAAATTCTCCTGGCACATAAATCCTAAGTAATACCAAAAATAAGGAAATATTCCTTCAAGGGTGGAGTTCTTTAAAAAAGCCAAGCAAAACCCTTCAGTTTCACCTACATGTGAGCTTTCTAAAAAGGAAGTATTATTGAAGAATCTTATCTCTTATAAATTGATCTGCAATTAAAGCAGAACAAAAAAAAAACCCAAACCCCTCAAACACCAACAAAAAAGCCCTCTAAACTACTTTTGTGACCCTCTTGCACTGCTGGCTCTCCAGAGGGAGGACTGCAAACTGAACAAATCCATTAAGGCAGCAGCACACATTGGTTTCAACCAGTTTTGAAGTCTCCCCTGCTTTTCTACCAAACAAAAACCCACTCTTTTTTGCTTAAGCCAACTGAACAATAGTTTGCTTTCACACAAGCTCAGATGCCTTACAATAATTACAATAATTATTCGAGTCTTGATTTTAGAAGTTAATTACTTAGCCATATTGCTTGGAGGAGGAAAAAAGGGCAAAAGAAACCTCCAAAGCATAGATAGTATTAGTAACAAAGATATTTGGGTTCAGATTTCTCTGAGATTGTCAAAAGTGTATGTGAGGCACTAACCTAACGTTACTCTTGCTGGTTTAATGCCATTGCTCAGCCTTGTTTTTTTCATCTTGCAGAGCAAGACGATATGGAAGAGATGCAGATTTTTGTCTCAAATCTGCCGCTGTGAACTTTAGACCAGAAAAAATTTCTGGAGGGGAGACAGAGAGAGAAGATGCATCTCACATGACACAACCCAACATCCTACAAAATGAAACTTTACAAAAGAGAGAAAAATTCAGATAGGAAGATGACTTATTTAGCTCATCTGGTTTGTTTTCAGAGCAAAGCCTGCTTTAATTCCTGTCCATTTTACTAATTATTCCAAAGTGTATGTCTGTGCTCAGTGTTGCTAATCAGTGTGCAGAAACAATAGCCTCTCTGCACTTAGAGCCAAATTTAGAGGTCTGCTGTCCAGTTCATAAAGTTTAGGGTTTCTATGAATAAGCTTAATTAAGCCTTGGAGAATATCCAGGCTTCGGGACATAATTCCCACACAGAGCCTTTGAAACAAGATTTCAGCATCATTGCTCCAGGAGACAAATGGATTTGAGTGATATGGCATCTTATTTTTTTCCCCTTTAACCTGAGACAGCTTAAAACGGAACATTGTTATTGAGCAGGAACCAGCTCTTCCTTTATGTATTTTGTGTATTATATCCTGGAATTTATCCAGATCCATTATAAGAAAGTATCCAGAAATAAAACAAGGAAAAGAGTATTTGAACTAAAATGAATAGCACCTTGCCCTTATTTTTTAAAAAAATCATCCCATGTACCACCAGACTGCTGGAAAACTCTTTCTTCCCAAGCCTTCTCTTCTCCCTACCTCATCACAGGTTCCCATTCAAGGCCAGTGACTCAACACCTCAACAGGGAAAACAGTCCAGGCTGAAATTTATACTCAACAGGATGGGAGAATGTTAAGCTCATTTCAAGGAGGAAGGAAGGAAAAGCCATTAGCAGTCAGGAAGGAAGCACATTTCAATAAGACTCTTTTGTCTTTAGAAAAGGGAAAGCAAGCTAAGAAAAATTCTCCCCACTACACAGTTGCGCTTACATGGGCTTCTTGCTTGGAAAAATCTTTGATTTTGGCAAAAACTACACAAAAGAAGAAAAAACCTAAGAAAGGGTTAAGAAAAGAAACCTTTGAAATAACTAGCACAGATCTGTTCCGGAAGAGATCTAAATATTTGCACCTTCCAAGTAAATAGGAGGAGTCAAGGCCTGAAGGTGCCAGATGAAGAACCTGCACTGAGTCATTGCTCACAGGAGCAATGACTGAGACTGGCTCTGGGTATGTGGCTGGGCACACACCGGGGACACCAGGGCTGGACCTTCTTTTCTTTTCTGTCTCACAAAGAACATAAGGAACAACACCCCAGTGTAGCAGAGGCTTCTCTGGTTGCCTCTGTAAGCCCACCAAGGTACAAGAACTCTTTATCATGCAACTGTGCACTCCAAAATGGAGAATTCAGCAAGGACACAGCAATGAGGCGCTGCTGCAAAGGAGGTAAGGCTGAGCTCCCTAGGACAGGGCACCACAGTCCAGAAGATGTAAGACTTGGAAACATAAATAAGTTTTTGATGCACTTCTTCTTCTATGACAGTGAGCAAATCCTGGAAACAGGCAAGTGTACAGCACTGGGAGAAATGCCAGGCAGGCTCCTCCCTGAAATGGCATCTCCCTGAGCTGCAGGGGCTGTGGGACCAGCGGGCCACTGGCATGGAGCTGAGGCCCTGTGCAGAACAGCAGCTCTGTCCTGGTGTCTCTGCTTGCAGTACATGCCTGGGTGGTTTTTCCAGAGAAGTTGCAGCTCCTCCTGCAGCTGTGCCCATCTGTTTCCTGCCTTTGATGAAAACCCTGCAGCTTGGCTAGACTGGATTTGAACCTTAACAGGGATTGTTTTACTTTCCTCCAACCCTCTCCAGTGGAAATTAGATGCATAAGCACAGCTATCTCTCAAGATCACAGAAGATAAAGTATTATGGGTTATCATATTAGCTCCCTTCCATCTGACAACTCCAAGAATAGGAACATTATGTACCTGCCACTGCTTGTGTCCACTGAGCAAAGCCACAGTACTTGATGCTTTCATTGACAAGTTTAGGCCAAGAAGAACAAGTCCAAGGCACCCCTGACCCAGGCAGTCCCAAACCACCCAGTGGTGGGTGGCACCAGCTCCAGCCCACAGCACCTTTGCATGCACTGCAGACATGGCTTGGCCACGGTTTGTGCCACCACACATAATGTGCTCTTCAGAAAAGGGCCAAACAATAGAAGATTTGTGAGATAATGTACTGGAGCAAAGCTGAGTACTTAACATTTTGAAAAATACAAGGGCCTGATGGGGCTGAGCAGAGGCACACTCTGAACAAAACCTTTCAGAGGCAGACTGGAGCTGCCCACATGTTACCAGCTACCGGCCTCTGACAGGCACGAACTGAGACTCGATTGTGTAACGCAGATCAGAGGCTTTCACCAGAAGCCTGGTAAATTGAAAAGCTCAAAGTTTTCAACAGTGGGGCTGTTAGCAGGAAGCACAATTCATATGACTCTCACAGCCTTCGCAGGAAGAAAACCAACAGCCTAGAAATGCAATGGAGAGAGGGGATCAGCACTCCTGTGACAGTAAAACAGATCCTAATAACATCTGCTGCCCTTTGCTTTGAGAAGGCTTTTCCTCTGCATAGTTCAGGTCTCTGCTTTAGCTGAATAGTTTTTAACTACAGAAGGTGTTCTTAACTTAATTTAGCTTTACTACAACAATTATTTAGATTAAGAACCCATTATTCTTCAGTTATGCCCACAACATAACATTGCTTTAGCTCAGGAAAGCCAATTCCCTCCCCAGGCCTGCTCCAAGTAGCTGTGCTGTAGGACTGCTGCCCAGGACCTGCTGGTGACAAAGGAGCCACACGCTCACCTGAGCAGACTGTCCCTCCCAACCTGGGGACCAGCACAGCTTCTCCATGGAGACAGCTGGGGCTGAGCTCCTGACTCCTCCACACGAGGAGCCAAAAGCTGGCAGACCCAGCCCTGGCACGAGCTGTGCTGCCAGGGCACCCTCTGCAACACACTCTTGATCCTTGCCTGACACTGGGCACAGAAGGCACCACTGCTGATTTAAGAGCCCTCTGGACTGCAGTTGTGTGAATCAGGGACAGTATTTTGGCCAAGCACCTCATCTGGCTTGCTCCTACGCTCCTTTTCAGGCAACTGCTACTGGCTACAATCACAGACAGGATATAGGGCTAGGTGGACCCCCCCACAGCTGAACTTAAGAGTTGCAAAAGAGCACTGTAAGAGGAAAGACACATCAACACAGATTAAGTTTTTTTGGTGCCATACTGGGAATAATTTGGCCTGCAGAACTTGGGCAACAAGGGTCGCATGCTGCAACTTGCAGATCTGCATGCCTGACAGACCTCCTCAGTTGAACAGCAATTCTCATCAGGAGCCTCTCTGGTCATTCACTGTGAAATATTCTGTTCAGAGGAAAAACTATTTTCAAGCTAAAGCAGGGGTTTTTAATTTATTTTTAAACCTATTGCTTTTTGGCCTGAAGCCAGTAGACAAAATTCCATTTATATTTATAGATCAGATTACCTCCTCATCATTCACACATCCATCTGTCTAAAAGGTCCGCTTTTCATTTATACCTTCTGCGGGAAAAACAAGCAAACAAACAAACAAACCCCAAGCCTTTTAATTTCTTCAAAGCCTTTCAATGACTATAACTGAAATTAACGGCACTCACTTGTGCACAACTTCATTTCATTGCTATTTGTCATATAAGCCTCCATTCTGTAACTCCAATAACTTAGATGACAGTAAGAAGTAAGGCATTGGACAGGAACCTGTAGAAATATGAACAAGCCAGTAGAAAGATGAATAAAGCTGGGGTGGGTTTGGGCCATCTGATTCTGAATGGATGGGGAATGGAGCTCCTGCCTGCAGCTGCTACTTGCCAACTTCCTGCTCGCTTCCCACGCTGCCACAGCTCCCCTTCTGCCATGGCTTAACACCACACCACAGGCTGTAAAACCCAAACTAGGGAAAAAGGAACAGGTCAACACACTCCTGTACAACTAACAATCACTTTTAGCAAACACTACCTTGGGATGGATGCTACAATCAGCAGATTTTAATACTTAGGTTTGTTTTTAGGGTTTTTTTTAGTAAAAGCTTGTCATCTGCCTCAGAGACACATATGTCATGCAAGTTCATGTCACAGGTAACAAAAAATGCTTGGATAGTTCTCTATTCAGGTGTACTCACAAAAAAGAACAGTATATCTGTATCTCTTCACACAATCCTTCCCCTTTGCAGCTATCTCAAAGTAGTTCAACCTATAGAAATTCGAACTTTAGTATCTGTTGCTGCAGTAAGCAAGAGGCAACCATGTCTAAAATGGAAATGTTGATTATCAAAGCCATCCATACTTTGGCCCAGATTTTGGCAGTTGCAGTTCAAATGCTGGCCCAAATGTCCCCATGCTGCCCATTTCAGCCCTGGCACAGCCCCACAGAGCAGAACAGCCTTGAGCCAAAAACCCAAGAGCCAGTTGCCCAGTACAGCTCTTCCCGGAACTACTGTCATCCCCCCTTACCCAGGCAGATTAAAAGATAATAACACTGATATAAAGGAAAATATTTACTTAATGCTGTAACCTCAGCAATGATTGTTCTGGAACGAGCAGCGATAACAATGCCTCGATGGCGGTGAACAATCGCCTGTTTTGCAGAGAGGCCTTGGAAGCCACACCTGCAGCTCTGAGCACACCTGCCAGCAGCTGCAGATGCTTAGTCACCTCCTCAGCACAGAAACAACCCGGCAGCCTCCTCTGTGCCTGCCTCTGATTTCATCTGCAAACTTACAGATGTGCCTACTCAAAAGCACCCTTTACAGGCAGCTCCTCACAACATTAAAGCCCCTTTACACCTTTGGAATAATTCTAGCTGCCTGTACAGCAGGGATGTTATTTGTTATCCCATCCTTAGGGATTACAGCTGAATTACTTTGCTGTATATTATCCTCTACCCAAATATTCAAAAATCACGCTGACTGCTTGTCTGTGCAGGAAGTAAGGGTTTCAGCTGTATCAAAGGGGAGGAAAAATCCAAGCTGTGTCTACAGTGAACCTCCTCTAACATCCCTCCCCCCACCTCATACTGTGCAATTTCAATGTCAGCACTACTGTAGTTCAGCCAAACTGCCAAAGCCTACTTTAAAAATGAGCAACAGAGATTAGAGATGGAGTGGCTCAAAAATGAAGTTAAGCAAAACCTTTATGCATTTATCATAAAATGATAGGCTTCATAGTCCATGAGGATATTACTTGGAAAACAATCTGCAACTGTGATGAATTTTCTTAAGCTTCTGCAAGCACAGGTCTGTACAAAATGGGATTAATTCGAAACCTTATCAGCAAAAATTCATATGGCCTAGTTCATGGATCCTGCTTTACAGGGTTAAAATTTAAGCTGTCTGGTATACTATGGAGGAAAAAATTGTTTTTATAACCACACTTATTCTCAGAGTACAATTCTGCCCTTGAGCAGGTTTGCTATTTCATTGTTAATAATGAAACCCTAAAGGAAAAGCTCAAAGGAACTAAAAGGAAAAAGAAGAAATCTCAAATTAGTTTTTGTATTTGAGTCTTCTGCTGACATTGCCATTTCCCCAAAATAAATATTTATTACACTCCTTAAGCAAAATAAGATTTAATCCACGGTTCAGTTTTGAGATAATACTGAGCATACTATGGGTTTTAGTTCCAACCTTGTTTTCCTGAGGTGCAAGCTGTAGGTAAGAACATCCTGAACAAGTGTTTCTTTCGCTGCTGATGTAGAAAACAAAGCTTGGGCATCCTGAGGGACTTTTTTCAAGTGCAGTGAGCCACATGCCTGTCTCTACAGTGATATGACAGCAATGGCCTCTCCCATCACTCAGAGAGGCAGATCCATGAAGCAGCAGCTTGTGTTCATGGGCCATCAATTGGATTAATCCTGCTGTGAGCAGATGGCTCTCCCTCACCTTACAGCACTGAGGCTGTGATAAAGACATCAGCCATGGAGAATTCAAGTTATCAGAACCTCCATCAGAAGCATGTAAAGGGTGCTGACTGCACACCAGCTGGCTTCAGGAAGTGGGTTTTGACTCAAGTTTGCTCAATTTAGATTTCAAACCAGCCTCTTCCAATTCTGGAGAAGGCTAGCAAGATTAGTAAAGGCAGATTAAGATTAGTAAGGATGGATTTATGCAAAACTAAAATAGACTTGATTTTAAACTCCATGACGTTCTTCCTACAGTGTAACAGATTCTTCTTTTGAAATTACAGCAAAGTGATATAAATTTGCAAAGAGGGAAGCCCTTGAATATTCTGAAGCTTCCTCAGTATTATCTTTCAAGGAGAAAAGTTATCAAATCAGTTCTACTTCTTCTCCCAAACCCTCAGTGTGTGATGTTAACAGTGAGATCCTCTTCCCAAAACACTGGGTCCTGGGAAGCTGCTGCAACAGCACTGAATTTGAGAATCTAAAGCAAGAGATCAAGTTGAAATCTGCAGTAGCCCCAGTTTAATTTTTGATTAAGCCTTTGAGTTCAAAGATTTAAGAAATGCACGTTAAGTTTAGCTAAACTGTGATGAGCATTCCTATTAAGAAGTGCATGCTATGTTTAGCTAAACTATGATGGGCATTCCTGTCTGGGAACACAAATTAACAACACCTCTTTCAACTGAAGAAAATACAAGAAGAAACTAGATTTGTGAATCAAAGTATAAACAATGACATCAAGTACAAACACTGCCATTCGCAGAGATGCTGACCTCTGACAGGCACTTGGAACACAGAAGCACTATTACAAGAGTCACCAACATCTTGATGGAAGCCAGCAGCCTGTGATCCATTTGAAACACATTCCTCACCCAGCACTTAATAGATCAGCTCCAAATTTTCCAGTCTGTTTGCAGTTTTTAACAGCATTAACCAATACTCAGCCTGTAATGAGTTCATTTTTAAATGTAAACCTCACTGGATGCAATTCTTCACGGTTCCCAGAAGAAAAGACAGCTAGCTTCATGCCTTGGCCACTGGAACCTCATTTGTCCAAAACCAGTGCTGGACTGAAACTGGAAAATTTGCATAGGTTTCTGTTAAAGGACAGGACTGCAACTAATGGCAATCTCAAGGGGCTTCTAATACCAATATTCAAACAAACCTGATTTCAGAATTTGGAATCACGGGTTTGGCTGGTGGAGTTGCTTGAGTACTTAAGACTTTCAAGGCACGTGACTTACACCACATGATATTCTGACTACAAATTTGGCTCATGTGTCAATAAAGCACATGCTAAATAGATTAAGGGTTGGCTAACTGACAGATCTCAAAGTAGTTGACAGCATAAAGTCACTGGGGAATGAAATCGCTTTAGTTTGGTTTTGCATTAATCAGAGTTAGCCAAATGCTCATGCAGATACATAAAAATGCTGAGGTCTAGGTATAACCAATTCCTTGGAAGAAACGTTCTGCCAACTTTAACACATAGATTGGCAGAATGAAATAAAAAATAAAAATATAAGGAAGAAAGAAAAATGTGCACACATTCAGTTGACATCAGTTAAAAAGGAAAAGCCAGAGACAGAGCTACACCTCTGGTAACACAGAGCACAGGCAACTGCTCCAGGGAAGAGGATGTCTTGAAGAACTTCAGCATCCTGGCAGGTGAGTGACTCAGGAGCAGCCACTGCCACAGCACAATGAATAAATGACTCACAGAGCCTTCAGCTTTCTGAAACAAGGGAACAGAAAGTCAGGACGTGATTCTCTGGCACCACTGATGTATTACATTCAAATCTTAGTATCCAAATTTTTAAATTTGCATTGGAAAATTGAAGGTGGCAGAGAAGAATCCACCATGAAAAAAATCCGAGGGTTGAAACAAAAGGTTTCTATAGGAGACGCTCTCTGTGTTGGGAAGTGATCGTTACTAACAGCAATCCTGAGGAGATGCTAAAGGACTCCTTACCCAGGAGGGAGGGCACAGTGGGGCTCAGTCCCAGAAGCTGCTGCACAGTTCAAGCAAGACAAATTAGAAATCTGATACCAATTTATGAGTGAGGCCAATTAGTTATTGAAAGAAAACAAGAAGTAAACCAGAAAATCCTTCACTTGGTGTCATTAGATCAAAAGTATCAGTTCCTCTGAAAAATGTACATTAATCAACAAGGATATGGTAATGCCCATGGGTTAGAATGGTGAAGCAGATAATTACTTGTTCCTTTTTTACATCTGTGCCAAATCCTATAGAGACTTTCAGATACACTCATGGGCGTGCACACCTGTGTCATTCTAGTAAGGGTTGGATATGAAGCAAACATTGAGTTACTTCAATACTAAATTCGAGAGTGGAGAAAGAAAAGGAAGTCAGTCAAGGATATGATGATGAGATGGACAGAAGCATTAAGCAATTAAATTAATATTGACATTTCCTAGCCAAAAGTAGCACTTGGGAATACTGAATCAATATTACAATCACCCCTCAACATTACAGGGGACAAGAAAGTATGAAAGCTCGTTTGGTATTATATACACATTTACATCATCTTGCAGTCATTCCCTTAGACCCTTATCACACTATACTTTTAAACATGAAGTTAGAGAGCTATGTTTTCCAAATTTCATACGCATTTTGAAAGCTTCCTGTACCAGAGCCTCTCAATTATGCATTGTATGCCTACAATTATGTATTGAAACAAGTAAGAATGAAACAGGAAGGGAAGCAAAAGTTATGCGGAAAAACCCAGCAAAACTACCTGCACTCATTCAGAAACAACACTGCATGGCAAGTTTTATGTTTAGACTGCTGGGCCTCAGATTTCCCTTACATGAAGTTTCAATTCATAATTCAGGAGCCAGGTTTTGTTTGCAGCTGAGCTAAGTCCTAGCCTTTTCTTGGATTAGATCCATACTCTAAAAAGGGCAAGAAGGCCATCTCTAAGAAGGCAAAAAGACATTTAATCTATTCAGGAGCTTTCAAGACCTGTCAATATTAAAGAGCATCACATGTTCCTTGTCCAAGGCTCATCCAACATGATCCCCTAAGGAGTAATGAAAAAGTTTAAGACCCAGACCTACTAAACTGGAATATTTACAAAGAAAAAAAATCAAAAGTTGAATTGAGAGATTATTCTGCCTGGGTATTCAGATACAAATTACAAATCACTCCTTCCCTTTATTTTCTTATTAAATCACAAGTGGACTCATCATCCAGCTAAAAACAGATGCACTAGGATTATGGCAATGTTTTTATTGTCCATGAAGCTCTAATGTCAAAAGATAAAGTGACCCCATATGGGTGTCTGTGCAAGGTTTGTAAGATCAGGTTTTTTAAATTCATGGATTTTAAAGTCAGGAAATTTTAGAAATTCAAATTAATTAAGGAGGGAGGAAGAGCAGTGAACCAATAAACCAGCAAACTCAGAAACTATGGTAAAAGCATTATTAAACAAGCTTAACTTGTTTATTTGCAATTTCAAATGTTCAAAGTGGTCACATTCACACAAGCGAAATCTAGAGATCCCCATAGAAACTCAGTTATTAGATAGATGGTAGATTCAATCATTTACGGTCTTAAACCTTGTATACACAAGTCCCAGTTCAGTCTTTTTCACATTCAGTCATGCCTTTCAAACAAAAAACCAGAATCTCTGGCTAAGACATAGACAGCTTTGGGAAGTTAAAGATAAAACCAAACGTTTTGATTCCAAGGTGGTGTGTAATGAATCTCTGATCATCTCTCTGCACAGCTTCCAGTTCTGTTTCAAAACATGAGTGTGATGGAGCAGCCTCCCATTTGCACAGATATTCTCTCACACGTGAGCATGATGGAGGAAAAAACCATTTGCCAAGGCCGCTTCCCTGAGGAAGTCCAAGGGATAATGGAGTGAGGCTGACAGAACGATGTGCAGCCGTCAGTCCTGGGGTGAAGGGAGGCAACATGAGGCAGCACGAATGCTTTGTTTGGAAATTGCAGCCCTCCTCCTCCTCCTCCTTAGCCCAAGCACGACGCATTACAACACTCCAGTCATGCAGGACCCCCCTCCTTCCTCTCCTCTGCTTCAGAGGGAGAGAGGATTTTCCAAACTCTTAAGAAAATAACACTTGTTTGATACCAGAAGACAAGTTCAGCAGGCTCAGCCTCCTGTCTCTGACAGCGGCCAACAGCAGATGCTTAGGAAAAAACCCCTAAGAGCTACTCATTCATCACTTCTTATCTATTCCAGCATTCCTGTGCCACTGACAGTAAAGCTCAGGGCAGGCAGAGTCAGCAAGCTCATAATTTAGCACCAACAGTAAAATGTTCCATTCTCATTCAAAGCAAGACATCTGAGCTATCAGAAATTTGAAGCAGTTCAAGACAAAAGATGAAGGGCAGGTACATCTATCAACTGTGCTTTTGGTTGAATTCACATTTTTCCAAGTGCTGGATTTAATGACCCATGAAGTTCCTCCCTGCAATAATATCAAATCAAACAGCACTTTGTTTTCTTTGACTTCAAGCAGTGAGATGAGCCCCAAAGAAAAACAACCCAAGGATCACAGCTATATTTCAGAGGGAATTTGTTTCAGGTTTGAGGCAGTCTCCTCTCTGTCATTTGGTCTCATTTGACATGCTCAGGTATTTCTTACAGATCTTCCCTTTGTTTTAGAGATATATGTGTATATATTTCACACAAAAAGAGAAAAATCTAAGTAAAGATGATCTGTCCACACTGGCCAATTCACTGGTCAGCTCCTGCCAAATGATGTGCAGCAGCTGAGTGCTGCTGCTTCCTCCTGAGCAGAAAAGTTCATTTGTGTCACCCTTCCATTTCAGAAAGAGCAATGTTGTTCCAGGTTTCCAGCTCTCTTCTCAAATGTGAAAACTGACCAATGAATTCAGGAATTATTCAGCTGACAGGGCAATTGCAAAAGCCTGGCATTTCCTTAGGAAGCAGTCTAAATAGAGTAAATAGCCTTATGCAGCATTCAGATTCAGTCTGGGCATCTTTGGTTGGAATACCAAAAATAGTAAGGAGAGATAAGAAGTTGCTCAATAGAAATGTCTTTTAAAAAGCAGAAACCAGGAATGTAACATTTGCAGATATCTGTGAAGCTGGGAAATACCAATATCTGAACCGGGCAAGCTCTAACTGTCACATTCAGTGGTTTTCAGCACTAGGCCTCTAGCAGGTTAGTTCTTACCATCAGAGAGCACCTACCTGGACACAGCTTGCCCTTGGCAAGCCATTTCAAACCCGGCCTGACAGTATATTAACAGTTTCTATTGTCTTTTAAGGTCAGTTTTGGCTTAATCTCTTCTGCAGAGTCAGATGATTAGAACTTGCTCAAGAAACATTTTTCATGGAAAAACCAGAAACCAAAGCTAGGCTTCCTACAATAACACCACACAGCATGCCCAGGTATTCACATCTGCAGTTTTCACTTCTTATGCAATTATGTAGTCTGCTTTGTGTGTTACTAATCAGGCAATTTTACCATTCTATTGCATTTTATATAAGGGCCATTTATATAAGGTCTAATCTCACTAAGTGTCAGAACTAAAAGCTCATTGTTCTCAGGCAGGAAGGCAATAAAATGATCCCAGCAGAAAAGGCAAAGGCCTCCAGGGTCAGTTGCCGGTGGCCACTAACCAAGCACCTCCAGGCTCTCCACACACCTGAAACAAAGCTGTGGTCTGGAAATGCGTCTCCTTAAGAAGGAAACTGGGCAAGGAGGTCAGAAAGCAATGGCTGCCTCAGGGCCTGAGGTTATCACTTCAGCAGATGCTATTTCTGTTCTTTTCTTCTATTCTTTTCACTGAGATGAAAGAGGTTGATGGGAGACACCGATTAAACCTACAAACATTTTGTACTGGTTACTATCACAGGTCGTTGTTCTAAGATTCATGGCACAGGAGCAGTATTACAGACATTGACAAACTATATCAGAACAACAAAAAACATTGTTACTGAAGCCCACGATGAACCGGCATCAGCCATTTTTCTAGGCATGCAAATCAAAAAAAATAAATCCTTCTTTCTGTTGTAAAACAGGACACTATTTAACAATTTATTCAACCAAATATTTTCCAGCTCAGGAGAGAAGTCATGTAGGAATCAGGCACTAAGGTTCCATTTTAGCTTACAGCTCAGCAAGTCAGGTGTAGGTGTGGAGGGAAGTTCGAACTTAGATGTCTATTTGTTTAGAAATCTCACTGTAACTTATATTTTGGCATTCCTAAAGGTCTCAAATACCCACAGACACCGAGCACTCAATCTTGCCTTTCATTGCCTTCCTGTCAACACACAAGGCACAGCAGATATGACCTCCAGAGCTGCTGCTTATTCTGTCAGTCTTGCACAGTGGAAGTGAGAAGCAGTTGTAAATAGTCCAATATGTTGAGTCCCATTATCAAAAGTGGAGGCACACCCTCCATTCCCTACTGGCAAAAAAAATGGTCTTGGAGGGCAATGGCATTTTGCAGAGTCAACCAGGAAATAAAATAATCCCCTGTGATGAAACCTTGCATTAAGAATCCTTCCCACCTCCAAATCTACATCTCAAGCACCAACACCAAACATATTTCAGAGCACACATCAGCTGTTGTACAGAGAATTCAGGCTCAGTCTCCTAGCAGCACCACTATTAATAGAATCTGTTTAGATTAATCTTCAGTTTCAACCTTACCAAACTCTGTGGACTGAATTCCAAAAGCCA
Organism: Donacobius atricapilla; assembly: GCA_013397315.1. NCBI lineage: Eukaryota > Metazoa > Chordata > Aves > Passeriformes > Mimidae > Donacobius > Donacobius atricapilla. The sequence continues at coordinate 131,867 of WBMY01006263.1, read as the reverse complement.
AGATTATGTAGGTATCCATAACAAATTTTTCCTTCTCAGTTTTCTGCAATTGATGTACATAATGTCAGAATAAGTCCAAACAACAACATCCTCAATAAGTGGCTGATCAGTCCAAAAGACCGGAATAAGAATATTTCACCTTCATTACAGATTAAGTGGCCCACAGGGGCTTATGGTTTTGCCAACATGCCTGTTCTATGGTAGAGATGTTTAGGAATTGTATAGTTCTACAGAGTTACTTCTAGAATTAAAGTAACTCTAATGATAGCGTGATAACTTTGAAATTAAAAATATACACATGCTGACATGTTTTCAAACTTGTCAGTTCCCATCTGGAGCTGCATTCACTCATCTCTGCCTTCAGCTTGAAAAAGAGCGCTGTTCATAGAACCACAAATGGAAAAGCACTGTGTGCACAACCCTGGGCCACACAACCCAGGAACGGGATCCATTTGAAGAGTGCCGCAGAGACAGTAATAGCAGCTATATCACACTGACAGGGACTAACAGAAGTCTGACCTCCTTCTGCCCGAGATCCCAGACAAAACTCTCCTCCAACCGCTCTCTAATGCTCCCAGCTCCCAGAAGGACGTGCTCCAAGCTCCAATGGCTTTTAGGTCTTTGGGAAGCAGAGTTCAGTTGAGAGGTAGTAACTACAAACAGCCAGTTTCTCCTTAATAAACAATTACAACACATACACACAGCTGCTTCTTTCCCCCCATGGTTTTAAAGCACTCAAGCCACTACAAAGCCTTTGTTCCTTACAGCCTCTCTAAGTGTCTGTCCCTCAGCTTAACCATTCACATATTGCTCAAAACTATCTGTAACATCTCTTTGTTTTGGCTGTTGCCCCTTCAGTTCTACCACACCTGAATAACATTTATGACAGCTAAAAATATACAGGGATATTAGTGTTCTCTGAAAGAATCTCAGAGCAGCCTCTTACCTGCAATCAAGCACGCAGGAGACGATCAGGGATCTTGTCTTGGCAGCTGTTTTGCTTACTAAGCTACTTTTACTCCTCCCACAAAGAAAGGGTTTCCTTCTTCCACTCCTCTTGTACCCTGAACCTTGAAACGTTGGTACCCTCTGTGTCAGTGTCACCATGACTCTGGAGCCTCCAAACCAGCACATTCTGACCATTGGTATCTCTGGTGCAAATGACTTTTATTGCATTGGTTCTTATTCAGATGGATTTTTCATTGTAGCTGCAGTGCTTTGTGCATCTTCAAATCCCACCTACTGCAGCTGTTATATCAATAATGACACCCCCATGGCTCTCTTTGGTGCCCTACACACACTGAGCATAGGGCAATTCGTGAGGGCAAGGATTGTGTACTGCTTAGCAAATTCTACCTCTTATTAGGCACAGGATAAATGATGTATTTATGATTAAATTTAAGAAGGGACATTGTCTAATTCAGGCCCTCAAAATTGTAGACCATTTTAAAATGATCATGAACTAGTGATATTTCTTTTGCACTCTTTCACTGTTTTACCCTCTCAATATCCAACAGTACCAAACACAGACTCACATATTAAAGATGTAACCCTGGGATCTCTAGTTCCTGTGATACAGCACATCAAGCTCCAAGAAAATCTCATGTTCTTTTAGCTGGCCACCGAATCACAATTCTAGCGAATGGTTTATTGATTATTTTATACTCACCCTTTAATGTAAAAGATAAACCTTTCTGTAAGACAATATTTTTGTGAGACATTAAATGAGCTCCCTAAAGGTTTTGGATGGGTCCTTTTATTTTTTTGTTGTTGACTTATATAGCCAATATATGACAAATTGAAGAAATTAATTCAAATAAAAGTCTATATGAATAGCACCTGCATTTTAGGGGTGAAAAAACTTAGTTCTATAAGATTGACGCTGTAACTTAACACGAGAACAAAGGTGTTTTTCCATCCACCTCCAGCTCAAAGGCTTGACACTGAGAATTTCAGTTTAAGTGGGGACACAAATCACTGGGTAGGCTTAAGCACTATCTGCTTGTCTGCCCTATGCCCCATGGAATCTAGGAACTGACATGTTCTGAACCACTTGCAAGCCTGGTTGGATTGTACAGGCACAGAGGAAAGAGTAGAGAGCAGAAAAACACCCCATTACAATCAATTCACCATGCACTTCCTATCCACTTGAATTTGCAGGGTGGCACTTTGCTCTGAAGAGGAGGTAAAATAAATCAGCAGCCACCTATACAAAATCCTCCTTCTTCTGAGTTCAGTTTGAAGCTCAGGAAATCCAGAGGAGAAGCATGCCAGTATTTAAGCTGAAGAGTGAATCTCACCCTAGATAAAGCTAATCCACCCCATCAGGTCTGACTTTTATCCACAGTTGAAAAGACACTTTGAAGAGAAAATGTTTTGTATTTCAAATGCATCTGTTTTGTATTTTAAAGGCATCTCAATTCTTATGAAAGACCATGCAAGGCAGGATGTCTCCTAAACCTCTCCACAAGAGACTGCTTTTCTTTACAAATCAAGAGGACTGAACCGAACCCTGGGATCTGGGTAAACCTGTAGTTCAGACAGTTTGGGGTTTTACTGCTCGTAAGTAAATCACCTCCTGGGAAAATGGGGAAATAATGCTTCCTATTTGCTATACTTCCATCAACAAGGGGTTGGGTTTTTCCTGTAGTGGAGGGAGGAAGGAAGGAAAAAACCTACAAAGAAATAGATGGCAAGCATAAAGAACTGGGTTCACTACTTATCTGTGCTTAGTAGGATAATGTGCTAACACCTACTGGACCCACATAAACCATCTGAAAATCTCTCAGGTGTTTCCCTCGCGTGTTTGGTTCCATTTTCGGTATCTATCCTCTAAATTCTGTCCACCTGACTAAATGCTGCCTCCCTTTCCAGACCTTTCTCTCCTGCGCTTTAAGAGGGGTACAAGCAGAGGAATGTTTCAGAACATCAACAGTCAATTACCACATTACCTCCTTCAAAAGGGGCACTGTGGCACACTTGAAAACAGCTTATGTTAAGCATAACCTATTTGATTAAGAGAATAACAAACTTCAGCTTTCAGCTAGTAAGACTCACTAAATTCTCAGTTTCTACCTTTACATTTATATGTTGCTGGCAAGACACTTGGTACAGATCATCTAATGCAGGAAGTTTTGTACTTTGCAAGCACGCTTCTTGGGAATGAGAAATTAGGTCCACCAGTGTCCTGTCCCTGAAGGGGAACAGCTGGGGTAAGTAAGCAAAAGTTAGGCAGACTGCATCTGATCACAGCTTATATCACGTGCCTCAAAAGCCCAAGTTACTGCATTATTTTGTGGGAAATATTAGAGAAATAAGGCCTGCAGTGTCAAAATGCAGGCCAAGTTTTCAAAACTCGAATGCTGAACTAAGGCAGTCTGTTCTATACTGTTTCAGATATAAACTCTAAAAATAGAATATTCAATTATGTGTATGATCAATATTTGGTGTCAAGAAAAGCCCACTGGGTATTTTATGGAATTTAGAAACAGATTTACAGTCTTTCAGGAATGAAGCACAGAGATACAGATCCTCTCTGGAAAAACTGATGCATGCTGTGGGTGCTCCACAAGACTGAAGCACAGAATTTGGGACTAAGTTTTAGAACACCTGCGATGTTAATAAGGATTTATTAAGCTCTTTTCAAGATTTCAAGTCCAGTGAGTAGGGAGAGGGGGGAGAAAATATTAAAACCATGAGAATTTATTTTGTCATCACCCAAACACACATACAATATTCTGTAAGAACCCTGCCCAGCCATCTAGATAAGTACCACCAATAATGGCCTAAAAATTCACTCTAATCTGCTTCAAAAGTTTAAATCTCTTTATTTATATATATAGATATCTAAGTAACCGGTAATTTTGGCGTTATGACTCCAGTGGATCAGTGATGCAGCTCTGCAACACTTGGGATTCCCTATGATCCAGGTCTCTGCTGGCAAAGAAGTCAGAGCCTTTGGTCTGAACACACTGGCTGTGACTGACAACAATTTACTGTTGGATCAGCTTTTCCCAGACCTAAACTGATAATTTCAATTCAAGAAACAGGCTTAAAATGGTACTGTTTGAGAAGGTTTACAAAAAGACAAAACAGAAGCTGAGCTCTAAAGGAAGCAGAATTACTACAGAGACTCAGAAGCCTATGCATGATCTTATTTTGTTCAACTGCATTGTAAATCCACCCACTATCCCACAAAAATAACAGATTGCGCTATTCTGTTTCTTGGATGAGATTTTCAAATACTTTCTAGTTGTCCAAAACACGCTCCAAGACTTTTACTAGCAACTTCACCAATAGAAAAACTGACACGCCTCTGGTAGCGCTGCGAGCAGCCCCAGTATGAGATGTGTAATAAAGCACTCGGCCTTTCAGCCATCTGGGCAGTTCGAAGTAAACACTGCCAAATATCCATCTTGAATGTGTTAGCTAAAACACCCCCGGCCAGCAAATGATCTACAGAGCATAACTGGATGTTTGCATGAAGCTTGCAGATTTAAAAAGTATCCACAGGTTTGTTTCAATGTACTAAAATTGACTAAAAGCCCTTCTTTTAAGTATAGCAGTCCCTGTAGATAAAACCTTTCATTCCTTTATTACATGGTACATTATAAAATCATATACAGCTTCAATTGTGCTAACTCATAAAGCATACATTTGATTTCCTGAACTCTAAGACCTGAAACAGTGGGAAGCTGGTCAGCAGTCCTAAACCAAACCTTTCCCACTAATACACCTCCCTGAGCTCTCCTGCAGAACTTTGCCACCCCAATAATGACACATTTTCAAAAGAGCGCCTTTTGAAACATCTCTGGAGTGGCAGCTCCTAGCCTAGTGGTGTGTGAAAATACAGGAGTCCTGTACAGTCTCTCCCTAGACCAGTACTGTGCAGTGTAAACTGCAAACTTCTACAGAAACCCGATGAAGAAATAACATTACATGGTACCTAACAAGAGCATCCTGCTGTTGAGTCAATGAAGTCCTGCATTTCCCCAGATCAAAAGGCAGCAGCTGGTTATGCGCATCTATTTGGTTCAAGCTTTGCACAGGGCAGCCTTCACAGCCTAACACCTTTCTGCTGCATTCCACAGCCAGGAGATTGATACAGCAGCAGGGTCTCTGCTGGTTGGGAAACCACAGTAATTACCACTCATTTACTGCTAATGGCTATTCAAACTCTCGAGGTACTGTCAGAAAAGATATTAATTCAGCTCCTACTTTTTGCTAACCAAAGGCCAGCGAGTCTGCTCTGTGTGACAGTGAAGAGTCTGTTTAAATCCCACTGGAAATAATGGGGCTAAAGCACAGCGAAGAGTTAGGAAAACAGAACCCAGACTTTAAAAGAAGCACAAGTGTTGCTGATGCCTTCCTTTAATACCGGTTTTTTTCTTGTAACGTCATCAGACTTACAAGCAGTCTGAGAAAAGCCCACTAAAGAAAAAGACCTCTAGAACTCCTACCTCTAAAAATCACGACTTCAGCTCAAAGCCCTGACTGTATCAGGGATATATGGGAAAGAACACGTGGTGGCTTTGAGCCATTTCCCACTCTATCTACTGTTTCTTCCCACTGATCCTGAGAAGTTTAAATTTGCTCAACACTATTTCAGGTATTGCTTGAATAAAAACACTCTTGCCAAAGCAGAAAAGAGAAATCAGTCTTGTAGATTTTTATCTAACTATAACTTTGTCTAGTAAAACCACTGTCACTGCAGTCCCACCTGAAATTACCACCCATGAAACAACACCCTTTTGAGAAAGCCACTGTAGAAGCATATACAGTCTTGGTGTGTTTTAGGACAGATTGCAAACAATTTGAATCATAGTCAAGAGTGATTCTTTAAAGCATTCCATTGCTTAGTTGTCTTGCAGCACCTCACATTCATGGACTCTCCTTTAAACCATCCGGGGAATTTTATCATTGATGGAATACTGAATGTAATCACAAAGATAACTACAGCTTGTGAAATAACCTGGAAGCAACTGCAAACTATCTACTGGAAAGCATTAAGGCCAGTCAGCCAGGAAGGGGAAGAAAAAACTGAAGCTTTTTTTGTACTGCATACAAAATGCAGTTCATCTGGGTCTACTTTGCTGCCAAGATTTTATCATGCCTGAGTTTGCGTTTTGTTTTTCTCTTCAAAAGATTAGTGTCCAAGCATATGAATACATGGTATTTGTTTTGCTGTCAAAACATAAATACCATGTGTTTTATCCAGCAACACAGTTCATTTCAAAGACTCATTAGAAATGGAATACATACCATAGGTTAAGCCATTCCTCAATTAGGCAGCAGAGTCTGGGGCAAAATTTCTGACTTCCAACTCAGCCTCTAAAGGCTGGTTATTTTATACTCCACAAGAAAGTACTGATACATTCTTTGCTCTTCTGTTGTTTGAGATCCACTCAAAGTCTCCCAGTGCATGTGTTTTCTTTAAAATTTCATCCCCATCCTTAATTACTTTCTCAAAGGGAACTGTCAATGTGAAGAGGCCCATATATCTGCTCGATTTATAGCCTTTTATTAGCTCCCCCTGCATGTGATGCCAAAGGCTTTTTTTTTTTGCCAAGTCTCCTCAGTCCCTGCTTAAAGCAGAAGCAGATGGTGTGCATTGTCAGCAAAGAAATACATGTTCTGATTTAAGCCATGCTATCCCATTATTTATAGGTAATTTCAATTCTTGCAGAAACTTGAATACCACTTTCTCATGGATAGGACAAGAACGGCTTAGGAGTTGAAACTAACTTGTTTCCAGACCCCCTTTCACTACAAATTATTCCTTCTACATCTATAAGCAGCCCATTTCAGAGTAGAGCTGAGCAGGAGAGGATTTCCCCCAGCAGCACAGCCCAGACCTCTCACAATGCTTCTGCTGAGTGTCTGGCCAAAGCCCTGCCTTTTCCGCAAGTATAGCACAATTAAACCCCAACGCCATTGCACGTACTGATATGATAGATTGGAGAGCCCTAAGTTACCTGACCAAGAATGCCACCAAGCAGTGCTCCAGGTGCACACTGTCCTCTCATCTTTCTTTTATAGAGATAGAGTTCCTACACTTCCACTACATGTTCAAGTCTGCTCAAGTTTCTTTCTCCTCCTTCAGAATTGATTTCTCAGTCTTGGTGTCGGGATTTTTACCCCAACATTCCCCTAGTTATGGGTTTCTGTCTCTCAGAGTCCTGTACCAGAGCTGAAAGATGAGATGGAACCTGCAGCTCAGCCTTCAAAGATGTTTATTCTATTTCTTATCTCAAGGTCTTACAGGAGTGTCAGCACGCTAAGGGAAAAAGCTGCTACAGGAACATGGACGCAGGGTGCAAGGTCATTTTAAAGATTTCTAATCCAATTAACTCTAAAAATGTACTATATTTACAGTTTTGTGCCAATTACTATCACCTATTCTAAACACGCAATTTCAACCTCAATTTCATTCTACCAATGTCTGTGCCATCGTCACAGCAGAAGATGGAGTAGACGAAGAACATGAGACAATGCCCAAAATTATTCATCTTGCTCTGATCTACTTCCATACTAAAAACCCAAAACTACAATTTTTCACTCTGTGACAAACTAACTCTATTTTAAATCTTTGTTATTTTTAAATTCATCTATAAGGGTTGGAATTTTTTCCCATGGACTAAGGTCAAAGGCAATGCTTTCCTGGGGTCTCTGCCAGGGTCTTGCACTCCCCAGGACAGTCTGAGGTGTTTTCCACCTGCCCTGGACTCCAACATCTTGGTACAGAATAGCCATGATAAACAGCATGTGTCAATCCTCAAGGACACAAGAAGAGTTGAGTCCCATTCTTTCCCAAATGCTTCAAAATCTGCTTGCCAAGCAAAGCCTGCAGCTTCAGAGCCAGCAGCATGCAGCTCCTGGATTAGCAGTTAACCAGCTCCCAGCCACTGGCCGACAGCTTTGTGCACATCCATTCAATGGAGTCCATTCCCTTCCTCAACCAGACAGCAAGTCCACAGCACATGCCAACTTGGGTATTGTTAGTTACTCCTCCTTTCTCTCTGTATCCGTCTCATTCTGTGATCCAAATCAGCTCAGCTCATAAAGAACAAGTAATCTGTAGCACAGTTCATAATAAAAATATTAAAAACAATAACTGGCTATGTCCAGTAACATCATGATCCTGTTAGAGCTTTTTCAGTCAAGTTTCCTATCCAGCATATTGTTCAGACACCCGTGTCTTCTTATACCCCTCTGGACCAAAGTCAAACTGTACATGAAAAGGATGAGCCCCTGAACACACCTGTAACACTCTGGTACAGCCTCACTTTAAAATTTTCCAAAGGATCAATCACAGTAGTTCCAGTTGTCTTGGCAAAAATCTCAGTTATGCACGTTGGATAATTAAAACTGAGAAAAACAGACCTCAGCCATCAAAATTCACCCTGGAGATTTTATTACTAAGAGCAAAAAAAACCCCACAGTTTCCTTTTCCAAACCAAACAAAATCCTGGAGTAGTTTCAATACACTAGTCCAACACCTGAAAAGTTCAAAACATTATCTCCTGTTTGGACATGGCTTTCACTCACACATCCCTCATAGGCAAATTATTTAAAAAACCATTTAGGTGCAGCAGAAGGAGGGAACAACAAACTGTGCAGCAACAAAGAAAGTAGAGAGAAATGCAGGTTCTGCTCGATGGGTTTGAAACTGCACAGGATGAAGAAAAAATTGAACTGCTGACTCTTCTGAATAAAGTATAATTGCCCTCCTTCTATTATGGGTGTTTTTATTTGCATATATATGTATGTATGTATATATATACTTTATACGTACATATGTATGTTTGTATGTATGTACATAAACCGTTGAAAACACTATAGAGAGACATTCATTTTCCTGGCTCCCTACCCAATTACCTCAAACCCTTACTGAAGCATCTTCACAAGTCCCAGGAAGCAAAAGGCATCTAAAATGACATTTTCTTAAGTATTTTAATTCCAGAAACATCACCACAAGAAACAGGGTCCTATTCACAGACCATTTAGACCTCAACCAATGAATCTAGCTATCTTTTTTAAGTCACTGAGAGACATGAGAGACAGGATCACTCATCATTCCTTAGTAATACTGAGGCTGTCTGGAACTGAGCTCTGCAGCAATACATTTCTACTGATGCTTTATTGGCCCAGCAAGCTATTTAAAGGTTTTGACAGATTTTGACAGTTATGAATTTGCAGTAATTTCTCCCTGCAGCTATTTTCTGATTTTTTTCTGTATTCTGTCCCCTTCCTTCCCACCTGACTCCTCCAAACATCCCAGCAGCTGAAGAACAAGTGTACAAAGCCACATCTTAATCCTGCCTAGTAGACTTGTACAGGCTACTAAGAACGAGTGGCTCAAAAGCAGTAACCTTCAGTAAGGCAATGCAGAGGTGTTTATGCAACAGCGCCCCTCAAAGAGCATCATATAAGCACACTGTTCACAAGGGCTGCCAGAAGAGTCAGGCATCAGCAGCTCTTGATTCCCCAGTGCAACACATCTGTAGGCTAATTTTACACCCAAGACAGTTTAAAGAAAGAGTTCTGACACGTGTAAGAATATACACCAGAGGTCCAGCATTGCCTCTGATACAACTCAAGCCTTATGAAATTGTAATTTCCAGATGTACATCGAAGACATGCACTAATTCATACCCAACCTACTTGACTGCAAAGAAACTATCAAGAGTATGAAATTGGCTTGGTCAGTCAGGCCTACACAGATAAGAAACGAAGTTTCCCAAAACATGTGTCCTAAACACATCCTCCCACTTATGATATACTTGCAAAACAATCTGATATGACGGAAAAGGAAAATTCATTCCCTTAACATCCTATCTGGGCAGACCAGTTCATAGCTTTTTTCTGCAGCAAGGGAATATATTGTCAGTTTTGTAGCTACGTCTGTGCTGTTCTTTGTTAGAAATGCTCCTCCAGTATCTCTGAAAAACAGCAAATATGTGAGAGACACAGGAGGGAGATGTTGGCAAAAACAAACTTAAGAAAAACACACAGAGAAAGCCAAACCATGCAGTCTGGAAGATCTTACGGTTTTGACACCGGTACTTTGTCCTGCTTGCTTCACGATGGGTGTTCAAGAAGAGGGGAAGGACGGGAGTACAAACAACAGAAGCTTGGGCTCCTGGCCCATAGCAGTGGAACTGAAGTCTAAGATAAAGCAGAGGCAAGCTACAAAAAAACCCAGATGTGGCCTTGCTAGAAAGAACTGACAGATGCTGAGGTACCGCCCATCATCACCTCTTTGCTAAAAATATGGGCCAGAAACAGAACTCTTTCAAAATGACTGGAATCACTCCACTTAAATTCAGTAGGTTTTGGATCAGGTCTTTGATTGGACCAAAAGCAAACTCACCATTTGCTGATCAAAGCTCAACAAGAGCTTTCAAAATACGTACTTTCCTTGGTAAGGGCAGACAGCTTCTAAATTCTCAAAGTTCCAACTGAAAAAGCAACAACCAAAGCAGTCATTGGTACTCCCTCACTATAGTTTGGGAACACAAAAAAAAAAATCTTATCTCTTATTTAAGACTATTATAAGCACATTGACTGTACCATTGCCATTAAATTGAAGCAATAAACAAGAACTTATTAATACAAATAAAATTTTTGAAAACTTAGAATTGTAAAAATCTTTAAAATTAGTCACCCAATGAAACATTTCTCCAAGCTGTAACTTGGACAAAAAGCTCCACTTACACAGAGTGGCTTTCTTTTTATTTGTTTAGAAAGCTTTACAACTATGGTTTGTTAGAAATCTTGAAAAAGCAGCCTCCCCATAATGCACCTTTTCACTTAATTTACAGTCCTACTAAAGCGGTGCCTTTTCCTGCAAACACATTCTTGTGCTCCATACCTAAAGAATAGGATATTACTGTAAATCATGTGTGCACTAGGAAGGAACTGTTAGGTTTCCAATACAAAGTGAAGTGCCAAAGACTAGACAGAATATTCTCCCAAAAAAGAAAACACTGTTTAGCTTCCTTAAGAACCCACAATGAACCTTGCCCAGTAGACTGGCAGGCACAGAGGTAGGTATATGACCTCAGTGATAATAACACAACATCATTAGTATGAGAGTGAAGCCATTTCTTCCACTGGATATTAAACAGCAAAGTATTTCACTGCCTCTAGTCCTTCCCCTAGAGGAAGATAAATCACTGCTGATGTGATTTTCCTCCAGAAAATGTTTTATAAAGCATACTTTAAAAAAAAAAAGTGCTGCTAAGCTGTCTTATTTCTACAGCTCTGCCAGAGAAACTGCTTTTGCTATAAAGCTCTTGTTCCCTTGGACAAAATATTCAGTCTTAGCCTCAAAAAGAGGGAGAGTTTCTTACCTGCACAATTTGTGCAGGTATTAAAACGAGTTTAAAGCTCTCCCATTGAAAGATACACGGTGAAACAGCCTGGCAGCTGGATCTGTAAGCAACATGAAGCATGTCCACCAGAAATGTCTTCTAGAGCATCCTCAAATCTAAATGGGAGATGCTGCCAGCCTGTTTTTGCCAACTTTTGAGGGGGATAATTTCACTAAAAACAGAATCAGACCCTTTCCACAACTAGGCTGTGTAATAGCAATGCAAAATGCTTCGATCAAGCCCTTTATTAGGGACACATTGGAAGGGACTTAAGGAAAATAGCACGTCTGTCCTTCTTTTGTGACTGAGGAATTGTTTAATTGTTACTATAGACGCAAGTGTCACAAAAAGGAGTCCAAAGTTAGTCACACACTTGTACGAAATTGTCTGACTGCCTCCTAATAAGGCAAATTCACAAGTGGAGAGGGAAGATGAGCTCTCTGGCCCACACCACTTTCAGGAACTCACGGGGGAAAAAGCTTCATCAGTAACCCACAGATGAGAAACAAGCCAGAGAAGGGGCAGGGGGTACTATAGGGTCTGTAAAGCACAGCCCTGCCAAGTTTAGCTTTTTCTTGGTTCCAAAACCACTGCAGTATGCCAGGGTTTTCACCAGAGTAATTAATTTCCAATGAACAATAGCATTTTAGCATTTTTATGGTCACACTTGCACACACATTTAGGAAGTCCATTTCCTGCCTTACTGTATACAAGCACGGTGAGGCTCCTAATTTGTTTATGGCTCTCCAGACAATATTTTTACACTTATGGAGAAATAAGATGTAGAAAGTGATTTAAAAAAAAAAATAAAAAGAGAAGGGAAAGATACGAATCATCCTAAATGCTGGTAGCTCAGGAAATGTCTGTGATTTGCAAGTTGGCAGCCCAAACACTTGATATGGAGTCAGCCACCTTTGCCAAGAGTCCATTTTTTAAATCAAACTGCCCAAAACCCAGGCATTACAGGACCTCAGCATTAAAAAAGTGTCAATCATCCAAAATACTACACAGTACCCAAGAAATCTTATCTTCCAGGTGTATGGATCTTTCGCTTAGTTTCTCCAACCTCAAGATTCCTGAAAAGAAAACCGGCCAAGGGAATGCCTCTCAGGATCACTGCTGTGCTCCTCCCCACACTCTGCCTGTCAGACTCACACAGAGGAGGAGACTTCCTCCCTCTGATGGAAGAAGTGCAGCACAGGAGCTGGACATCACCTCACGGCTCCAAGGAAGGGGAGGAGATCTTGGCTTCTTTTACATTCCCTGCACAGGAAAAGGGATTTCCCATTGATAGGGACACATGAAATAGCTTGGCAGCTGGGAGAAACTAACTGCAAGGAAAAGGGATCCTTTAGAATGGTAGTGACCACAATCACAACATAGATAACTGCAGAGAAATCAACAGCGCATAGATGCTACTACTGAGCCTCAAAGCAATGTTGATGCCTCTCTACATTTTCCATCACGATTTCTTAATACTCCTCCACTCGGAACAAAAATAGTCTCTTCAAAATGCCAAATGCGCATGGCAAACATATTTGGCTTCTACATCTCATTTTATGAGCAAAAAATGAGGAAATGGGACTGATCTGTGACAAACAGCAAGACAGTCCAGGTTAGCATGTTCTTTCTCCCATGTAAAATTCTTTGGGAAGAGAGACTATAGATGTAAGGACTTGGGAAAGAATATTTAGCATAGCATCAATAAAACAGATTTTTCACAACAGCAATAAATGAAATGAAAGATTTCCCTGCCATCAAAGCTGTCAGCCCTTTCTGAAAATTATTACAAAGACACAACATTTCCCAGGAAGACCATCATGACAGCTCAGCTTTGTGAGACACTGTCATTTCTTTCTCATTCCTCTTAACAAACACAGGACTACCAAGTTCACTGAATTTTATTAGTTGTGCCTGTATCCCCAGCTACCTGACTATCGTGCTTTAAACTCAGTTCAGGTAGAGATCAGCAAGTTTGCTTTCGGGAGACTGAGGCTCTTGCTGCCCAGCTACCCTGCACCCTTCTGGGACCTCAGCACTGGCTTACAACGAGACAGGATGAAGCATGGGGTAAAAGACAGAGGAAAATATCTCCTGTGGATGGCCACATGCTTGGCACGAGCAGCTCATCACTTCCTGAAATTCTACCATTTGTCTCATCTTGTTTTCCTCAAGGTCACAAATCAGCTTTAAACTGGATTTTCTGTCCTTTCCTACTTTTACAGGAAATCACACCTCCAGCTGGTAAGTATGAAGCAATTCCCCTAGTTATAACCCAGGGAAATCATTTCAGTAGCACAGCGGCATTCATAGTAAGAAACTAGAGCATCTTAATATGGTTCATCCCTTATACTATTTTAAAGAAGTCTTTCCTTCTAATTGAATTACTTGGAAGTGACTCCAAGTTCAGTTCCCTCCAGCAAGCCTGAATTTAAAAATACCTCAGACTGGTCATTCATCAGTGGCATTTCTGTTGCTCTACAAGGCACAATGGTTTCTTTTTATCATTTCTGATTGAATTAGAGCCTTCTTTTAACACCAAGCAAAAGAGTGTTGTAAACTGAACTGATGCTCAAAACTCAATTAACATCGATATTCACCAGAAATACACATGAGCTCTATTTGTTTTTACCCTCCAATGTTGCTCTGTGTCATGAACAACCTACCAGCCAAAAAGTAAAATATTTCCACTTCTAAAGCTCTACAGTTTCCCTTCTGGATAGCCCACAAAGAAGTGCACGCAATAAAATGAGCCTTTCTGCATGCCAGAGGAAGAAGAGAAATGTGAGCCCTCCTTTCAGCCATTCTACCCAAGATCTGATGAAAATTTGGAACCATGCAAAGCAAGATAATTATTTTAAAATATTGCAGTATGCTGTTACTCAATGGAAAAAGCCATGCAATTCTTTGTATACTTGGTACAAGTTCAGTGATTATTCCAGCCCGTGAAATTTTTACACTACATATTCTTGGAATGAGTTCTTTTAGAGGTAGAAAGTTGCCATTTTTTTCCACTAGAAAAAGGGATGTTTCCTTTAGCTGAACCGCTTTATGTTTGCAATAAACCACTGCAGGGTGTGGTGACAAACTGTCTGATAATCACCACACCTACAGGGAATGAAGTCAGTGTGTCCCAGCACAGATTAGGTGTGGCCAGACTGGACAATATCATCATATCCTGTTGAGAATTATTACTTAATGAAAAAAAGCATAACTGGGGACAGGGAGGGTTAAGCAGTGCTGAACTTTAACTCTACACACACAGTACCCAACATGGAAAGACAAGGAAGCAGACAGAAGGATCCACGTGCATCATTTCCATTTGCCAAGTTTGCCAATAAAATCCTTTCCTAAGTGTAGAATATGCAGACTTTTTCCTCCCTTTTCCTCCTCTTCCTCTGTCAAAAGAGGTTAGAATGGCTTTTTTTCTGGTGAGATGATTCAGCACTTACTGGGCTTTTACATTTCAGCAAACACGAGAGGGAGGAGGACAAGCAATAAACATGCAAAATAATTACAAACCCTCCTGAACTCGAGGCAATGCTTACTTTGGTATTGGGGATCATCTTGACATTGCCCAAAGCTCATTATGCTTTTTTTTTTTTTTTTGCTAAAGTCAAACCAGGTTTAAAGTTTATAAGAAATTTAGATTAACAGCAAACTCCTGACACACAGGAGTTGAACTGAAAAATCCCATGACTATGGAAAGGGTGGCTTGGCATCTTATGGAATATTGTGCTTCCTTCTGGAAGTTTTCTTTCCAAGAAAAGTCATCCCAAGGTAGAATTACCCTTCCCTGAACTGCTCCTCTAACTCAAGTTCTTACAATCAAAATTTGAACTCTTTACCCATATTCCTACAGAGAAAAGAAACAGGACTCCCACTAGAGCAACAGTGATTTAAAACTTTGTGACTGTTTCACAACAGACCTTCTCAGTTGAAATGTTCTTTTTCAGTATTGTAACATTTTTCATATGTTTACACTCGAATCAATGTAGTAGTGTCAATTTTAAACGGTTGCTTAGAGCAATAATTATCTTTCAAAATAAATGGTCCAAACATTTCTCCTGCCCTCTGGGGAATGAACAAGCTTTAAGAAGATGGTTGGTTGCTCAAGCAGCCAGGAGACACGGAGGCGACAGCTGTCAATACAGACAGAAACCCACAATTCTCATAATGCAAACCAACAAACATTAAGACATAAAGAAGTCTAAATATAAACCAATTTGATTTCTTTTCTTCCCAAGCTTCTTTCTTGCTATAGAATAAAGAAATGTTGATTATACTATTCCAGACTGGAATGGTAACCACTTTCCCAGCAGCCAAGTCCTCCCATTCTACTCCTGTCCACCCTTCCCTCTGCTGCTACCAACCCCAGTTTGATTCCTGTAGGAATAAAGCACTTTTCTTAGTTATTTTTAAAGACTGGAATTTCATGGAAACCAAAACGTTACCAGATATTTAGTCTGTTTAGTCTTTTCAAACACACTACATTTTTTATTCTGAAGATTTTTAGAGAAAGCAAGGAATTGCATTTAGACAAGAAATTATTTATGCTTATCTCAAAGCCTAAGAGACACAGAGTTTGGCTTTTTCTTTTTCCCTAATCCTTAGAAGTACTAGAGGAAAAAATGTATCTTAAATCTGTGCAGTAGAACTTTTAGGACACAATATCTTCCTTGTTTTATTGTGCCACAAAAACATGGTGATTATTCCTTCTCCCCTTACCAAGAGGAATTGATTTATTTGATTGATGAATAGCTTTGCCTGTAAGAACCTGAAATCACAGTTTTTTCTGTCTCAAATGGTTGCCATGCTTGTAATTATTTCAAAGAATAATAACTACATTCACCCAATCTATTTGAAGTTATAAAAAATCCACCAGTTTTTGAACTCTAATCCATAAAACCACAACTTATAAAGTCACAAAGCATTGCAAAAGAGTCAAACTTATGAAATATTAAACATCATGGAGAATGCAAGGAGGCCCAAGGTTTTGTTCCTAAAATATAAGACTTACATTTATGATACTGCTTAATACATCATATGATCCCTTTTTAGAAGTGAGAGATGGAAGCATCCAAGATAGTCTTGCAGAAATGTGACCACAACAAACTGAAACCCATAATTCTATTTGTAAAAATAGGCTGTAGGCTAAGATTAATGGACATTACTGTAGTTCCTGGAGAAGCAAGCATTTTTCCAAGTATTTCTGCATGCAGCAACATCTTTTCCTTGCTCC
The DNA here is from genome assembly GCA_013397315.1 of Donacobius atricapilla. Taxonomy (NCBI): domain Eukaryota; kingdom Metazoa; phylum Chordata; class Aves; order Passeriformes; family Mimidae; genus Donacobius; species Donacobius atricapilla. The sequence continues at coordinate 115,250 of WBMY01006263.1, read as the reverse complement.
AAGATCGGCTGTGATGATTTTGACAATAAAGAAGAAAAATGCATTGAAACAACCCAGATCAATCCAAGGGAACCCAAGTTGCTTATGACCTTAAAGCTTTCCCACTTTATAGATACAATATTGGATTTCTCACCTTCCTTAGACTAATAATTGAGTGAAAAAAACCAGCCCCAAGCCCAGCAACTTGACACTGCCAGTTCATATTCACCATCAAAATTATTAAATTCATTAAAGTGACAACACTGGCATAAAGGCGAGCGCTCAGAAAATTGGACTGCTGGAATAAAACTGTCCATGAATCTTTAAAGTCACTTGCATGTAACAAGAGGGCCAAATGTAATCTCTTGATTGCCTGAATTCCCTAAAGGGCTGCTGCTGCTCTGCACGCTGGCTGAGCAGGTACTGTTCAGGATCACTGTACCCCACCATGTGGCCTCGGGCCATACTCGCTGCATGCCGTGCACATTCTGTACTCAATATAGAATTGTTCTCCTTCTGGGATGTTCTGGTATAATTAACTTCATATGAGTGTTTTGCTAACATCAGCATTTATCATTTTAACACCCCAGGAGTTATTATCATCTCTCTGTCTCAGTCTGATTTTGTAGATGGGAACCCAAGATGCTGTGTGTCCCCCAGAGCCTGACTTTTCAGGGACCTTGGCATTTGGCAGGCAGTGAAAGGGGCACTGCCAACACAACATGAACTTGGTACTGCTCAGAGCTAGAAGTTCAAGATGCCACTGCTCTGCAAACAAACAGAGACAGCAATCACTGTGAGATGACTGAAACCTGCTCACCCAGGTGCTTGCAGGGTCTTTGCCTTCCCCTGCCCAGCTCCCTGACTGCCACCTTAGAAGCACTGAGAAAACACATGACTATTTCTGAAATATCTGTTTCCGCCCTCATTTCTGCTGCTTGTAGGATCCAAAGCCTGGGTAAAGAGCCCCACATCTCCTCCTCAGTGAGCAGGGCTGCCCGCTCAGGGTGGGGCAGAGGTCCTGGGCACCAGATGAGAGCGAACATCAAGAGACTGTGGCACTCTGCCCATGAACACAAACCCCACTGCTCTTGTAGGGACAGAAAAGTCCAACCACAAAAGCAATCCTGTTGTCCCATTTAAAGTCCCTATGGTTTAGTCTCACTGAACTTGAAGATTTGATAGGCAAAACATTTTTTTTAAATCATTGTGGTTTAGCCTAAGCACACAACCCCCCCTTGGTGTGAAGTATGTTTCTTCACTCAAATGGCAAATTTCACAGAACTAAACCTAAGGTCTTATGGTGGAAGTGCTGGGGATAATTACGATTAAGATACACTGCAACTTGCAATTTAAATTTCAAGCAGTGATTTCATGCACAAGGGAGGTTAAGGGGGTTCACAAAAAAATGATGCCAACAGCCATGGCAACTGCAGAGAGAGCACAGAACTGACCCTGTCTGCTATTGGCTCCACAGGAACAGAACCACGACAGCACTCCTGATGAAAGCCTCCATCAGTGCTGGCACACAAGGGGTGTAAAGGAACGCCGTGGGGCACACGGCCTGATAGCTCTTTCAGAAGCAGCAGAGGGTAAGTCACCTTCTGCAGTCATAAACAATGTCCCCAAACCCATCACAGCTTTTAGTAATTCCACTTGTTGCTTCTGTCTTCCACTCACGTCAGAATCCATTTCACTGCTTGAAGTCTCACTTTCCCATGTTTTCCCTCCTATTCACATAGTACCCAAAGTGGCCAGCAAAAGTTAGAATCATAGTCTACATATTTAACTTGTTCAGTTTCCTTACTTTTGGAAGCTTTCCAGATGGAAGCCAGGAAAGCAGGTTTAAGAGACAGGAAACACTGACCAAGGGTTTGAGAAGCATCTGAAAGTACTTGCTTTTAAGGGGACTACATTACAAATACTATTTTTATTCTAGCACAAACCTGGGCAGTTTTCAATCCAATGCAAACCTTGGTGGCAACACAGAAAGCTCTGATTTGGACAAGCAATATGCTCTACTTTGACAGAGCTAAATAAATACAGGAGCTTAAAAATAGTAAAGAGGAGACATTAAATAATACCTTGGATCTCCTATCTCATTAACTTATGAGAAACCTGGGAATGTCAGACAGAAGGGTTCCCCCTCTGAAAGTGCCAACTTTAGAAGATATAGCACAAACAGTGGCTTCCTACAGCCCTAGTCATCTCATTCCCAGGCAAGCTTGCTGCTCAAATGGGAGGACAAAGAGCAGAAATCAGTGTCACTTCACACTGCTGTGGTTCTCTGGAGCTCTGCACTCTGCTCCCTCATGCCCAGGTGCCAGTCCCAGCTGCTGCAGTTTGAGGGTCTGCAAATGGAGCTGCTGTGAAAGGGCACACCCCGACTGTGAAGTCCTACTCAAACAGAGGTGACAAGGTCTGCAAAAATTGCAAGTCCTTTCTTTTAATTAAATACATGCAGATCAATAATCACTCTTCTAGGTATGCATAGTCTTGAGTTAATTAAACCAGTTAGTTCTTTTCTTTCCACAGCAATCAATGAAAACCATTTTTATTAATTAGCCCCAACAGCATCCTAGCTCTGAAGAGTTTAGTATAAGCTGAACAAGTGCAATATACAGGGGAGAAGCAAACCCACCTGTCTTTAATCTGTGGAGAGAAATTGCTTTATTTGAAGTTCTGTTTGCCTTCCAAACAAGGCTATGCTGAAATTAACTATGGGCCATAATATCTTTTTTGTTTTCAAAAGAACACTTGGCAAAAGAGTTTATCAAGGCCAAGTACTTACTCTCTCTTACCACAGAGGAGATAAAAAGACAGACAAACTTCCAGCAAGCGAAATTGCACTTTTCATTAAGAACATAACTTTTTGAGAGAGTGCGTTTTCAAGTTTTGTAACTAGAACATAAAAATCATGCAGTACACACTAGTGATTGAAGAAGCTGCAAATTATAACACAAAATTCCCAGTCCTGCTGGCCATCCATGCTCACACCCACTTACAAAGATTAGCTGTTCATACAGCTACAGGAGTGACACTGGTAATCACTATAGTGCAATTTATCACTTTCTTTGCAAATGCAAGAAAATTAACCAAATAAAAATTAAAAAAAAAAATTAATTTGTTCTATACATATTTGCTGTTCAGTGACAGACCAGGAATGCAAAAACTCCATATTGCAACTCGGTCTCCTTTTTTGTGCTAAATACCATGACAACTTCCATCCTTTACATTATTTGCTCATTCAAGTATTCATAATTCTTTCCGCATGACACAAAGAGGCACATCAGTTCCACTAAAATTTCAAGTACTCTTTTGCACTTCCTTAAATCAGTGAAATTGTTAGTATACAGAAAGAATTAAAGTCACTGGTAAACTGGTAGGTGGGAGTCACTTCCCTTTTCTAAGATTTTTCAAAATAGCTAATGAAGGACAGGCTTTTTATAAAGCTTGGTAGGTGTGTAAAAAATGTTTAAGCCTTAGGATCTGATTTTTTATTAGCCTCTTCTTTTGGACCTCTGACACTGCCCACATGTCTCTGGTTACTCTGGAACACATTTCAGCCCAGAAACAAAACAGGAGGCAGCAGGACAGACTTGCTTTCTTCCTGTCAAAAGGCTTCAAAGGAAGGTCTCTCATGTCCCATTCCTAGTGAGCAAAATGTCCCTGCCAGCCCCCGAGCACCTTTCTGAAATTGCCAATGGCAAATGAAAATCCAAAAAGTGACCAAAGCGCTCACATCCACTTTATCTCTCACTCTTCCTCTCTCCTGTGCAGGTTTGTCCTGTAAGCCAGTAAAAACCACTGTTGTGAGGAACAGCACTGTTGAAAAAGCCAGATTAAACACTCACTGGTTCCCAGTCATTCTTCCCTAAAAACCATTGATTTGGGCCTCACCTGCTTAGGCAAAAAACACCCAGGAGAACAGGAGGGATAATCCAGAACTGTCACCCCAGAATGAGACAACAGGCCTGGGGCATTGCCAGGGGCTCAGAAAAGGCCAGAAGCCTGAGGTGGAACTCGGTACACAAGGATCATGTTTGGCTGCCTGAGGAAGCTGCGATTCCTGCTTCGAACAGAGCAGGTTTAAGGCTCCTGTGAGTCATCCCCACTCGATATTGTCCTTCCTTTCAGCAGGTGCTGCAGGTGCCAGCCAGGGCTGTGCCTCAGAGGAGCCGCTGCTCTCGGAGCAGTTTCAGCACAGCAATGGGGAAGGAGTGTGCTGAGGAAGACAAGCACTTTGCAGCACACAGCTGAGCACTGTAAACCCCCCACACAGACAGGGGACTGTTAATACATGCACAAGGACATTCCTCCCCAAATCCCCAAACTGCTTAAACAATCCTCACTCTGTCAGTAAGAAACAGGAATGTTCTTCGAAAGCCCAGGATGAGTTTGCTACGGGAGGATTTTTATGCTTGGCTAACAACTTATTGAATGAGCCAACTAGATTCACTACATCTAATTTGAGCTTCAAATATTCAATATATTCCTGGCAACAACTCTGCTACATACTGAAGGACCTCCTACTCCAGCAGATATTTGTTCCAGTTGTAATTTAAAAAACTAATTCATTAAAATGCTGTCATGGTATGATAATAGTGTTTTTAATAACCTGTAAATCATTTAAATGCTAAATTCTTTTGAAATTCAGGGAGACCTAAAAACGGCCCGTCCTACACAAGGCTGGGCAAAACACTGACAGAAGAGCTATTCTATACTCCAAATCAATTCTCTTCTCCAGTCAGCTTTTAGAGCTCACTGCTAATATTAGCTTTGGGACTGCATGAGATTTTAGAACTGAACACAAGAGAGGCGCTTTTCAGAGGCACACTTGGAAAACAGTTTGGTTCCAATAGGCACTGAAGCAAAATTCTCCATCCTCTACATCAGTGAACTATCAACTACAGCAAAGCTTTTAGAGTGGCTTTAAGATTTGGGAGAGCAAGGGAAAAGGATGACCACTTTTCTGTCTCATCCAGTTTCTGTGAGAAAGAGTTGACAAATTCAGTGGTCTGAGCCTGGATAAAAAAGGGAGAGTGAGCACCAACTCCTTGCCAGTCGTGCTAACTGGAGCAGGGGAATACTCACATGGGGAGGGAGAGCAGATGGGGCAAACTGGCTTTTTAAACCATTTGGAAATAAACAGTGGATTCAAGCAGCAAGTTTGATTTAAACAACTCTAATCTTGCACTACCAGGATTATTTGTTCAATGTTTAGAATAATTCCCGTGTTTCAAAACAAACCTATAATTTATTTTATGTTTCAATCTTTCTTCCTGTGTGGAAGATATTTCTATCAAAAATAAAACATTTCCAAAATTGTCTCCCAGTTAATGAAGTCTTTGTACCTGAAACAAAAGGAAAGAAAGTGCAAAGAATAGGAGATTAAACCCACTGCATTAAAGTGTGCCTGTCAGCACAGAAAAGAACAGCTTATATGTCACTTATATTTGCTCCAGGCACTCACAGCAGAGTTACAGCTTCAGTTCAATGTAACACTATTTTCATATACTTGAATTTCTTGCATCTAAAACATTAACCAGATTTCGGAGTTAACCTGGAATTCAGGCTGCACAGGTAGACTGCAAATTAAAGAGGTTTCTCATCAAGTCATTCTGCTTAAATACAGATGACCTAATGCAACTGGTGATGCTCACAACCAGAAGTGTTGATAGGTCTGACTAACGAGCACAACAGTAACAAGGACCACTGTATCAGGTGCTGAGGGAAAACTGCTGTTCAAACTTAGCTTAGGTGGCATTAACTATTACTGCAAGCCAGAGTCTGAAATAAATACATATTTAGAGTGCATCAGCTTTTGCTATCCAGCCATGAGGCTCTGAAATCTTAGAGAGGAGCCTCAGCTTGTTAGCTGAGTAAACATACTTCCAGCAGTCTGGATACTGTACCAAAATAAACAGAGGCATTAAAAGCAGTTCTCCAGTATTTTTAAAGGGGCCCAGGATGGACAGTCAATTTGGTTTACACACAATATTTGGCATTAATTCTAAATTATTGAGAAAAATGGCTGGTAGACCTGAGCAAGTCCTAGAAGAAGCCGCCTCCATGCTGGCAGGGCAAAACGCATTGCTGTCACACTACCAAGTTTAATGCATAACTGTCATCTATTGACAGGTGTAGTATGGGCAAAGGCAATTATGATGGAGCGCTTCAGGACAGGAAAAGAGAAAACTGCAAACTGGGCTGAAGCTTTAGTGTTTCCGCTCTGGAAACTTCATTTCTCACAGAGCTTCTGACCTAGTCACTTTTCCTGACATTGACAGAAGATGATTATTTCTCCTTGGCTCTTCCTGTGTAGTCTCCAATAATAGGGTACAGCTGCCAAAGTTACCCAAACATATCTCTGTAAAACTGTGGTAAATGTTTCACATTTTATCCTTCTACTGATGGACATGGATGTTACTGTGGGCAGTTTCCACATCTTTAAACCTTTTTTAGTCCCCAGAGAAGAGGCAGCTGTCCTCTGGAAAATTTCCTCTAAAAATCTCAGCCCTATAACCAAACCCCATCATTTAAGAGGGGTAAAACTAACCCCATCAAGTTTTCTCTGGGATTAGCAAGAGGGACAAGGCTATTCAGCAGCCAGCCAGCAGCAATGCATTTGGCCTGTGAGGCTACACAGAATTACCTGCTGCCAGCCCCTGGTGTGGGGACATTTTCAGCTACAGCCTCCCACCAGCGAACTCCCTTCACCAGCAGCTTAAAGAGCACAAGAACTGATGGACGTTGTGTCCTGTGCTTGGCCTCCAACAAGCCCCAGAGCATGACAGAGAGGCTACAGTGGAATATGCAAATGGAGGATCCTCGAGTCACAGCTGAAGAAGCCAAATTAACGTGACTCACAGAATCACAATGGAAATTCTGAGGAATTTCATAAATCAGTGAGCCATTGCTGCACTCTGACATTCAGCAACTTTCCTGGAGAGAGATTGCTAAGCGCTACTAATAAACAAGTAGTTCGTTCATAGGCAGAAAAAATAGGCAAAGCTATTTTCCTCCCAAATTGTTTGACTGACCTTGTGGTACAGGTAGGGCTGGTGAAGGTCAAAACCACATTTTTTGGTAACAGTCTCCTCCAGTATGTGAAGACTGATATAAATGTAGAACTGCTGGAACATCTATGTAGAAATGTTTACACTTTGGGGTTTGGGTGCCCGTGCCCAGATGCTGAGGGCTGCTGGGGCTCTGTGAGAGGAGCCCTCAGCCAGGCCATGGCATCTCAGGAAAGGGTAAAACCTGCACGGAGTGAGGGGAAAAGTGTGAGGAATGTCCCTGGAGTGAGGGGAAAAGTGTGAGGAATGTCCCTGGAGTGAGGGGAAAAGTGAGGAATGTCCCTGGGAGTGGCTGTGTCGGATTCCCTGGCAGCCAGCACAGAGCAAATCCCACTGCAGCCTGTGGCAGAGCCTGTGCTGAAGCAGGCGGTGTTTCCTGAGGGAACACGGCAGCGGAAAGGAACTGCAGCCATGGAGAGCCCTCACTGGAGCAACAGAGAGGGCCTGAAATGGACTGACCACTGCCCACATTCCCCCTCCCTTCGGCCCTGCTCAGCGGGCAGGAAGAGCTGGAGGAGCAGGGAACAGAGGAATAAAGCTGAGCTTGAAAAAAAACGAGTATAAGGGGAAGGTGTTTAGGTTTTATCTTTGCTTTTCACCGTTCAAATCTATTTTAATTGGCAATAAATTAATTTTCCCTGAGTTTAGTTTGTTTTGTCGCTGATGGCAACTGGTAAGTGACATCCCTGTCTTTATCTCAACCCAGGAGGTTTTTCATCCCCTTTTCTCCCATCCCGTGAGGGGGAGAGTGCCAGAGTGGCTGGGTGGGCATCCAGCCAGCCGAGGTCACCCGGGAAGGGCAGGCAGAGGGAGAGCGCGGAACGGGAATCCGCCCGGGCTGCTCCATGTTGGGCTGCGAGCAGCACGAAGCCCTTACACAGCACTAACTCGGCCTTGTAGCGACGGCTCCAGCACCTGGAACAGCCTCCCGGCACAGAATAGTTCCAGCAGCTGTGGCTATAAACCAGTGATTCTAGAGGAAACATAAGCAAGGGTGCGTTTAAACTGCTGTCCACACCAGCTCATTGATCTTTCATGCTGACATTCACGACCCTCACCATCCTTCAGTCTTGGATGGTGAGGGTACAGAGGGAGACAGGTCTCACACAGAGGGACAGAGGAGAGACAGGTCTCACACAGAGCACTGAGGAAACAACAGCTAAAAAAAAAAAGGAAAAGAAAAAAAAAGGGAAAAAATTATGCTTATTATTATTTATCCCGACTGTACTTGCAGCATCTCCAAAGGACTACAGACTAGCATGGTCCTTATGTAATACCTGCCAATCACCTCTTCGAGCCAGAAACACCAGACAGAAAGCCATCTTACAAAAAAAAAAAAAAAAAATATATATAAGGGGGGAATATTCAACTTGATAGCTTTAGACTCAATAAGATACCGGACTTGATGAGAATTCAGAGAAAGGAGGTAAGAATCAAGGAGAAGAAGTAAAAAGAAAAAAGAGCAAAACCCCATTATTTTATTTTTGAAGACTGTTTATTTGAAATTGCTGCTGACCATAAAATGAACAAAAGTAACAGGAAATAAAATATTGCCATTGCTAAGTGCTGTGTTTTCATGATAATATGGAACAGCATCATATGCCGCAATAAAATGTTTTAGCTGATCATTTCTTGTCTTTTTGGCACTCTGCTGACACACTTTTTAAAGTGTTAATTAAAAAAAGAATCAAATCAACACTACAAATTGGATAGATTTGTGCCCTACAAACAGTCTCTTCTGACCAGTAATTTGTGGAGCTGGGACTCAGCCAACTTCCAATGAATCCGTGGAGAGTTTCCAGCAAACTGTCATCGCAGCAGGATGCAGTTCTTGATAGGGTGATCATACATGGCAAGTGAAGTGATGCTGAACTGTCACTAAACATGTCTATTTTATTGTGCCTGAACCTTCCTTTAAGGCTCACCCAAAAATAGAGATTGACAGTTTATATCCAGATATTCATTTATACCATAATGCACCTAAAACCCCATGGTATCCTCACAGAAACAAGCTTTTTGAATGATTATCATGTTGTGGGAGAACAACAGAGAACACTGGACCAGCCACAGCTCTAGAACACAAACACTTTTTTATATTTATACATCAAATAGGCCATGACAAGAGACCTGAACATGCAGTACTTTCCCCTTAGGGATTCTGACTTCTTTCCTTTCTATTTTCTTTAATTTGAAATAAAGTTAGATTTCATAAACATGAGAGCATTTTAAAGTGTGCCTAGAGTGCGGCACTCATCCTGTATTCATCTATTGCTAATATTTTTAGAAGGCTATTTCCAAGATACAGGTAAATAAGCACAAAAAGAATGCTAATCTGCATGCAAAATACTACTAATAATTTGGAAATTCAGTGTAGATGTATTGACTTTTGACAGGTTTCTGATTTCTGTACATGGATCCAGCCAAGGCTAGCAAATACAGAGTAAGAATGGGCAGCCTAAGCCTCCCTTGATGTACCTTCTCTCCAATAGCCTTCAAAATACCACAGGTAATGTCAGGAAAGTGATAGTTAAGTGTCTGTGTCCTCTTAGAGAAAATGCAAAATTCCTTCTGTGTTACTGCCTTGGAAATCAGAATATCCCTTCTCACCCTGTAACTTCTTCCTTGGATACATAAGATGGGGGGAGCTGTGGGGGAGAATGAAAGAAATCCTTGCCTACTGCACAATAATTCATAATAGCACTATTTTATATTCTCCTGTCTTTCCATCCTGCCCCCTACCACTTAAATGGGTGCAGGCTGCAAATTGTCTGAAATGTCTTCTAAAAGAGATAATTTATCTTAAATGGTTGTTTTCTGAACTCAGAAGAACAAAAAGAGCAAACAATACATTTTAAACACTGTCACCCTATGGAAGAAGCAGATTTAAGAGGACTGACTTTCAGAGGGAAAGCTCAGTATTTCCTGAAATTCAGAAAGACTAACTTGAAAACTAAGGAGTGAAGAGAAGCATCTGAACACTAGCAGCCACTGGAAAAGCTGATGGAATGTGTTCAGATATCTGTTGATGGGAGTGAGAAGGCACAGGTATAAAGCAATATTGCATATTTTCCATTCTCCATCACTTTGCCAAATTAACTCTTAGGCTGCAATCTTTCTGCTACCTCTGCCCTTCAAGCAAAGTATTTGTCCTTATTTAGGTTTTAACCAAAATGATTCAGATGTTTCCAAGAGGAAGCTGAAGAACCTTACTCTTTTCTCCTGTTGAAAAGCTTGTCCCTTCAGAGTTACAGAACAGAGTTTTGTCCTTGGGCTGCAGACAGTCATCTTTCAGAAGGGTAAGGCCCAGGACATGTGCATGATAAAGGCAGCTGAAGGAACACAATCAGCCAAGCCAGGAGGACCAAGAGCCCTCCAAGGGATCTAATCCAAGCATGCAGAATACCTTGGAGCAATCACTTTGCAGTGAGATTTCAATGGGCAGGTCAGGAAAGCAGATTCAGGTTCTAGCTTAAATGGGCTTCAACTCATTTCAGTAATTCTTACACAGCTTCATCAGGTTATTTAAACAGGCACAGTTAAGAAAAAGTGAGAAGGGAACTAAAAGGAAAGATCTGAATTAGATGCAAACTGTTTAATTAACTAGCTCAACATAACTGTAAGCTTTTTTTATTAAAAAGGAAAAGAAGTGCCTTCCAAAAGAAGAGGACTAAAACACAGAATGTATATTAAAACCTCAAGTTTTCTAACTGAGGAGTTGGCAGGACTCACATGCCCAGGGGAATCAATCCCTCATCAGACATGCAAGCATCCACCCATCATGCATGCATAGTATGATGCTTTGGAGACTTATCACAACATACACAATGGCAGAAGCAGCCCAAAATAAATGGGCTATTTCTAGAGGAATCAAGAAAAAAACTGGCAACAAGAGACACTTTCTTAATGATGCCAAGACGATATTACACTCAAAATAGCTTTTTCTCATTTCCAAAACAGTTGAAGCAACAAAAACAAATAACGTCACTCTCAAAGATGCAAACAAAAGCACAAAACATATTAATCACAAAAATGTGGGATCAGTGCCTCCCTCCACTAAACAGGGCTCTCTTGTGTTCAGAGAAGGACAATGTAACTGGCAAATTGCTCCACATCTCTTTCCCTTTTGACCAGCCAGCTACTCAGCTTACTGTTCTGGAGCAAATAAATTCACAAAGAATACAGAATGTCTTAGTGGGGAAGCAGATAGAAATGTTGGTCAGCTTCTTTGGAGAGGATGCCAAGTATGTGTGAGTCACAATAAAGACAGTGGCCCACTGAGAGCACTTACAGTTTCACTACAGAAGAGTTGTTTCAGCAACCCCGAAAAGCCACCCCAGCTCAACAAATGAGATTAGATTTTGAATTGCAACTTGTAAGGCCTCTACTCCGGCATTTCAGCAGGTAAACAAGCAGTGGATCACCCTTTGTGTGTGCATTGGGCAAAAGGCCTTATCCACCTGAACAGACTGACCTGGAAATCACCTGTTGAGAAAGACAGAGAACAGCAAGAAAAAAAACAGTACAAGAAGCAGGCAAGACACAGCCAGGTAAGCCCAGAGGATCCAGAGTGATGGAAAAGACCAAACGTAGGAAGTGAGAGATGTGTTCTGTAAAGGGCCCATAGCTTAGTCCACAGCCATGCCTCTCCCTAAGAGGCAGAGCGGCTGGAAGCAGCTACTCAGGACACTCAAAACCCCCGCTGTTCACCATTTCCTTCTGCTGTCAAGTGCCTCTGAAAGGTAAACCATGTACTTGGGTTATGCTAAAAGTCACAGGTCACGGCAGCGACAGCAACAGTGACGTTTGGAGTCAACACAAGCCCTCGGGCCAGATCCCACAGAGGATAAAGAGTCTCATACGGGAAATGAGAGGTGGAGAAAATGTGTGTCTGGAAACGTTCTTCAGGAGCACTCTAGGACTCAAAATTCACAACCCCCCAGCACCCACCACAGGAAGAATTAAAAAAACCCCACCTAGATGTAAATGAAGAGATGATAGCTGGCTAAGAAGAGCATGTCTCTTATCAGATATGAATTATAAATCAAACACAGCAGGCTGGAGGAGGAATCATTAATTTTTCAGTTCTCGAACCACAGATATCATGTTTAGCTCTATCCCACTAGTCTTTGTAATACAATGCAAGAAAAATTACTTGCAAAAGTAACTAGTCTTTGTGGAATTACATACAAATAAAAGTTTAAAGACTACAATGTTACCATTAAACTTTTAAAGAGAGACAACAAAGCTTTAGTACACTTATCTCTCTATTCATACATTCATGCAGTGCTCAAGAAACAAAACAGTCTTGCTGCATGACAGATGGCCCAAAATGACTTTAGATGGAGTAGAAACTATAGAATTAAGCAAATCTTCAGAAGTCCTCTCTGAAAGAACGATCTCCATTGAGTCCTGGGGTGACAGGGTTTCAGCCTGTAGTTGACACATCTGTGTAGAACTTGCCAAGCACCAGCACTCTAGTTGTACAGCGCCTCTCTGCCTTAGTGTAAGAAGTAAATAGGGATTATAGCACTGATGACCTTATTCACAAGGTACACTGCTGGAGACCAGAGGGGATGGTGACGTCCTAAGGAGTAGCACGGCTTTGGCTGAGCAAAGTCTACTCAGCTGAAGCAGTAGAGAAGGCAAGTAGATGTTTTCCAATCTGTTTATTATCATCAGTAGGCCAAATTCAATGGCACATGTAAGACCTTGTATCTTACTATCATTGCAATCTATTTGTCAAATGCCATATTCTAAAAATACACAAAGATGACACAACTGGAACCATTTCATTTCAAGGAACCAACCCTTCTAATACTATAAAAAAACCATATCTGCCTGTCCTCCTCCACGGTCCACCAGATTCTTGAGAGCACTGCTCATACAGGCTGGCTTTGATTTCAAAATTAATAGATTATGTAAGATGAGGGAACATTCTCAGCAGAGCTCTGCCAAGAGGAGCTGAGGTGCTCCTTGCATTTTATTTCTGATACATAACTATCTGGACATGGATTAGAAGTTTTGTTTCACAACTAAAAAAAATATATTACATTGATTCAATGGCCGCACCCAGAAAGTCCTGTTATTTTAATCCTGCATTGTCTTTGCACTGAAATTTCTCTAGCAGATATCAACTTCCTTTGTTGGTGCAGATGCTACAACTTCCATACAAGATTTAGAAGTCAACAGATTCAGAGGCTTCCGATCTCCTTCTGTTTGACTTGTACTGTGTATCAGAAAGCAGCCATTTTATATACCTCTTCCTACAGGATGCTCAAAACTTAGTAATTAAAAAAAATCCAGTGCCTGGATGCTCTGTTTTTGCCACAAAGATCATTACCCATTTACACAAGATACAGTATGTGCAAAACCAGCTTCAAAGAGAAAAGAAATATGTGAGACTTATGCACCACACAACATAGAAATGAAACAATTAAAAAAAAACCCACCAAAATGAAACAAGAACTTAGAGACCTAGAGTTACTGGTCAAAATCACAGGTCTGAGCACATGAAGATGACCATACAGACATTCTCAAGACCCTGCTCCATCACTGTGCCTTGGAATGTTGGAAAATAAGCCAAGCTAACAGCATGGTTCCACAGAGAAGTCTCGAGGCAGTGGCTCCTGAGCCCAGTGCCAGACACAGACCCCATGGAGGGAGAGCTGCCCACCTACACAACTCATGGCTCCTGCTGTCTGGAGCCAGGAAACTACATCATCAAATGCTGGGGCTTGGTAAAACACAGGAGGTGGTTCAGCAAGCTGCTGACAGCAGACAAGGGTTAACCACAGCATTATTAGATCATAACACATCTGGAGAGTCTTATTGCTGGGGCAAACATTAATCTTCAGAGAAAGCTAAACATGCAAAATGAGATCTCACTCATGAGAAAGAACTGAAAGGGAGGTTATTCACAATGAAAATAATCCTAAATAACTTTTGAAACTGAACTGGCTGAGAAGGGGGAGAGGAAACGTTTTTCCACAAGAAAATATCTGCCTCTCCTAGCTGACTGCGAACAGAGTAAGTAGAAAAGTTTTAAGCTGAACTTTTTCATTTTGAAGCATTTCTATGATTGACCCAAGTTTAAATTAAAATGATGCTTGTTTATAGAAATGTCCACGCTTTCCTTATTCCCAGAACTGTACTTAAATTGTGTTGATATAGATATTACATTACATTATTTCCCTGAAGACATGAATAAGAGCTAATGTAAACGCCAATTTAGTTTTAAGAATCCTGGGAGAGTAATGCTTTGTCTGGCTTTATTTATGAAGGCCCTTACATATTTAAGCAGTCTCAAGTTTGCTTTGTTGGGCTCCAACTTGAAAGGTAATTTGTTAATTTAGGAATATTCTGTGATTAGTTTAGTCTGAGTGTGTACCAAGGTTTTCTGGAGAGTAGTCATTTAATGGTACACACATACACGAACAGCTGCTTTGGTGTTTAGATTTCAAATTCAAGAGATTTTTTTTCTGCACCTGGTACCCCTGTCTTTTGTTGCTGGATGATCTGAACACACAGCCGCAGAGTACAGGTATTTCATAAGGATTTCACATTTGAAGTGCACAAATTCTGTGTTTACACTTTCACAGAGAACCATGGTAACCACTGCAATATCTAAATATGGGTTACTGTACAGTTTATTCCACAATATCCATCCCAAGAAAAACAAAGAATCAAGCACCCACTAGTGTTTCCACAATACATTTAGAGCGCAGAATTTTAGGCACTTTGGACAGCTTTGAAGCAAGTCTAGGTAAATTGCATTAGTAATTGCAATAAAACCAATCAGTGACTAATTAAATCCTCTTTCTGGATAAAGATTACTGGCTGAAGATTTATGTAGTAGACACTACACTGTGGTGTACTCATTGGAATTAATTTTTCCAATCACCAAGTAAGGATCCCTAAAATTGCCTCTCCATGGTAAAATAAGATCAAGGCTGAGTAGGTTTTTTCAATCTGTGGTATCCTTTGCAAAAGAACAATACAGAATTTCCATTAAAAACTGCAGCATTTCTGTCTCAACCCCCATGCCTCTTCCTCTCAATTTCATTAGCTGCTCCCAGTGACAAATGGTCAACTAATAGCAGCTCTGTAACAGTGCAGCCAAATTGAACATTACTCTTGGATTATAGAGAAATAAGTGTTGTATCTACTGGCTTGAATCAAATGACAGTAAATCAGTGTTCCACTTCTACACTGATTAAACGAGTGTAGCTTGTGTAGCTTTTACAATACTTCTCCCCCACTCCAGTGTGCATCTCCTTCTTTAAATTGGCTTACACCACTTTACTGCTGTATTTCAGACATCATCCAGTACAAACTGAACAAAGATCATATTTCCTTCTTGTTGTTCCCTTTGTTGGCCTTGAAAAGTTTCCTTCTAGCTTCTACGCTACGTGACCACAGAAAAACTGTTCCAGGTCATCTCTCACAGATCCCCTGAGAACCCCACACCCCAGGGCCCTACAGCTGATTTCAGCTGAGAAGCAGGTAGTAGCAGAATAAGTTGTTTACACAATAATGTTATGTGTATAATTAGCAACTATCCCAGGTAATGAACCTCAAAAATCAGATCCCCAAGATCACCACATGTACTTATCTCTCAGTTTAAGTTTTGTGTCCTCGGCAATAACATTCCTTAGTTGACATTACCAACAAACCCATTGAGCTTGAACAATCTTGTAGAGATTGTTTCTATTTATAAAAGGATACACATGTGGCATATTTGGACAAACAAAGACAGTATTTAAATTAGCATATTGAAAAGGACTTTAGACAAAAAAAAAAGAAAAATTGCTCCTATATTCTTGTACAAAGGCTGAGAAGCCCACCCTGATCTAATTGAGACACTCTCATTCCTATTTCCATATGACCTTAATCTCTGCTTATTAGGAAAAATAAAAAGGAGGTTGCTACTGGCATAAATCACACACTGACTGCAGCTGTAGCCCATGGACAGCAATACCTTCCATTCCAGTAGCTCTTCTGCCTTTTTCAAAGTGGATCTACAGTGAGCACCGACATGTCACTGCAGTGGCTGCAGAAAGCTCTGCATCCACAGCTGAACATGTGTAGCCATTTACTGCCCTCCCCAAACATGATTCTCCTTTTTACTTTCTCAAATTACAGGAGGAAAAAAAATTCCCACTGATAATAACATACCCGTTTTTTTTTCTAAAGGAATGAATTTTAGTAGCTTTCATCATTATTATTTCATTAATTGCTTTCATTTCAATGGCTGTATCGCCAACTTTGCTGTTGGAAGCAAAGATCACTGCCCTTGGAAGCAAAGATCATAAAATCAACTAGCTAAAAGCAGTAAAACTGAGGCTTCTTAAAGCATTAAAAAAAATAAACCAAAAACTTTTCACATTTCAGTTAAATATATTTTCCTGTTGAGACTGCCCATCTCCATCTTACCTAGAATGACAAGTTTGTCTAGATTCTATTTCCAAAAATTTTATAGCAAGATGAAATTGCCGCGGCTTAAAAGGACATTTCTTTGTCATAACAAAAGTAAATATTTTTCAGAAGCTTACAGACATGACAGCTGAGATGACTCAGGGCAACCAGGCAAGTGTTACCTCTTTTGGATTGCAGGTAGAGTGGACAGGAAAAAACCTGCCATTAAAGATGCATTGAACATGGAAAATGTTAATGTATCTCAGGAGGCCAAACTGCACTGCTTGAAATCAGTATGTGGCTGTGAAGTCAGTTTTAAAATTCACCTGATTAAACTGATGCACGCTTTTTTGCACACTCTCTTTCCCCTGTACAGTGTCACCTGCATGGCTGTCAGTGAAGCAGCTCCCTACCAGTTCCAGCAATTTCTTGGCTTGGCATATGGAAACCAAAAAACTAAAGGAAAAATCAGAAATACATTAATATTCCAAGTAGTGAAGAATGCTGTGGAAAGAACGTTCAGGGAGGGGGCAATTTATTCTGTTTCATAATTAGCATTACCACTATGGAAGCCTAGCATGGCTAGAAACAGATAAGGTAGAGGAGCTTTGTGCTCCAAAGTTTTCAGAATGCCAAGGATATCTGATATGACCATCTGGTTAGGATGGAGGGGAAGTGGATTTGTGGAGTGGCAGAGTTTCCATGTGCTCTCATACACACCACAGCACACCTGGGACTTCTGGTGTAACACGGCACAAGCAACAAGAGAGCTCTCCCAAATCCACAAGCAGCCTTCAGCAAGTTATCAGGCAGAAGGACATAAAACCACACTCTAAGGCAGAATTCATGCTGTCCAGCAGCATATCAAGATAAAAGGATCTCAGTTACAATTTTATCTTTATTTTCTTTGTTGTGCATCTACTTCTCAGCATTTAGTTCTATTTCCTCTAGGCTGGTATAAAACACCTGTGTTACAGATGAAGCTCCATAATATCTGTAATATACATTTTAAATCACGTCTTATCATTTGTCCTAACTGAAATCAGAACACTGAACTGGCAGAAGTGAGCATCTTCACATCTGGAACTAAATGCTTTAGGCAAGGAAAACATCTTCGGATACAAATCAAATTCACTAAAGCAAAGATGATCTTCTATTAGCTTGGCCTTTGCTAGTGACTACAGAAACCCAAATGAAAACAGCCGACTGGATTTTTCCCTTTTTGATCTGTGAACATATGCAAGTCATAGAAGGAAAAGATCTAACATATAGTTCAAGAACTCTAGGTACACATATCACTATACTTTCATTAACTACCATCCAGGATGGTTATGACAGTTTCAAAACTTAAAGTGCTATTACCTGTTTATTTTAAGGCTGTTCCAGGGCAGGACCAAATAAGTGCAGAAAGGTTGTAGTGCTTATGATTTAAGGGGTAAATGTATCATAAGTGCATCTGGATTCATACATGTCTAACTACAGAAATGCTGAGTCTTTCTAGTTCATGAAATGCAGTAACATGATATACAAATGTGGGGGGAACACCAAGTTTTTTTTAAATACTCATTGACTGAAGCCAAGCTTTCCTCCCTGTTAAGGTAAATCCAGCAGCCCTGCTATGGAGCACAGTCTACCAGCCATTCTTCCTCCTTCTGCCATCTGAACAGCACAGGTTGAGGCTATTTCTCAGTTTTCTTTCCATCCCTACTGCAACTTCAACTTCAGTTGCTCTTCCACACCGATTTATCACTCCTCAATTGTTTCC
Organism: Donacobius atricapilla; assembly: GCA_013397315.1. NCBI lineage: Eukaryota > Metazoa > Chordata > Aves > Passeriformes > Mimidae > Donacobius > Donacobius atricapilla. Next base: position 97,013 of record WBMY01006263.1, on the reverse strand, counting down.
TGAAGGTTATTGGTATTAGACTCCCTGTGCCACAGATGGCATTAGAGTGCCAATTGCAGATGTCTGTGGTGTATATCTATGATTATCTCCCAGTGTGACTCTTGAAAACAAAGTTGTTCGCATTTTCAGTACTGACTGATTGAGTTTTCACCTTATTTGTGCATTCACTTCACCCAGAAAATTACCCATTTTATTATGCCATTTAAAGAAATAACACACAGCAGTGCTACTACCATTATATCAAAGTCATGGCACCTAGACCTTTGTTACAAATTACATTTTTCTACTGTATTTCAAAGATGCTCAAGAGGCTGCATGCTACAGAAAACAGTCTGAAAATGGGTATTTTATCAGAGACTTCGGGCCTACAATATTCAGTGACAGAATGAGGAGCTTTTTTCTCCTTACTAAAATGAGCCACAGTTTCCCCTTCAAACCACATGCTTTCAGCTGGCTGTGTAATCTCCAGACACAGGTATTGCAGCTGCTGAACTAATTCCGAAGTTCTCAGCACCAACACCTACAGTAAGTAGCCAATTTAAGCAGGTGAAGAGAACTATTAGCTCCAGAATTAAGGAACCATTTAGGTTGGAAAAGTCCTTTTAGATCACTGATTCCAACTGGTCACAGGTGACATTCTTCTTGCTGACAATCAAGCTGCATTCTCTGCTAACACTGAAGTTGCACAACCTAAAATAAGGTGGCAAGTTCTTGAAACAGGATCCTTGACTGAATACAATTGGGTTTACATCACAGCACTTTGTAGTCCAAAGCTTAAGAGCCCAGACTTCATTGAAACAGGTTAAATTGTTACCTCTAACAAAAAGTCTTATGAGAAATAGGAAGAAAAAATTATTTTGGTAGAAATAAGTTCAGGTTTGCTAGAACTGAATCAATGGGTTTGTCCAATGTTAAGAAGAATTAGTTCTTCCTTCATTACACCGTTTGATATGCTCATATAAGTAAATTAACTTAATCATTCTATACAACATTATTGATATGTTCCTTCATAATGCTTAGAGTTAATGCTTGTTTACTCTCCCACTGTGACAAATTAGACCACCTACTCAGACGCTGTATTTATTACTGAAGGAACACACATGGAGTGCTAAAAGCCTGCGATAATACAATATTTAGTTGCCTTTCCAGGCAATAATCTTGATAGCTAAATAGTTTAGTTCCCCCTCATAAAACCAGAAGAAATATAGCAGTGATACAGGGAATCCTAAATGCTAGCTGAGGAGAAAGAATAAAGGAAAATCTAAAATGGAATTTTTCTGAAGTATAACAGTACCACTGATCAGCACCACGATGAACTAATAGTGGATACTGTGTATTTCAAACACTCTTTATGTGCTGCTTTTTAGCAAAGGTGTTTGGAAAAAAAGTTAAAAATAGAGACCACATTGCTAAAAAGCTAACCCTGGCCTTCAAGTTCAAAGAGCTTTTCATCCAGCAGAAGACACTCATAATGTGTGGCATGAGACCACAAACGTGTCTAGGGAAAAAGCCAAGTCAGAGGTTCTGTTTTCATACGTGTTACTCAGAAATGTTTCCAGTGCCCTAAAAAGCTTATTTTTTCTATTCAGTAAGTGGTTTAAAAATAGTTATTATTCAATTTTTCCACATACATTATTCTCTATTATTCAACTCCACTGCCCTGAAGTTGCTCTAATCCCTGACATCCCACCGAGGCGATCTGCACCCAAAATTTGATAGGAATCCCATCCATCATCAGTTTCATGTATTTATACATAGGTTACTTCATTAGCAGACACAGCAGCCTTAGAGCTTAGTGACACAAATAAGGAATTAATAAACACACACGTAAATCTTCATCTGATTAAGTTCTTGTGCTATGACAAGCCAGCATGGATCGTACCAAAAGCACTGCTAAAATCGCTAAAACAATTTTAGGCCGGTGTTTCAGGTGCTGCATAGCAGAGCTTTATCCAACATCAAAGGAGTTGGACAAATCAACACACCTGAAAATTCAGGTTTATCTCAGCCTTTAATAACATATCACAACAAGAAGATCTTCAAGAGACAAAACACTGCCTGTGGAAAAAGATTAAAAATGGAAATGCTCAGGAAAGGGGAAAAAAAACCACCGCCACAGAAAAGAAACTAATCTTATGCATATGGCTTGCTTTGATTCCACAACAAAGATAGATTTTACTAAAATTGCTCAGCATGGAAAACAACACCAATCCCGTACTAGTTCATCGAGTATTTTTGAATGGACAGGACTTCAGACTCTGCCTGACAACAGTTGCTCAATTATGTGTTACTTTTATTACACACACGACTTGGCAACAGCAGAGAACGTATGTCTGGGACAACCCTCAAAAAATTTACTAACACTTCAAGATACACAGGCCAAGTTACAATATGGAGAGATCCTTAAAATACTTCATTTTGCATGTAATTATTCACTGATAACAGAGGGAGCAGAGTGAAGTTTCAGATTCAGTAATAGATTAAAGGCAATTGCTTCTTCTGTACAAATTGTAAAACGAATATCTCAGTTGATGTCCAGCTGCCAAAAGGATGTTTCAACAGCAACTGTGTTACCAGGAAAGTCTTACATCACTACACAATTTGCAGCTTTACACGGGAAGTATCATATGAAAACAAACGTACAGCTTCCAAAACAACCTTAGCATACATCCATTCCTCAAGCACCCAGAAAAATAAATGCTGGCATTAAGGCCTCCTTTTTTTTACCATTTAATATTCACCACTTCAGTATCAAGCAAGTTCATCACAAAAGCCTGCTTCTGTCCTGTGTTTGCTTGTGAGCACCACACTATAATTAGATGCTCAAATGATGAATGATGGGTTGATACTTGTACTACCTCTTGAGACTTGACCAGTTCTTGAAACAGTGTAATATCCTGAAAGGATTTGTCCGTACTTTGTATCAAATCCACTGAAAACAAGCAAGGAAAAATCAACGTACATTAAGTCAAGAGCAAAACTCAGTGTCAAAATCTGTTCCGATTTATAAAACTGTTAGTCAAAACAACATTTACATTTTATTCTGAAATCCTATATTGAGATTACCATAAAAGTGTTGAGCATTTTGAAACATCGAGAATCATATCACAGCCAAACCACAAAAGATAATGACACAGACACACACTCCCACTCCTATAGAGCCTTCTGCTTCCAACAGCTTCACTGAGCTCGGTTAAAAAATAGCAACGGCAAAACATGGAAAACAGAGTTCCAAAATAAGTGAAACAATAAATCTTAATATGCAATAGCCATGTTTTCACCTTCCCAAACGCAATTTAGTCCAAGCTCCTTTCAGAGCAGTTTTGTAGCATCTCCGGGAACACGGACGCCTCTGCAGGGAGGGTGCCGCTACCCCCGCACAAGGAAGGGCGAGCGAGCTACAGAACTCGAGTGTATGGAAAGGGAAACAGCCGAAGCACTACAGCACTCACATACTAATATAACTACAGGAGAGCTGCAAACGGCCAGCACAGCTTCATCCTGCATTTAAGGGAGAAGGGAAGGAGAGAAGAAGAAACGGAGAAGGGAAAAGTTTTCTCGTCTTTCCTTCAAGCAAATGTAAATTTGTTCATTAGCTCCTCAAGCTTTCAGGAACAGTTACATAAAAATATGTAAAATCAGTAATTCTTAGAATAGGATTCCTTCCACTTCAAAAGGCTGTGCCGGATAAACCCTGAGACAAGCGAGAGCCTGACGGCAGAGGCCAGCTCTCCCTCCTGGAGCAGAGCTCCGGCCAGCGCAGACACGGGCTGGATCCACGCCTGTCGGCAGCGGGCGGCCGGGGCTGCATTTCTCTCCCGTACACCAGCGCTGCACAGACGGGCACAGGGGCTGCGGGGCTCCGGCATCTCTGCTGCTCACAGCCGGCAGCTGCGGGAGGCCGATGGGGTTTTACGGGCCATGAAATGGTGGATCTGACTGTCAGGCACATTCTATGATAGGGAGAGATCGCGAGCCTCTGCAAACCAAAGCCGGGCAGGGCTGGCAGGAGGCAGGCGGGGAGCGGGACCGGCAGCGGCAGGGCCTGGAGGACTGTCCAGCGCAGCCGCCTCCCCGCGCCGGCCCGGGCGGCCCCAGCACCACCCCCCTCCGCCAGAGCCGTACTTACGTGAAAACAAAAAATAAAGTAGTCGAACCCACTAATAAGGCAGCTGCTGTGGAGACCGGGATGTATTTCGTAGGTTTAAACCTCTTTCCAGTGCTGCTGGGCATCCTGTAGTTTACACATCACTATGTAAATCCAACCCGAGAGGAGGGAGCCGGGAGGATGCGGGTCCCTCCAGCGCGGGGAGAGCGGGACCCGGGCGGCTGGGAGGGACGGGAGAGGGACGGGAGCAGCTGACCTCCAGCACAGGAAATCCCACCCACACCGCCCAGCCCACTCGGCTGATGTCAACCAGCCCCTTAAGGTAGCGCTGCGGGGAGACGGGAGCGGGGCGCGCAGCCGGCCCAGCCCCGCGGAGGGGCGGCCGGGCCACGGCTGCTCGGCGCTCCCGCAGCGGGGCAGCCCCTGCGGGCAGGGGGCCCCAGTTCTATCCTTTCTACCAGACAGCTCCCCCAGCCCCGGAAAGACTAATGGCAATGCACTGAGCCCCGCAGGGCGCTGTGTGGGACGCTGAAGCTCCTTAGCAGCTCCCTGAAGAGCGGGGCTCTGGAGGGGGCTGCGGACGCGGCAGCGCCGCAGCAGCCGCGGGGCGCTGCGGGATCCGCGCAGGGAGCGGCTCGGAGCGGGGCCCTGCAGGACAGCGCCGGCTGCACGCGAATCCTGCCGTGCTCCTTCGGGGAATAAACCCTGCTTTGCATTCTGCTACACCCTGAGTCACAGTACTAAGGGAACTGCTGCACTCTGCCAAATTTAGCTGATTCCGAGATACATAACTGAGTGCAAACAGGACTGAAATTAAACTATACTCTGTTCTTTTAAAATCCATCCCTTAGCATCAGGAGACAGACAGAAGAGGTAATTTAAGGTAACAACAGAAAGTTCACCGAATCAGCTTTCCCAAGAGCAGCGTGAGAATGGCTCCGCCGCTCACACCCGGGGGCACCACCCAGCAGCTCGCCTGTCTCCAGGAAACCCTCCGATGGGAAGAAGAGTTCAAGGCCACTTGGAAGTTTAGAAATCAAGCCCAGGAGCTGCATAAATCTTGCTCCCTCCCTCCTGCTTTCTTTCTCAGCTAATCCCTCTTCTGCAGCTGCCAACATGCAGATAAAGTAACTCCCTGCCTAACACAAAAGCCACATTTGCAGCATCTGCTGGGTGTTGTTAAAAGCAAGCTTGCCCTACAAGGCACACACTGCAGTGCTGTTCAGAAAGGACATTTATAATTTCTCGTTTTAAGAGACCTGATTAGTTCCACAGTCCTAGAAGTCTTAAGAATAGAAAAAATAAAACCCGACCCAAAATCTGTAAGGGTCCTCAACTTTGCTGTTTGCAAAAAAATATATCCCCAGAACCACAAACCAAACAAAAACCAAATTTTTGAGCATCAGCTTTAACAAAAGCAAAGCCAGCAAGTTCCAGCCTGAGGACATATGGCTATGTGAAATCTCAGCTTTTGCTAACAACTGCCCTGCTTAAAAAAAAAAAAAAAATCTTATCCAAAAGGGACTAAAGCCACAAGGCAACTTAAAATCATCTCCACACTTAACTTTTTAAGGAACAGGAAGGAAAACATCTACCTAAAGTTAGTTATTTTTTGCATGCTTGGGGGACTGAATGTTTCCTATGCTTCACTACTCCTTGTCATGCCAGCTTATTGGAATTACTTATTCTCAAACCTTTGGTAACTAATCAAAAGGTCAACAATTTTATGCAGCACCAGGCTCTGCATACCAAGCTGAAAGGCTTCAGGTGCAGCTACATGGGCATGTTAAATCAGGTCAAAGGCACACCTGGGAAGCAAACTTCTCCATCACCTTCACTTACCAGGCCTGATGTGTATTGCTGAGTGGCCTCCAAGGAGCCAACTGGGTCCCCTTCCAACAAAACTGGGCTGGAAGATCCATTTCAAGAGCACACCTAATACTCTGGGCCACAAACAAGTTTAGCACCACTTGCTTGACAAAAGCAAGGACTTCATCACTTATATCAGTTTAATCATCTTCCTTCCCACTCAAGCAACAGTCGAGGTGAAGAATTTAAGTTGCAAACAGAACTCTGAATAATTTTCCAGTGATATTTTTCTTTTAATCTAGAAAATGTTATCCTAAGCAAGTATTATAGACTGTTTATGAAGTTTGGTTAAGCATCCTGAGATGGACAGTATGAGATTTACTCAAATGCATTTCTTAGGTCTTGAAAAATAGTAAAGAAATTCTCTCCCAAGCAACAGTCATATCTGCATTTTTAGCAGGGACCTGCAAGTTTCCTTTCTAGGTGAGCCACAAAAGCATCCTGTCAAGTTTCTAGCGTGAGCTGGGAGGCAATAGGCACAACTTCATTTTAAGATACATATCTGGAGTTTGATGATTTATTTAAATCATTGCTTTTAAAGACTAAGCCTTTCTGGGACAGTAGCATTCCCTCACGTGAATTGTGGAGTTTTTCTTAAGGAGACTATGCCTCCTCTGCACCTAATTATTTTCAATTGTATTTTCCCCTAAGGATTCTTTCCTCTCTAGAAAGTCTGCTTCTCAAAGACAGCTTTGCAAGTGGGGAGGATTCAGCACTTCGGCTCATTCCACTCTTCTGAATGGTTTTCCCTTCATCACTCTGACACACTGATGCTGATCCAATCTCACTATATCAGCTCCCATTTGTTGGGCCAATCTTTCAAGCCATTCCTGTTCTGAAAAGAGCCTCTCAGCCGCAAGCATTTGGTGTTTTTTCACATCCCAATCACACAACACTTCTCTAGAGGGAGACTATAACTGTGAGTTATCAGGACACAAAGAATTGTACCTTTCATAGCATCAAGAAGAGGTGCATCTCCAAACTGATCTTGAAGATCACAGTGCCAGCCTGGTCTGGGCTGCAGAGTCATCCTGTGGATCACCACACCTGTGCTGTGCAGTCATGCAGACCCAGCAGTTCCGAAAGAGGCCTGAGACATTCCACATTACAAGGCTACAGTGTTATGCTGAATTGGACTTTGGGATTACTTTTTTCTGGTGCACATTGTAGATTACCTATCAGAAAGCAGTAATTTTCTGTAATTTTGTGTCCAGCAGTTCCCACAGTTCACCTCATTTCCTTCCCACTAACACTCCAGTTCTCAAGAACGCTCTGTTTTCAAGCCAGCGCAGAGCACTGCTGAGCAACACTCAATCTCGTTATTACAAGCCAAGTATATTTAAAGCAGTCAGATGACTTTACCTGTCAAACACTAAGGATGTCTGAGGAGGACTTGACTAAAGCTGAACAGGCATGTCTCAGAATTGCTCTCCTGGAACACCTTTATTTCAGGAACTGCAGTTTCTGGATTCACACTACCTTATTAGCGTGCCAGAAGATTTTGGCAGCACTGAGATAAACAGCAACGGCAGCATGAGTTAGGGAAAGATTTAATGACAAAGAACAAACAGAGCTTACAAAGAGCAATCTAAAAATAATCTGGCAGAGCATGGCTAGTAATTGCATGTCTTCTTGCAAGTTTTTACTCTGAGGTTTTACCCCAAAGGAGGAAGGGCCAACCACAGCAGCTGTGTTGGAGCCACATGGCAGGGAACCCCTCTTAGAGCTGGTAAGATGAAAGGAAACTCACAACAGAGCACGAATCAAGAAAGCCTGAAAGCCATGCAATTTTCATATCAAGTCACAGCATTAATTTTAGCTGGAAATCTTAGCTACGTGATGAAAATTCTTTCATTTTGCACACTTGAAAGTACTGAATATACCTGGAATATTTTATTGGTCACTTGCAAGTTAGCTCCTAGCCCAAATTTGCTGTTACCATTAAACAGTGACTGCAATAATTATATTTTTCTTATTGCATTTTCTGACTACAACAAATGTAGTTGCCAGCCCATGTAGTACTGGTGACCTGCAGACTGTTCAGGGTCACTGGGAGAACCCTCAAGGATCACCAACTCGATAAAAGCTGTTTTTCTCCTCAAATTTACAGTGCTCAGAACAGGGATACCTGGATCATCTTGTGCTGCACAGTGCTGCCAGAAGTCCAAGCAAGGGTCAGAGAGTTCTGGGTACAAGCCAGGTCTAATAAGTTACCCACTGGAACTTTAATATTTCCATTTAGTTGTTCATTTCTTACCAGATAAATCAAGAAATTATTGCCTAATAATGACTTCTCAGTAGCCTTAATAGATTGATGACAAATTTTCCTAGATGATTCCAATAGATATTTTTCATGGGATGGCATTTGCTCAGAACAGATCTGGTGTATTTCCCAACATCAGTGATGGGCCATGTCAGGTTGCATTTACTATGAGACTTAGGTAACTCTGCAGACTGATTCCTAAGTGATTCCCACAAAAAACTACTTACATCAGAATGAGGTAAGCCTCGAAGCAGTTTTAAAGGTTCACTAACCATCCAGTTTAAAATCATTAGTTAAGTGCAATTCTCCTCTAAATGAAATATCACTTTATATGATGCTGCTGAAACTCTGCAAGCCAACAATGTTCATAAAACAGCAAACAGAATGTTTAAACTGATAAGCACTATTTATATGGAAGCAATGTAACTTATACCTCTAAATTACACCATTTAAAAAGTATATTAAACTTATACCAATGTAAATTATACCTGTTAGAATAGTCTTCAGAAATATCCTCCAAGCATACCAAATATTCAGTCATTTTAATGTCCAATCCAACTTTGTTGATGTTTACAATAGCCATAATTGCTTTTATGTAAAAACAAGCATTAGAAAATGATGACATTTAAACTACTTGAAATGAGGCCAGGCAAGAGCTCGTGACACCCTTAGCTGTTAGCTTCTCTCATAAGTACATTACACCTCTTGATACAACAGTTCATATCTACAATAACGTGAATCGCCTGATGTAAATTTGTAGAGTCAAGACTGATAAACAACGAGCTGGACTTTTCCAGTTTGAAAGTTGGAAACATGTTTAAGACTGTAAAGTTGATGAAATACTTGCAGTAGTCAGACACAAAATAAGTTTGCTGTATGTAACATCTAATCCAGATTTGTGCTAGCACCTTCTTCGTACTTAAAACATTATATTGGTGTAACAGAAAATACACTCCACAAACATTACCCGCACCATTAATACTTTAAAAAAAGTGCATTTCTACAAATGTAATTTATTTGTAGAACTGATGTAGGTTGCATTTTCACTAGGAGACTACAGCAAACTAGTTTGACAAGTCTACAAATATGAACAGATCTTAAGTCAGTGGTTGGTGTCTAATGTGATTTAAGTGATCTTCCATATTACAAAGATATTCCATACCTAAATTTGCATATTATAAAAATATAGTAATCATAAATCTGGTACATAGCTGTAGATACTAACACTACTCAGCTCTTAAATATTAGGAAGATTTTTGTTTCTGTGCTTGCCAGTTCTCACAACCTCAAGATTTAATTCCTATTTCTTACTTGCACAAGCTGCTTACTTGAGGAGCACCTTGTTTTCACACGAACTAAAGTCTGAGAAATCACTTACATGTAGAATCCACGCTACAGCTCATTGCTTCAAACTTATCTTCCTCAAGCAAAATAATTCTGATCTGTTGCAGTTTTCCTTAGCTCCTTACTCTGAAAGTGATACATTGTCAAAGATTTAGTTAAGGTTGGTAAAAAAACTGGTAATTTCCTCTTCTTTCTATTTTAAAGAGTAATTCTAGCTAAATCTAATTAGGAAGACCCTTAAAGTAGATCCTAAATAAACCATCATAAAATAAAATATATTTCTTTATGCACGCCTCACTTCACTGAACTAGTGTAAGTTTACACGTGACCTCAGCATTGTAAAAACACTTTGAAATTAGTTTAGCTAATCAAAATTAAAACATTGGCTTGCCATGGACATCTCAGAAAATACAGCTTGCTAGAAACAACCTGGAGCAGCCAGGACGGATGGGTGTCCTGGGAACAGGAGGGTGTAAATAAAGACAGCAATGGGAAGTTAACTGGGGAGGTTTGGGGTTGTTTAAATAATCACCCACTGTTTAAGGACTCGGCATTGAAAGCCAATGGCAATTTGTACAGATCAAAACCCAGCAGGGCAGTTTATAATGTAATCTCCACCACTGTTTCCATTTCTACACAAATAGGTGCAATTAAATATTACTAAGGTGTCAAGCTGAGTTTTCTGAACTCTGAATCGGAGTCTTTCCTTTAGAGAAAGGTTCCTAGTAATCTACGTGCTCTTCACTGAGTTATGTGAAGGAATGTACAGAGGGAGCAGCACAAGGACCAGCATTGCTGAGGGAGGTCAGAGTTCTGCACAAATCATCGTGAGCCACACAGCATCCACCAGAGGACACAACACTCAAACTGGTAACAACACTTAGCAACAAAATCCAAAAAACTACTCAGACTCGTATTTTTTTTCCTCTTTACATACAGGTATTCCTTGAGCATACTGCATCAAAATGAAGAATTTACAACATTCTCCTATCTGCACAGTGTTGAGAACAATTTTAGTTTTCAGAGGTTTTGCTATCACTGAGAACTTATGTTTGATACAAGCTACTTTATTATACAGGGGAAAAAAAGGGACATTTAGTGTTTAAACACAACAAATTGGGAGCGTTTGCAATTTGTGAATGAGACGTTTACTCTCATTTAGACGGTTACTAATATGAACTTATTCCTGGAGAAAAATCCCCCAAGAGATTAGTGTAGTCTTCAAAATAATTAACATGGAATCTAGAGAGAACTAATTTGAATTAATTTCTACAAGTAGACTTCTTTAAGACATGAACTAGCTGTTAAGAAGATACTATTTTCATGCTTGTCAAAATTTAATGATTTTTAAGTTGAATTCATCCTCAGACATTCATCCATTCAGCACATACACACAAAATCATTTGTACCACCAAAGGCTGGACCACTAAGCCTGGCTATACAGCATCTTTGTAAACCTGAAGCAAGCAGAAAACTTGTACAAATTGCAGACTCTAGCACCCAACAATGCTTTATTAGCCCTGTTGTATTCTCCTTCTTTATAAAAGATGGATTAGAACTTTTTAAAAATCTTCATTTGGCAGTCTATCTATAGGCAAGTCAAATCATTAGAATGACTTGCACAAAAAAACAAGCCTTATATCACTGAGATAATTTTAAAAATACTTACTGCTTTTTAATGTGTAGAACAGCTAAAGTACCAGAACACTGAATGACCATCCTTTACTTTAGAGGACTAAAACATTCGTCAGCCAAATATTACCCAGAGAAATTATTTTACTGGGTAGTCTCTCTTAACTTTGCTCTTTGAGACTGCAGACTTGCAAGGACGGTTGCAATCCATGAACTGTCAACACAGATCAGTTAACCTAAACAGGAGCGGAAATGTCTTGAAGTCATTTAAGCATGCTGAAGTAAGAGGGGAAGAAGAGAAGGTAATAACATTAAGCAGGAGTCATCAATAACTAATATTAAGACAAATTGAGCTGTTCAGGTGCTGCGCCCCCCTTCTGTACAATGTTTGACGGTGAAATGCAACTCACCCATTTTGCTGCCTTCATCACTTTGCCCCTGAAGACTAAAAATGCATTCCCAGTAAAAGTTCTCAAAACAAAAAGCAAATCCTTTAAATGAAAATTTAAGTTTATTTTGAAATTTTAAGTCATTTCTATCAATTTAGACACAGCTTGACATTATCAGATCATTTACAGTGATTCATGGATAAAGATTTGGCTTTTACATTCAAATGTTAAATACTTCAAAATAGCTTTGTCTTGTTATTTCCAAACCAGAAACACTAAAGAGCATTTGATTTTGCCTTTCAACCATCTTTGTTAATTAACAGACTTCTGATATCTGCTGTAGTTGAAGGGGAATGTGCAAAACACCAAAGGAAATATTTTGTTTGAATGAAGTGAGTACCTTAAGTACAGTTCCAGATTTAAGACTCGTTCACTGTAGCATCAAAAGGCAGTGCTAAGAAGATGTGATTTGTTTTTAAAAAATATATTTTCCTCACATAGACTGCAGAACCTGACTGAGTTAAAAGCCTCTTTATGAAGACAAAAAGGCCTTGCTATCCCATGTTAACATCATTCAGTCTTATAGTTTAGCAAGTTTTGTCCAGTTTTCATAATTATTTTGGAAACTGTTATAAAATTTCATCTCTATCATCTCTATCCTAACACAATCCTTGAATTAGTGTTTAACAACAAAATTCAATTTATCTATCAGACTTAATTGTGTTGATTTTATTGCTTACTATAGTTTATTTTCTTACTCTCTAGCTCTAACTTGAAATTGGATAAACAAAAAACACTTGCAGGGAAGAGATTTGACCAATTTGCCCATGCTGACAAGGAGAGTGTCCCTCAGGCACGTGCACCATAATTAACTGTTCCAAAGTGAATTCCAGCCTGCTGCTCTCCAAGAGGGACAGCCTCCCTACCAAACATCTGAGAAGTTCAGAACTCTTTCAGTTTGTAAAAACATGAGCTCCAAAGCCCTGGGGAAAAAAAGGCAAGGGGAATCTCACAGGAAGGTACTCAAACAGCTCAGATTCCTTTGCACACACCTCAGCTAACAGGCTGCTGCTGCTGCCTTCAGTCAGCAAGCAGCACCATGGAAGATCTGGGACAACAGGAGGAGCTTTCTGCTAAAATTCAGCCTTTGTACTAATAACAAATTTGCGGTGGGGGGGAAGCACAGATTTTATTTTGTGAGAGGAAAATGTTTCTCAAATCTAACATAATACATTTTGTCCCCCACCTTTATTTTCACTGTCTGATGGATCATCAGCAGCAGTATGCCAGGAATGCTCTTACTGCCCAATTCCAGAATATGCTGCAGGCACATTCCCTGCTCAGGCACACACAGCAGCAGGTGTGAAAGGTCTGTTAGATTACAGTTTAGAAGCCATATAAGAGACACAAATGCAATCCTAATTTTCCCTGCTGACAAAGTCTGTTAACCTACTTAATCCACAGGAATGATGATATGTAGCTCAATTAAGCAAGTGTATTCATAAGCCTTTACAGTATACAGAAAACTCCGTTCTGTCCCCTGATGCTGTTTTCAAGTTTATTTTATTCACTCTTTTGGATGACTATAAATAAGTGTTTCCACTATGGAAAAGAAAGTTAGCACAGTACATTTTCATGACTGGGGAATGAAATTTTCTGAAGACACCTTCCAAAGGGAAAAAGCTTAGAAAAAACAATGTGAATGTTGAATTCAGTTCCATATAAAGTATCTTGTAAAAATTAAAAAAAAATAACCAACCAAAAAAAAGAAAAAAAAAAAAAGAAAAGAAAAATGTAAAGGAAAAACTGCAAGGCCCAGGATGAATTTATTGCTTTTCTTCAGTTTTTTCCTTGGTCTCTTTCTTCTCAGATTCTCTGCTCTCTTCCTTTACAGAAAGCTCTTCTAGTTTTTCAGCAACTTTATCAGCACTATCATTTTTGTCTGTGCCTGCTAAAAGATTGGTTAGGGAAAGTATTACATACAGGCAGTAATGGATTTTGCAGTTAGAAAGAGTAAAGAATCAGAGGGTGAAGGGGGTGGGGAGAGACAGCTGGTATAGGACAAAAATAAAGATATTCTTCACTGACCACCGGAGTGACTCATTCTCCTCTGGTAATTACTTCCAAGAAACACCACTCGTATACGTTAATCACTACACGAGCGCTTAATCACAGGGACTGAGGAATGTGTAACATCTGGCCTCCTGTGCTGCTATAAAGTATCCAGACAAGTCCTTAGCTTCTTGTCACCCTAACCAAAAAACAACCAAGTCAAGTTCCCCAGTTTGAAACTGGGGCATAGGAATTCCTATGACTGGAAAACTCCAATCTAAATATCTTGAGGAATGCTGACTGCAGACCACTATACTTAAGAAAGATAGAAATGTTTGTTTTATTTACATGGTGAGATACCTTGTCACAAAGGCAATTCTAAAGGGAGGTGCAATAATCTATTAGAGACTTGTGAACAACCTCACACACTAATAACTATAAAAAACATTAAATATTATACTTGCATAATTATACATTTGTGGAGTTTGGGAAAGGGACCTGGAAGGAAGAAAGAGCACTTTGGTTGCAGCGTTCACAGTTCATTTGTTTAAGCCATAAGTATTTCCTTGGCAGCCTCTCCAAAGCAGCCATGTCCCAACAGCAACTGTAACAGCCTTCCACAGGAAGGAAGGCCATCGTCACTCCTGTGAGCTCGTACTCTCGCAGACAGAAAAGCACCTGAACTGAAGGCTGCAGTTCAGCACAGAGTGAGTCTGCTGGAACACAACCCTCCAGGGTACTGTAACCACTCACACAGCTCAGAAATGTGGCACCAAGTACACTGAGACTATCTTACCTTTCTTTGCTGTCTTGCCTACTTCGTTCCTGCATTCTTCAAATTTTGCCTTGAATTTCTGTGCATCTGTTTCAGTGAAGATAAAATATTTTTTCATTACTTATGAAGTTATCTAGTAGATCATACAAGATGCAAAATTCTTCAATCACATCTTTGTGCAAAAGCAATTTATCTTCTTCAGCAAGTTTACTAACACAGCTTATTTTGCAAAATATTGCAAAAATGTAATGCCAGCAGGAGCTGTTTTGTAGTTATTGCAACTCCCAGCTGTCTGTAGCCTAAAGGAATAGGAATATGATGTTAGAGACTGCTAATACAACTATCTGTATGCAAAAGAGTGAAGATTAGCTTTGGACTGCAATCCTTGGCAGCTATGTTACACCCTAAGAGCCTTCCACAACCTAACCATAACTGGAGGTTCTTGGCATCAGCAAAGGAAGATAATGCCTGTTTCACCAGTACAGCATTCAGGCTCTGTACCTGAGGGCTACTCCTCACTGTGAGAACCAACAGTGCACAATCCTCATTATGTTTTGGTCTAAGCCACCACTCGATTCAACAACCATTCCAAGCAGCTGATCAAATTCCAATGATGCCTCTACACAAGTAATACAAGCAACAAGGCATTGGGCAAGGAGCTTCCTGACACCAGAACGACCAAGGTGCTAGGAGCCTGGTATCCCAGGCTGGTCTGGCTGACCACAGGAGGTCACTGTTGCCCCACAGGAATTCTGAAGGCACTTTGTAACTACTCCAGGAAGTGTTTCTATTCCTTTTCAAGCATCTCAAACAAGGGAGACACCTGAAGGACAAATTTATATCATCTGCTTAGTCAGTACTGCAAAGGGCAAACAGGAAGAAAGGACTACTCCCTCAAGACAGAACATTCAATAAGCTGAACAGCCTCTACCAGAAAGAGGGAAAGACTTTTCAGAGATGAGCAAATAGTTACCCTTTCATTTCCTACTTGATCATGAAGCAAGCACTAAGCAGGTGGACCAGAAAGGTTTATTTGGCTAAACAAAATGACACTGGAGACTTAAGGCAAGGGAAAAAGGCGAGATACACTAAGTTCTTTCCTGATGTAGTCATATCCATCAAGTTTTAAAATATATAACCACTTTATGATCCATCTAGTATGTAAGGAGAAAAGGAGTGTACCACACTAAACTTATGTGGCAAATTGTAAAGCAAGAAATGCAACACTTTTTCATTTTGTTTCTTAAAAAAACCCCCAAACCAATAACAAAACAAAACAACATAAACCCCCTCTGCATTCAAAAACTTCTTTGATTTAATCCTAGCTGATCCATTACTAGAGTTACTTTTCTGGTACTCAGCACAGTCACTCCAGAAAAACCCACCAAGTAGTATGGTGGGTCTGACTAGCAGTTTTCACTGAGGTTCCGTTTAATCAAAACAAAGAAGATACTACATACTTTATTAAAAAAGGGAGCACCAACCCAGATGTTCTGCTAAAGCAGACAGACCAGAAGTATCAGGTCAGGATTTCCTCGTTTCTAATGCAAAAATCTGTGTTAAACTACAACTGAGCACCTGAATTACATGAAAGTAAGCTGTATGTGAGTCTCGTAACTGCCTTTAGTTTTATTGTGATCGGCATTACACTTACATGAAATGGCTTAGGTTAAAAAAGTGCCTAGGGCAGAAACTATACAAATATTACTGCAGACCTAATTACTACACTGTTTGTCAACAGATATGGTTAAGTGATTAACAGACTTCTCTCAGATAAAGAATTAATTAGCTAACACTACCATGCAGGGGTGAGATACAGCACATTTCCAACAATGGTTTAGAGCAGCATTTAGACAAGCAGGGTAACATAACAGTTTACAACCAGTGTAAATTCAGTGGCAGTCCACTCACTCTCTGCGTTTAGAAATCGGATTGCCAGAAGTTCAGGCTTGGGGCTTTCATCTGCAAAGTCAGCATGTGTGTTCCAGACCCATGCCCTGTCGCTCCCAGCGTTAGGCTTCAGCTCCATTAAGGGTGTGACTGAAAGGAAAGCATGAAAAGATGTACAGAGCACAACAGCAAATGTTTTCCACACCAGCCTCCATAAATCTCAGCGACAATGGGCTGTGATGGTTTGGTAAAGCACTTGACACAGAATTACTTTGGGATAAATAGAAGCTGTGGTGTTCATATATATTTTTCCTTACATTGCCAAATAAAATTATGCCAGGCCATTATTGTGTGAGAGAATGCTGGATTCACTAGTGTTAGGAAAAAGAGCTGGATCCAATTTTTGCTTAAAACAGACAGCTGTGATGCTAAGAGATGCAGTCACTGAACACAGCTCTGGAGTACAGGCAAATGATCCAGGAGGAAAAAGCATCCAGACAGACAAACAACATTCATTCTTCTTCTGCACACCAAAACTACTACCAAAATAATTTAAAAATAATTTTAGAAAGCACTATTCTTTCAATTAGTCATCAGGTTAGTTACCTCTCCCCCTCAGTTTAAAGCTGTACTACAAGATATTACAGAATTCTGCGGGGCTGCAAAGCGCACACGGCGTCTTTTCCACCTGTTTCTTCCCTCCCAGTAAATGGGGCCCTGCCCCTCCAAGACACTACAACTACCTCACCTGACTGACTGGAGAAGTTGAAATGTTACTTCCCACAGTACTAAGAGTTTTTACATTACAGACATGCAAAGTGTAAGCAGGGCTTTTTTTCTCCTTGGGCCCTGTCTAGTTAGGAGAAATCTGAGGAGTCTAGTCCCCTCCTTGTATTTTTAACATCTAGGGATCAAAATACATTTTGCTCCATTTAATGCTTGGCAAAAATGAAGAGAGATCTTTTGTCTAGACTATGAGTCAGCATAAATTCAATAAACAAATCTATATGGAGAGCAGCTTTTTCAGGAAAAAAAACTCCTAAACTACTTCTGACATGAATACTATAAATTCTTCAATTGTTTTGCTATATGCAACATTTATTTCTCTAAACAAAAGGTTTATTCCTGTTGGTTGGTGGCATTCTTGAGGTTTGCATTAAGCTACCTCTTATTTCAACTTATCTAAATACAGTTAAACTCCACAGAACACTAGGCTCCTCATATAAAAATCTGAGCATCACCAAAGCAAGCAAAGTATCACCAAATTGGTCTACTTGTTGCAAGTTGCGCCGACTTTGAAATCTGTCTTGCTCTTTCATGTTTTTCTTTTAATTCAAAGAGGATTCTTTTTTGAAGGAGTCAGCCCAATATAACACGTTCATTTCAGTTTATTTCACAAGCAGAGAAAGGCAGACTCAGATTTGTTTGGGACCTCAGTCTCTATTTTCTGATGGTTAAGGATTGGTCTTGGAAATTCAAACATTTAGCCCAAAGTAGTAATTTATTACATCATGGTTTTTCTCACTCTTCTACAAAAGCAAGCCAGCATACATTAAATTCTATTTCAAACAGTAGTAAGGCCTACATGTTCTACACTCTATTAATCATCAAAATAAAGCACACACACACGGAGGAAGCAATCACTAATAATGCCTGTTCATCACAGCTAAATTATAAAGTGATTTTAGTCTTACAGCACTATTAGACTCTGAAGGGAAAAACCTCCAGCGTCCTTCCATTAATAAAAATAACCCCTCATAGTTTTTGATGCCTGAAATCTTGTATGAAGAGCAAGAGACAAGCATACTTAAATTCTACAAGGTTGTTTTTTAAATCAAGCATAAGGATAGCAGTGTATAACATACTGTAATGGTTTGCACAGATTTTTAGGGTTTTATCCCTCCGCATGAGGAGGCGAATTGTTCCCTTCTCCTTGTGCTTCAGGAGTTTCACATCACCAGTTCCTCGTTCTTTCCATTCTGGAAGGTCATTCTCAGATGCAAACCGGAAAAGCTTTGCTCGCCTTGGAAAACAGAAAATTTAATTAGCCTGCACGTATTAACACATTTATTACAACACCACACCTGAGCCAACAGCACAGTTCTGTTTAAAAGTCACACACAAGAGGAAAACAATTCCTTTAATAAGATCTCCTGTTCTACTTCAATATACACACTCAGAAACTGATATGATAAATTAAAATCTAATAATAAAATGTTAGGAATTATGTAATAATGGTACTAAAATTCAACAGGTTCTGGACACTCTTAGGGGATGATAAACATATTTGGTGTAGGCAACCCTTTACATTTGGGTAGCTAATGATCAGGTTTTGCTGCAGCTGGAGTTCACCACACTACCTGTCAGAAACTGGCCATCACTTTAGTTATTGTGAGAATCTGAGAACTCAAACCTCTTTTCCACATGAGTAATACCACTCTGTGTGATTAAGTAAAAGCAGAATTTTTCAAACCTATTTAAAGCAAGCACATCAGGGATCAAATTCAAAATGCTTCTTAAGCCTTTAGACTACATTTTTCTTAGGCAGATCAAGCCATCCCGATCTGACAATAAGCATAATCAAAGGACAAACTGTGTTGAAGACAACAGACAGGAACTGCCACAAATGCCCCAATACTGTACTGCAGCTGTTGCTTTTATTATTTCAGTACCTTGTACTTCACCCTTTACCCAGGGATGCATGACAGCAACACCACATACATCTCATTTCCTTCCTCCCAAGACAAGTGCTTCACATTCTGTGATCACAATTTCAATAATTATGACCTAAGTTGTTGTCTTTTTTTACGCAAACAATGCTAAAGCCAGATTTGTACTATCAGCTCCCTTCTATGGTTCCAGACTTCATTTTCTTGGGCCCACATCAATCATTCCCCACTCAATCTCTGCCACCACAGTGCAGATCAACCAAGTAAGCTTACCCTTCATACAGAGACTGCTGCAAGTTATGCAGCTTTTTATAAACACTGTCAAGTTTAAGCCTAATGAACATTCAGATAATAGTGAGAGATATTCTACTCACATCTTAAAGAGTTCTTCCTCGTCCTCTTCCAGAGTTTTTATTTCTTGCTCTGGAAGGGAAACTATGGGTTCAAACTGAGGATCATGGTTAGAATCATCTGCATTTTCAGTAGAGGTATCATGCTCCTCATGTGCTTCCTGAGAAGAAAAGAAAACAAACTTGCTATGTACCCAAACCCTGAAGTATGCACATCTGTGTTTAGAAGATTTATGACTTTTCAGCAACAAGATCTTAGTAACTGAAATACCCGGAAGCAGTAAAGAAATATGATTAGACCTGAAAACAAATGACTTTCAAGTCGACATACAGTTACGCTAACAAAAAAAAAGGTGCTCATGCAGTGCCAGGTGTTTTAATCCTACCACTCATGAATTGTGCAGGGGCTTGGCCTTGGAGCAATTGCTCTTGGTTATGGAAAAATATTTTTTTCAACAAATATTATGTGTTTTATGCTACAAAACCCCTACTATTTCTTAGTGCCTAATGACTCATTATTAATGGGAAAATTAGAAAAAGCCCACACAACATCCACCTAACCCAGCTTAAGGGACACATTGCATCCTGAGTTCATCATTCTGTCTTATGCATTAGAATCACCCACAGTCAACACAGTCAAAGATATTTTGAGGCACAGCTGTAATACTTATTAAATAATTTGGGCTTCTTGCTTATTCTCCTCAAGGAACTTTAGGTTACAGGTAAACAACCAAAATAATACTTTCTATTTAAGTTGTTTAGGAATCTGTCAGAGCATTCATTAAGCATAAGGTTGGTTTTGACTATGTGTCTAGTAGGTAAATGATAAACATATGTACTTCATACATATGGACTACTAAGAAGCACTCAGTACACAAGCCTAGGAGGGAGATTCATATGCAAGTTTAACAAAGCCACAGAACAGCTATCTCAGGCCAAGGGAACTGATTTGGGTTTGGGGTTTTTTTTTGTTGCTGCTCGAGTAACAGAAAAGAAAAACAGTCTACATATAGAATACATTTAAATAATATTTTTACTGTACAAATGGAAGAGTCCACTCTTAGAGACTCTATTCACAATGTCCTTTACAGAGCAGGTATACACCATGTGTGCATAGAGCAACAGAAATAAAGCAGTCTATTTTTACTAAATAGTAAACAAAAGGGAGGGCAAGGGAAAATTCGGTAAAAAAAATGGTGCAAAATCTAGTTGTAACAATAACGGCACACAAGCTATCGCCAGTTTTATGTCCCCAGTGTTCCAGCATGGAAAAAAAAAGCGTGAAAGGCGTAACTTCACATCTGTTTCCAAAAAAACAGGAAAAGATATGTTAGCCAAACTTTTATACATTGTATCCGTGTGTGCAAGTAGCACATCCCGCACGGTAATTCATCACCCGTTCTGCGCCTGAGCAATCCATTCCACAGACCACGAGAAATAACAATTCCCGGCAGCCAAATGCGAGAACGCGGATCCCGTTATCACGATTTCAGCCCGCCCTGTCGCGACACAGAGCACGTGGGCNTCCCCGCGCTGGTCCCCGGTACCGGCCCCCGGTACCGAGCGCCGCCGCGGCCCCTCCCGCCCCCGAGAAGCGTTTTTGTTGTGCCGTTTCCCAGGCGCTTCTCCCATCACCCCCCGCGCCATGGCGGCGACCGCCCGCTTCCCGGCCCAAGATGGCGCAGGCGTGCGGGGAGGGCTGATGTGTGAGCTGCTGCCTTTAGTGTGTTTAAGGGCCCTTGGTGCTCTCGGGCGCGAGGAGCGGCAGCGCTGAGGGGCAGCGCTTCAAAAGCAACCAGGTNATAAGGTTGGTTTTGACTATGTGTCTAGTAGGTAAATGATAAACATATGTACTTCATACATATGGACTACTAAGAAGCACTCAGTACACAAGCCTAGGAGGGAGATTCATATGCAAGTTTAACAAAGCCACAGAACAGCTATCTCAGGCCAAGGGAACTGATTTGGGTTTGGGGTTTTTTTTTGTTGCTGCTCGAGTAACAGAAAAGAAAAACAGTCTACATATAGAATACATTTAAATAATATTTTTACTGTACAAATGGAAGAGTCCACTCTTAGAGACTCTATTCACAATGTCCTTTACAGAGCAGGTATACACCATGTGTGCATAGAGCAACAGAAATAAAGCAGTCTATTTTTACTAAATAGTAAACAAAAGGGAGGGCAAGGGAAAATTCGGTAAAAAAAATGGTGCAAAATCTAGTTGTAACAATAACGGCACACAAGCTATCGCCAGTTTTATGTCCCCAGTGTTCCAGCATGGAAAAAAAAAGCGTGAAAGGCGTAACTTCACATCTGTTTCCAAAAAAACAGGAAAAGATATGTTAGCCAAACTTTTATACATTGTATCCGTGTGTGCAAGTAGCACATCCCGCACGGTAATTCATCACCCGTTCTGCGCCTGAGCAATCCATTCCACAGACCACGAGAAATAACAATTCCCGGCAGCCAAATGCGAGAACGCGGATCCCGTTATCACGATTTCAGCCCGCCCTGTCGCGACACAGAGCACGTGGGCAACTGCTGGGGCACGAGGGCTCCGGCCGGCGGGCCGGGGGAGGAGCGGAAAGAGGGAGAAGAGAGGAGGGAAACGGGGAGAGGGACTACCCGAGAGATCCCGGCTCGCCCGGGCTCCCTCCTGCCGGGGAACGGCCGAGGCGGGCGGGGGNTCCTGCCGCGCGCCCCGCCCGCCTTTACCTCATTCCCGCAGCCCGCGCCGCGCCGCCGCAAGGCCCCATGGGAGGCGCCCGCTCCCCTCAGCCNCCTGGCAGCGGCTCGCCCGTGAGGCTGCGGCTCCGCCCCGGGAGGTGTGCTGAGGGGCTGGCGGGAGCATGGCGGAGGAAGGCGCGCGCTGCTTCCCGGACCGCGACGCGGCTCCTGAGGCGGAGGCTGGAGATGGGGCTGAGCTGGACAGCCAGGGCGGGGAAGACCCCGCGGAGAGCCCCGACGTGTACAGATACATTAAGGGAGACTTGTTCACCTCCGAGATCTATAAAGTAGAGATACAGAACCTGCCCAAATACATTGGGTTTAATGATGTGAAAAAGTTCCTTGCCAAGTACGGGCTCAATCCTCACAAGATAAAACTCTTCGGGAAGCAGACGTTCGCCTTTGTGACGTTCAAGAGCGAGGAGGAGCGGGACAAGGCCATGCGGGTGCTGCACGGCGCGCTGTGGAAGAGCCGCCACCTCAGCGTGCGCCTGGCCAAGCCCAAAGCCGACCCCATCGCCAAGAAGAGGAAGCAAGAGGAGGATTCGGAGCAGGGAGAGGCGAAGCGCCCGGCTGCCTGCGGAGAGGAGCCTGTGAGCAAGCGGATCGCGGATGTGGTAACCCCGCTGTGGAACGTGCCCTACGAAGAGCAGCTGGCCCAGAAGAAGCAGGAGTGCGAACAAGTGCTGCAGAAGCTGACAAAGTAATTACTGTTTGTAATGTAATACATGTAATAATGTAATACAGGATTTGGCCTTGTGATGGGATATAGCTAAATTCACACCAATTGATACCTCTAAACTGAAGTGAGTTAGAGGTAGGTCAAAACTCGCATCCCCTGTCAAAGTAATGAAAAGACAATCTGCGATGCTACAGCCTAAAAGCTGTTCCATCCGACAAAACTTGCTATTGATGTTCTTAGTCACCTTCAAAAGATTGCTTAATGAAGGGAAATTGGTTTTAAAGTCTGTTATTCCATAAGCAGAAGGATGTTCGTGCCCGTAAAAAAAATGGCATTGTCACATGGTGTAAGAGAGAGTCAGTCTGTAGAGATGGCAAATTACTACTAGGATTTTCTCTTTTAAAATCCCCTCAAAATTTTATGCCTGGTCTTTGGAGGTCAAAGCATCGCTTCTGTCTCTTGCCTTGGATAAAACGGGCTTTAATTATCATGCATGATAAATGTTGATAAATCCAGTACATAACCATTATAACTATATTTAACCCTTACCTTCTCAGGTTACAGCTCTTAGAGAGTTGGAGAGGATTTGCCTGTTAAAAAATTCTGGAAGAGACACTCTTCCATGTGATAATCTGATCCTTTTTTTGTGCCCTATACAAAAAAAGAAGTCTTGTGCAACTCTTGACCTCGATTTTTTCTAAATGTGTGCTTTACGCTTTTTGTTTCTGATTTCGGTAGGGAAATAGGAAATAACAACAGAGCTTTATTACCCTGGCTGTTCCTACAGAAGCAGAAGTTTAATAAATTATGTTGCCCAGTGGAGGGAGTGAAAGCATCACCCTTACAGGTAATGTAACCTCAGGTAAAGTGTGGGGCAGGGTTGTGCCTGAGGGTTATGTTCATTATTTGGTCTTGAGAGACACTGGACAAACTATTCAACTTCATCTGGTAATAAATAATGAAATTTAGATGTTGTTGCCTTTCATGTAAATACTGTGTAGAAATATTAACAAGAAGCAGATAAATTGATAACTGGGTATTGCAACTTCAAAACGAATATGCTGTCCTTGCAAGCCTGTGTTGTAAGCTAATACCTTCCTCAACAGAGGCAATATTTTGCTTTTTAAATAACAAGATTTACTAATACCTTTTCATTATTACTGTTAGTTCACACACACCAAAATCCATGAATATCTTCCATATGAGCTAAATGTCCTGTGTCCATTTTCAAATGCATTTAACCACGTGGGATTTGTTTCAGGAGAAATTTGGCATGTACAAATAAATGCTTTGTAAATATCTTACATAACTTTATTTTAAATCTAGACTGAATATCGCAACAAATGTGAGTTCTTGATTGGGATTGGTGTAAATCAAGAAGACAAAACTGTGGGTTGTCGTCTTGGCAAATATAAGGGTGGTACATGTGCTGTAGTGGAGCCCTTTGATACTATTCACATTCCTGCTATTGCCAAAAAAGTAGTAAAAGCTTTCCAAGACTACATAAGGTGAGCAAAAGTAAAATGAGTTATCCATAAAGGTTTTGATATCTTAATCAAAAATATTTGTAAATTTAATTAGTGTTTGTTCTGAGCTTTGAGATCTAAGATACACCAGTCTCAAATTTTAGCGATTCTGTTTCCACCTTGTGCATGGATCATGGGGAGTTTTTCTTTGCTCCTGCTCAGCTGCTCAGAGAAGGGGGACAGGTGCCAGCAGAACACAGCTTCACTGCAAGCAATGGGATGTGTAAAGTCTGCAGTGAAAAGTGTGTGTTACTCAGGAGCTTCTTCCACTGACTGTAAAGAAGCACTCAGAAAAGTACTTCTGAAAGGAGGAATTATTTAACCAAGGTCCATTGCTTCCTTGGATGAGGAGAAGAATCATCCTACAGAAAGGAATGAACCAAAACTTGCACATTTAAAGCGAGAGTATTTTTTTAGAAAAGGGGATGCATTCTTTAAAAAGCAGTTAAATCTACAAAAATGGAAACTTCAAGAATCATGAAGATGGAAGATTTGAACTTAGTATGAAGCAGAGAAGCAACAAAAGCATTATAAAAAGTTGTGTCATTCTCTGAATGCAGTGAGAAGCTGCCTCTTGCCTCTGTAATTTTGCATGGGTTAGAATGAGTAAGAGGATTGTGAGAAGGAGGGACAGATTATTTTGCTTTAGGAGATATTATCCATCAGTCTTTCTTAGTGGGAAGTCATTCTTGTTTTTACAAATCAATGTACCCTTCTTTTGTAGTCAGCATTTCTTCCATCACTTCGCATGGTGACCTTCTTTTGATTCAGTAAACTGTTTAATGTTACACAAAGAAAGAATTCTCTGTAGGGGTAACAGAGCTTCTGAAAACTGCAGGTCCACTCC
This sequence comes from Donacobius atricapilla, assembly GCA_013397315.1. Lineage (NCBI taxonomy): Eukaryota > Metazoa > Chordata > Aves > Passeriformes > Mimidae > Donacobius > Donacobius atricapilla. Next base: position 71,887 of record WBMY01006263.1, on the reverse strand, counting down.
TTACTCGGTGTACAGCCCCGAAACCTACGAAGGGCACTGGAAGCAGCTCACGGTGCGCACCAGCCGCAGCGGCCACCTCATGGCAATCGCTTATTTCAATCCTCAGGTATTTCACTTGATGGGTAATGGCAGCCCAGCCTCACAGCCGTAGAACTTCTTAAACTTGATTTTATGCATTGTGCATGCAAAAGAGAAACGGAAGAATTACTTGGTGTGGTTTACCTTGCTGCACTGCTCTATTTTTACTGATCTGATACATGGAAATGAACAAGTAATATTCTTCTGTAAAACATACACTAAATCGTATCTTGAAGTCACTAAAACTATTACTCTCCCTTCTTTCACATGAAAACTTTAGAAATTGAGTAAAGAAGAGCTAGCTGACCTGAAAATCTCTCTGGCAAAATACTTCACAGAAGGGATGGGAAAGAGCAGTGGTGTTACTTCCCTGTACTTTGTGGAGGAAGGACAGAGGTGAGGGAGTTGACTTTGCTTTGGGAGATTTCGGTGGTGGCTGAATTTTTGGTGTTTGCAAATTTCATAGCATTGTTTTGTCTACTTCACAGAAGTAGCAGAAGTTGTTACTAATTTGTTGAAGTTATCCACCTTTTTCCACAAGAGACTCCTGAAATTCCCATTCTCTGGATAAAGGCAGCAAGACTTTCAGTGGGTGAACTCACTGGCCATTGCTGGCTGTCAAGCTATAGAAGTGCTTACTGCAATAGATGAACATTTATTATTATCAAGTAACTTCTGCCTTTCTTCCCTATTTATGTGAATTTTTCAATCTCCCCATCCTCCACTGAGCACAAGGCTCACACCATCTTCATCTAGAGGTGGTGGAGGTCCTTGCACACCCGGAGACCTTAATGGCCAAGGAGAGTCTCCAAGAGCAGATGATAAATGTTACTGCTTAGGATGTAGCACTACACTTTGTAGGCCAATTACAGCTTTGGTAAACATTGTAAGAAACATGTTCATCTCCTTTTTTTGGTTTTGTTTCCCCCTCTCTATTTTGTCTCCCCGTTCCTCCCCTACCCCCAGGAAGTCTCCCAGTCTAGAAGACTTGCCTTTGGAGCATGTGGCTGGTGATAAGTACATATATGAAGAACTCCTTGGCCTAAAATTTAGAATTTCTCCCCATGCATTTTTTCAAGTAAGGATGATGTGAAGCTGCTCTTTAACTGGATCTGCATGAATGCTCTTGAGCTTGACTAATGCTGTGGAACAAGATGTTGCATACCTAGAAATTTAACCTGTTATGTATTTGGTGTGATTAAATAGCAGTAAGTGTTATGTTTGGCTGTAAAAGCAGTGAATGACTGTAAGCTTGATGGGAGCACAGTGAAGACAATGTTTTCTGTTTACTAGTTCATTATGATTTTCCTCCTGTTTCATGGCAGCCTTTTGTAACACTGAACATGCAATAATATAGTTCAGGAGTAATTTTTGTTTGCTTTTCCAAAACTTACTTCTGCCCCTCCAGCACTTTAAAATGTGTTTTTAACACAGTGACTTGTTTTTTAGAAACAAGAAAACATGCTTTACTAAGACTCATTAAAACACATTTGCTGTCTATGGAGAAGTAGATCTATTGGAAACTTAATTCCCAGGTGAACACACAAGCTGCAGAAGTGTTGTACACTGCCATCGGGGAGTGGGCACAACTGAGCCAAGAGAGCACCGTGCTGGACATCTGTTGTGGGACAGGAACCATTGGGATTTCTTTAGCAAAGGTGGGCACTTTCTCTTCCTGGGTAGAAGCTACTTCGTACCTATTTTTAACTGTGGCTGCAAGGGAAGAAAATACCTAATGTATGTGAAATGCAACAAATTAGATATAATTTTTTAAATTAATTTGTAATTGAGCTGCCTGCAGCTGCTTTACCACATCATTACAAAAGCTCACCCTTGTGTGGAGCAGCCCAGGTAGGAGTCATAGTCCCTGTAAATTGCTGATGCTATGAAAAATGGTTAAATTCACACATACAGACCACAGAGGGATTTTTTTCCTTTGATTCTGCAGAGAGTGAAGAAGGTAATTGGAATTGAGCTCTGCCAAGAAGCTGTGCAGGATGCCAAAGCAAATGCCCAGATTAATGGTGAGTTAAGCTGAAATGCTGAGACCTTTGTTTGGTAAGGAGTAGTTGCACAGGCAGTTCTTTACCTTATCTAAGCAGCCTGGAATTACATGTTGTTGATAGTGATCTTGTCCCATTTAAACACTTAATTGCTCTTGAAAACAAACACCGTGTTCGCCTATGAGATCAATTTTCCAGTTGAAAAGCTTTTTTTTTAATTGAAAAGTAAAACATTTATTTCAGTGTAAAAATGAGGTCTCAAAACCACAGCTACCCTCCTAACGAAAACTTCAGCATAGCTGGTGGTTGTGGGCTTTTGCTTTAGTCCAGGTAATGAAAGGTGCTTAAATTACTGTTGTTTAACAGTGATTCCAGGATAGACTAAACAGTTTGGAGTTTCTGAGGCATCAAAGCTTAAAGAACTGAAAGCTGCTTTGACTAGACAAGTACTCAGGTAACTTCTTTTTCTTACAGAACTGAATAATGTTGAATTTTATTGTGGGAAGGCAGAAGATATTGTTCCTTCCCTAATGAATGTTTTAGCTGCTCAGAACGTGATCACAATTGTAGATCCACCACGAGCGGGGCTGCGTAAGTTCACCACTTCGGGCTTGTCTGTTCTCCTGAGGGCTGTGGGGTGGGAAGCCAAAGAAAACACCACTGGGATAAATTAAGTGGAGGCTTCAGGTATAGCTTGGAGCAACATTGCAGCAGTTTTGTTCATGCCGAGTATAACCGGGCATTTTTCTGTGAGGCTCTTGCTGCACACAGAACCAGTAAACAGCTGTTGTGATTTTGATCATCTAGATTCCAAAGTAATTCTTGCCCTTAGAAGAGCTGAACATCTGAAGAAGCTCATCTATGTCTCCTGCAATCCCAGAGCTGCAATGAGTAACTTTGTGGAGTGAGTGTTTCTTGCATTAAGTTGACTGACTAAATGCGGTAAGAAGAGAACTGTGGGTTTTGAGGAGGGGGGACCATTGCTGGATTTTTATTTGCAAGCCACGTTCCTTTATTTGCAAGCCATGTTCCACCTTTCACCAGAAACAGCTGGGAGCTGTGGCAGCTGGCTTGGAATGGTATTGCCCAACACACAAGTAATAATGGAAACACCAGGGGCAGTGAATAAGCCTGTCATGGAATTGAGGCTTGGGGAAGAAAAACCTCTCTGAGAAGAGCAGCAGTGGTGAGCAGTGTCCTAAAATATTAACTCATTTCTTCCTGCCCTTCTTTCCCCTCCCCATCAAGCCTGTGCCGGGCCCCTTCCAACAGGGTGAAGGGAGCCGCGTTCCGGCCCGTGAGAGCCCTGGCCGTGGATCTGTTCCCTCAGACCCGGCACTGCGAGCTGCTGCTGCTCTTTGCCAGGGTGGAATATGCCGAGGGCAGCGCTGCAGCGGCACCGGCTGCCAGCCAGGGCACGGCCGCAGCGGGTGGCACCCGGGCCGTGGATGGCAGCAGCCAGGCAGCTCCAGGGGAGGCACCGCCTTAACTCCTCAGAGACGTGGCAGAAACTGCTTCTGGTTTTTATCTGTCAGTAACATCACTTCTGTAACACCCAGGTAATAAATCTCTGCACAACAGAGTAATTGCAAGGCTTCCAACTTATTTCATCATCCTAATTTGAATTAAATTTCATTATCAGAGATTCCCCGAAGGGTTTGTGTTGGAAGGGACCTTTAATGATCATCTCCGAACACCCCCTCTTCCACTCGACCGGCTTGCTCAGAGCACCCTCGAGCCCGGTCCCGAACACTTGCAGGGACAGGATGTTCGGGATGATCTGGCCAAATCCTGCTTTGCTCTTCATACATACATACAAACAAAGAGAGAGACACTCAATTCCCAGAGCAGGCCCTCTTGCCACAGGGACCTGGACCTACCTGTCAGTCCTTCATCGTGCTCTGGCCCCTGTCAAAACTGTGCCGTGTTTGTTCAGTAAGCAAGTAAAGAGTAACCCTTCCATAAAGTCAGGTACTTGTTAAATCTTCATTAGGAAGTCAGACTCACTTTAATAAAAATGCTACACCTTCCACTGTTGAAGTCAGTCTTACTCTCAGAGTACAGTAGCATCACTGACAAGACAATAAAGGCTGTAAGCTTCCTCCAGCTTGCACTAAAGCTGAGGTGACTTTGCTTGAGCCAGGCCCTCAGCACTGCAAACTGACAGCCAGAACGGACCTGCAGTGACACCAGCATTTTGCACTGCACTGCCAGTGCAGCTTCTGGCGATGAAGACAAACGTGGCTTGAGGGCTCCACAAGGTGCTCTCCAGTCAGGCCTCACTGCAGCCAGAGGCTCAGCAGCTACCATTGTTGGACTGATCCACACTAGAGAACAGACAGCAACATTGGTGGCAGTGACCATCTTAAATCTCAGCTTACTTCCAGTGTACATTTAATATGGCCTAACAACAATAAAAAAGTTCTGCTACAGCCCCTGGCTGTGCTGATACCACGTTCCAGTGTTTGGTACCTGCACCCAACAGGTACCAAAACCAGCACTTTGGGTGGTAACATTTCCAGCCCTGCCGTGGTTTAAGTAAAAATACAAATCCCAATTCAAAAAAAGTAACTTCATTTCATTCCAAGCATTTAACCCTGTAAACATTCAATTCCTCACCAAAAACGTGATTCAGTATTTCCATAACCAACGAGGCTGCCCTGATCCAATTTCTCTTTAGGAATACCTACAGGACTTGAAGAACAGGAATTCCTTTTTCTAGATAGGCTTAAGCTATCATAATACTGATCACACTGGCACACTTATCACACTGGCACACTTTATAATATCAAACTTTATTGCTCGAAACTAATTGTCTGAAAAATACACATGTAGTACTCAAAGACCGAACACAGAGGATTACATGATTGTGCAGAAAAAAAGCAAGCAGAGGCTCAGTGAAAATGAGGCTTTAGAGTTGTACCAATTTAGCACTGGCACCAAGCAACTGCACCCAACACAGCTCAAACAGCAACCATTGTTACCTGCTGGGGCAATAAGGATGAACTTTGTTTTGTTTTCCCACCTTCTCAGATCCACACTGAAATACTGTCATTGATAATTTTATTTGGTTAATAACAGCATGGCTTCTTGCACTTCACATTTCTTCCTAAGGAAAGTTAGGAGGCTATCACTTCCTGAACTTCACTCCAGAACCAAAGTACAGTTTAGTGATTTAATAAGATAATCATGATGCTTTCAAATACTTGGACGTTACAAATATATTTGTATAAAGCCTAACAGCATCACAGGAGAATGGAAGTTTACACACAACAGTTAAGTTTATGCATAATAGTCTTTCCAAAGTTCTGAGTACCCAGTTAATTCATCAGGTTTTGTCTAATAAATATGTTAAAAAAAGCTGATGACTGGTGTTTCAGTAGGTAGCATCTGACTAGTCACCGGAAGTCACAGTAGGTTTTCCGTCAGTACCATGGAGATTTGAATGCACACGAATTTAACCCTAAAGTCAATATACCACACTTTTGTCAAGAAGCACATAATATGCAAAGCAAAAACTGTCTAATCCCCGAAGGATGGAACGGTTCTTAAAAATACACTCCATCCCTATAAAAATACCCATCTTCCCCTGGATATAGAAGGGATAAATAACAAGTATCAGTGACAAAAGCAGCAGTTTTATGCATTCATACAATCAGATCTAAACCTTTACAGCCGATTACCTAGAAAACACACAAGAGTTACAAGACAAGTTTAGGATACATCTTGAATCACACTGTAAGTGTTCATGCAGAAGCTGAAGTTTAATGCAATGATCTATCCTCTATCACAGCAGCTCGTGCTTATGTGCAAATGCAAGACTGTTACACTCCAAACAATAGTAAACATTCAAACACAAGAATACTCCACAATGACATAAACAGCAGTTACGTTGTTTGTTCCAGCAGTTATTGCGCTATTTCCTGGACATCTCTCCAGTTAAAGGCTGCAGCAAGGTCTAACACCATCTTTTTATGTTTGTTTTGTTTAGAATGCATAATATACGTTCTAGGCTTTGGTTCACAATGAAATCTCTGGATGTTTTTTAATTAAGGGCAACGGTCACCTTGTGATTCTGATAGTGGCAGACTGAGGTAATACAGCAATCCTCTCCAACTTAATGAACACAAATTGGTAAGTGAGGCATCTATGGATATTCTGCAGGTGACCTGCAAATGCATTGACATTCTGATTTCGGAAAAATAAAAAGATCTACAAGGGTGATTTGTCTTTTACAGTGCCATCCAAGTACAGATTTTTCTGCTGAAAACACAAGCTGAAATAAATCCTAAGTAATACATTTAGGCATAGAAGATAAAAGCCCTGTCTTTATGAAAACAGAAAAGTCCCAATAAAAACAACAAAGAGAGACAAACAGCAATCACTGCTTGTCACTACTGCACCAATATTATATATACCCTTCAAAAGATGGAGATTTATTAAAGCTATACAAAAAAAAGCAGAGGCAGTGTTTTTTTGTGTTTTTTTTTTTTTTTTTAAGACAGGCCACTTCTTTAAATAATAGTTTATATATTGTCTTCCAACTACCCGTATCCTGTTGTAACAGGATTACAACACACGGAACTAAAAAGCTAAATATAATAAAAAATGGGTGGATTCATATTTGCAGAGACCTCCAAGCATATCATTTAAACACAGAAATAGGTAAGACTCCACGACTCCTGTTTAACCTCAAACATTAAATGCAACACAATAGAGAACATTAGTTTGAAATATAAATTAAAATCCACGTATTTTTAAAGTAACATGTGATGTGAAAAGGAGGTCTTACAATACTGATGCCAACATTTTTAAAATCCAGTAGGCACTAAATTCAATATACTGCAGCACTCTCTAGGTAACATGGTAAAATAAAAAACAAAACCACACCAAAATCAGAATAAAACAAAAAAAACAAAACAAAAACCCTCAAGCCCCCAGCCCCCTGCCAATGTAAGTAACAGGAGCTGCAGCAGGTACAGAGAACTGACCTTTATTCCCACCCAGAGCAGGAGGAGTGTAAAAGTGGAGCAGTGCAGCTCCTGGAGAAGTCACTGCAGCCCTGCCACCAGCTTGGCTTTCGCTCTCTTCTTTAAGACCAAACCAAAAAATGGTTGCAAGAGCAGAGTTCCTGCAGGCAGGCAGTGACTGCGGTGTGAAGAACAACACCCATGAAGCAGTGCTTTCACACAGCCACACTACTTCTGTGCATGGCTTCAGAAAGCCTCAGCTGACACACTGAGTACTGCCTGCTTGCCAGGATTGTATTTTAGAGTAGTTCCATATTTGTGACTCTTATTTATGAGCGTAACTGGTTATGGTCTCATTCTATTTATTACTCTATGTCATATTCCAAACCTACATTCTAATTTTCATTGCAGAAGTTACACACTTTCTTTAAAAACTAAAAATGTAATTAAAAAAGTAAAAACAAAAGCTTCTTAAAAAAACCAATATTGCTGCAGTCAGACTTAAGTGTTGTATTGATTTATTTTTCTAAAGTCTTTGCTTTTATGGTGCAAATCAATTAAGACTTAACTGATCAAGTCAGATGCAGTCTGACACCAAACAAATGAGAAATTGTTTTATTGCTGGGAAAAAGGAGTGGAAAGTCATTGGCAAAATGTTTTGAGACTATTAACCATCATCAGCTGCATTTTGGCTCCAAGCTTTGAAAACAGCCTTTCAATTTGCAGTTTTTATTCTAATCATATAAGTGGGGCCATATTTTCCCTGTTCAACAGATCTGTAAACTAACACAGGCTCTCTTCATTTAAAATAAATCCCAGTAATTTTGAATCTCCAACCTCTTAACACTACCAGCTATTCTTGTTCTTTTCAAGTAGTAACAAAATCTGCATCCTCTAATTTCAAATTACTAAGCCTGGCAGGAGACAAGAAACAAAACAAAAAGAAACAGCATTACTGGCCTAATCCTATGGCATTAGAAACATTGCTCATCACTTTCCTGTATTTGTCACCAAAGTGTCTTATCAGTGCATATTATTATGTGCTGAAATGCAACAAAACTTTTCACAAAAATAGTTTTAGGCATGTTCATACAAGAAGATGTACATATATTTCTTTTATATATACATATATATGAATGTGTATATATATAATATCAGCTTCAACCTGTACATAGATATTCTGAATTTCATATTTAAAATACATCCATTTCAAACAACATGGATGGCTTTCCATGAGAAAGTGCTTGATTGGTTTTATCCTGTGTGAACATGCCTGTCCTCTCTGCATTTGCCCCAGTAGAGATCTTAATGATCAATTCTTTAAACGTACGTATCTCAGAGGTATTAAACAAGGAAAAAAAAAAACCAAAGAAAAAGAAACTAGGAAAAAGTAATATTGCCCTGACGATGCAAAAAGAACAATGCATAACTGAAGCAGCTTGGATTTTAAGTTATCTTGCATTCTGCAGCAAACAATTTTTAAATATTGGTGAAATTCTAGTTCTTCCATTTGTGTTATTGCTCCCCACTTGCACATTTTCTCATTAAACATCAACAGTACAGAGAGGTTCACTACCAGGTTGAGCTGATTCCACTACTGTCATCTTGGGTTTCTTTCGGGTTTCCTCCTAAAAAATACAGAACAACCCCCACCACACAGTCATGAAGAGAATAGAATCATAAACCAGCTAAAATTCTGAACCATTTTAGCCAAACTTGTGTCAGTTGTTGCAAAAGGCTAACTAGGGCTAATGTTAAAAATAAATGTATGAAAGTAGGTACAATCAAGGTATAAGCCAGTTTAAAAGACAGGATGACAATCTTCCCAGAAGTGGACCCCCAATCAAATTTTGAAGAGCTGTCTTTACTTAAAATGCTGTGTAAAATAAGCAAAACCCCCTCATCATTGGTGCACATGACCCATGACATTCATGCTGTTGGTAAACACATGAGAATATATACTCACTCTTTCCTGTGCCAGTTTTTTCATTTCTTCCTGTAACTTGTTCAGGATGTGCAGATTTGGCTTGTTCTTTTTGGCATACTGCTGAAGTTCTATCACACTTCTGTCCGAGGTTTCCTATTCAATAGAATCATAAGCAACAACTGATCAACTTCTTTTATGAAAAAAAATTCATATACATGGAGCAGTATAGTCTCTAGTTAGTTTACTTCCTTAAGTATGAACATCTACTTCCATGGGTTAGCTAAATAGTTTCTTTTAATTTTGACACGGGAGATGCAAGATTAATACAATTACTACTGTCAAGGAAATCCAGGCACCTTGAAGTTTTATGGTAACTTATTTTACAAATCCAGGTAAGTCCAAAAGCAAAACTCCAGTCAGAGGGGAGGTTATACTCAAACAAGAGCCTGCTCACCTGTTTAACCAGCTTGCTATTCTCTCTGCCATACATTCGCAAGAGAGAGCCCCAGTTTTTCACATGTGGATGCAGTAGCTGAAGAATTTTCTGAGAAGCCAGTTGCTTCCCCACTCTTTTATTTTTGCCTGTAAAAATAACCATGGAAGTGTGTCAATACCAGCACATTATGTGACGATGGGCACAAATATTCACTTCAGTTACTCAAAACTGAGATACCAGAAAAGAGCAGGACGAGCACACAAGCTCAGTGGCTGAACAAGCACCCTGAGGACAGAAAGCAAAGAACAGGAAGAGGGGAAGAGGAGACTCACAGGTCACACCAGTTCATGTACTTACACCAGCCTCGCACTGTGTGCTTGCCACAAGTCATGACATATTCACTCTTCTGATTTTTCCCAGGAATCACTTCAAACTTTATGGATGTATCACCCATTCCGTGGTTTCTTAAGCACAAGATCACATAGTAAGTTAAAACTACAAACAAGTGAAGTGGCTGCAGTTATCATCTTGGACAGTCATTGCAATGAAATCAGATATATTAATAATAAATGTCAATACATTAATTAACAAAGAGGTTTTTTGAGGTCAGCAACTTCAGTCAAACAAAAAAGCAACCCTGTATAAGACAAAATACATTTGCCCAATGATTACATCCTGATCTCCAAAGAGGCACCAACAGCAAGAAAGAATTAAAGAGGACTTGGCATTAACCAGGCCAGCCTCCACCATGTCTCTCACAGCCCCAGGGAGCTCAGCAGCACAGGCAGAGTCACCGACAAACCCCCGCAAAAGCAAACAGCAGGTCCTGAGCCATCTCCCCACGGCACCCGGGGGCCCCGGGCCGCCCCCCCACGGGCACCCGGGGGCCCTCATGCTGCAGCCTTACCTTTTAAGGCACTCATGGAGAATCTGATATGGAGACAAGAGTCCAGCTTTACTGGTGAGTTCATATACCCGTGAGTCCTCAATACTGATATGGTTAAAATACTGCAAAGGAATTGAAAAGGGTTACTGTGCTTTGTGCAAATAAAACCCTAATACTGTCCTTAATCCTAATTTGTCCTTTGCTACATTAAGCCCATTCTGTTGCTCTGTGCTTAAAGTGTTTTTAAATCCATAATGGGTTAAAAGCAACACCATTAAAACTGTCACACCTAATCAAACATTTGCACACAGAAATTTTTACTCCAATCTTACATTATTCAATATGTACATAAAAATGACAATCTTATATATTCTTCATCATCATTTCTCCCTCAGGACAAGGTTATTTTACGTAATTATGAAACTCTATTTACCAAAATGCTGTGGTTCAATGAAAGAGAACAGAACAGCTATTGGCTCATTCGGTATTTTATTTTAAAAGAATGGAAAAAATTGTCTGCATTTCCTTAATGACCATTTCAGTTATGCAAGGCATACAATACACTTCTAGGTTAAAGCAAGGGTATAAACAACTCCTTCTGTATATTACTTCATTTTCGGAAACATTCCTTTCAGACTGATCACTGATTTTTCCTTTACTGCTTACTGATGGTATCACTGCTCAATGAGCTATTTAATTCTCCCAGAATCTGAGAATATAGCACAACTCTCCTCTTAAAGAAATTTTTCCTTTGATTTGTTATTAAATCCACAATGGGTAAACATTGATATTAAAAACATCTCAGAAGCCTGAGCACTTTTACTTCTTACTTGGTGTTGGAAGATGATCACACCAAACCAAAGAGCACCTAGCTCAGAACATTACCTGGCACCAGCCAGAGGATTCTGGAAGGCAGGGCAGTACAGGCAGTACTGGTGCCTTGGAACATCTCAGGTGCTCAGTAAGTCACCTGCTGGTCAATAAAGAACCAGTACTTTGCATCAGAGTGAATCTTCTGATCGATTCCAATGGAAAAAAGAAGTATTTTCTTTGCCCTAAGTCTTACTCTCAATGGAGGATTTTACACTTCCATTTGACTGAGAAAATCTTACAAATTTTCAGTGACATTTCTGATATTAATTGTGCCATGTTTTAAAAACAAATTCAAATTATGCCAGCCAGGAAGCATGAGCTCAGTACCTCAAGTTCTTGACTGTCTTTGGGCTTCTCCTCAGAGGTCTGTTTAACAAAGTCAGGAATAAGGATTTCCAGTGTAGCTCGAGCTGCAGAAGGTGATTAAACATTTTGTTTAGGTTTATTTTAAACAAAAACATCTCCTCTAGAAATTGTAAGGCATTTTCTTCTGGTAAGAAATTTATTCACTTACACTTTACAAGGGAAAAAAAATTCTACTAGTTCAGCTTGATAGTTAAAGTCTCGTAATTAATTAAAAGAAGAAGAAACTACTTCTCTAAAGTGCTTACAAAAGGAAAAATATTCCAGTCTCATTTTAGGGGTGACATGGAGCCTTTAAGACCAAAATTAATCGGTTATTATCACCCCCTAGTTCTTAGAGCCAAACCCTTGTACTGAATCACTATGGCCCTCAGAAGCCCAGAATGGTACAAAACGCAAAGAGAAACAATTCAGCAGTTGGTCCTGAGAAAGAAAAAAACTTTACCAGCTTTATTCTTGGCAAGTTTCTTGCTGCTGGCAGTTCCTGCCCCATAAGTTACTCCATCAATAATCACTGAGGCTCCAAAAGGTTCACTTGGGTTCTCTGGAAATGGAGGAGAAAAAAAAAGAAAGCTTTTTGGAACTCCCGACATACATGAAATATCACCACTATCAAGATTTATTTTCTTCATTTCAGATTCAAGAGGCATGAAAACAATTTCTTCTTCATGAAGGCTGAAAAATTGTTTAACAAACAGTTTTCCATTAACAGACTTACCTCCATAGATTTCACTCTTCCAAATAAAGAACTTACAGATTTTAAGAGACCACTGGTAATCTGCCAAAACTCAAATATTAATTCCAAATTTTTTGCATCACAGTGTGAATATAAGAGCTACATATTCTGATATTGAAATTTCAGTTGCATTATGTAGTGCATATACAGGAATAGCCTCATTCTGAATAATTATACGGTATCCCCAAAAAACCCCCAAACAAATAGCAAAAGCAAGAATTAATGGAACATACATTACACTACCTAGGGAAAAAACCCTCAATATTAGCCTGATTCCAGTTGTGTTTTTCATATATGCAGCGTTTTTGGATTCATGATTAAGAATGAATCATCAAGACCAGCACAGAATTGTTTAAGGAAACAGACTTACCACATTCAAAGAAATTGTAAACAGGGCGAACCTTTAGGACTCGTTGCATATATTCATGCAAGATGCAAACTTCAGACTTCCCATTGGGATTAATGACAAACTCTGCAAAAAGACAGGAAGAAGGGCAGAAGCTCATTAGTTCCAGTCTTTGAAAGACGATTTCTGTTCCAAACAAATCAATATGGAGCAACATTCAGCAGAAACAAGAGCTGAAGGTAGTCATTACTTACCAGGAGTGTAAGCTTAAATAAAAATATTTTTGTTTAGAAATTAGTCTTTTGAATAGGACGTATATTTTGACAATACTTTCCCTTTCCTATATAATATACAATGAATATTATATAACACAGAATACTCGATCAGGAACTAAGGGAACTTTTTACAGGACCTTTTTTATTTTCAGTCAAGCTTAGGGCAGCAATTACTCTTCAAGACAGGCTCTGTGCAGTGCAGCGGGATCAGCTGACCTTTCTTTATGGGCGCATCCTGCACAGAGAGGGTGATGAGTTTCTGGTTGGCCGGCAGGATGGGCCGCTCGGACTCCGCCTGCTTCCGCTTCATCTCGCGGTTGAACTGGCGGCGCTCGGCCCAGGTCCGAAACTTCTTTACAGTCACTTGTTCGAAGTCAAAACGCTTCTCAAGATAGCGTCTGAAATCTTCCAGATCTGAGAAACACAATCCAGTTACTCTCTCTGCTGCACCACTGAACAAGCATGAAGTTCTCTATTTCCACTGTTTGAAACGTGCCATAATTATTTTAGAGTAGGAGCAAAAGACTATGACGCTGTTTTGGACTAGCAGAAGTAATTCTACATTTTCCTGCTGTAGGATCAAATGCAAAATGTTCGTGCAAACCAGAAAACAAAATAAAATGAAACACCGTTTTATTCTGTCACTTGAAGATTTTACTAATCCCTAACCAGCACTAATACCCAACACAATTTGCAACAAAACACCAGTAATTGCTCTGCTTCAACATCTAATCACCTTCCCTTTACCTGAAGCAAGGAACACAGTGAGTACAGGAGCTGTGCCTTCAGCCTCAGCTCCCTGAAGCCAAACCCAACTGCTGCTGCCTACTCATTATGCAGTGTACCATGCAACAGAGTACAGTGATGTTCCATGAACTCCATGGGTTTCTGCAGCCTCTGTGCAGAATTTAATACATGAAATTCACATACAGAGTACTAAATGATTGCCCCCTTGTAGTACAGCTGCTTCTCCTTTACAGGATAGTCTGCAAATACAATCAGCAAAAATAAAGAGTAGCATCCACAGATGTAAACAAACAAAAGCAAGCTGCTGGTATTGTTTCCTTCCACAAGGAATTCCAAATGCAAGTCACACTTATACTTGATCACTCAAGTATCTTTTTCAGTAATACAGAACAAATCCTATTTAAAGAGAGAGATAGACAGGTGAACTTCATGCAGAAAAATAAGTGCTTACTGGCTTTAATTTTACTGCCCAATAGTGAAGATTTGGGTTTGGTTTTTTTTCATGGTTTTTGTACTGGTTTTGGCATGGTTTTTGGACTGGCCATGACACGTGTAATGATAAGGACAAGTTTTATGTCTGAGCACTACAAAGACAAATGGCAGCCTATGTTCTATACCAGTATTCTGAGCAGCAAAAATTGACCTGGATGGGATTCTCAGGTATGCAGATGTGCGAATGATGTGACAGGAGCTTCCTCTCCAAGTTCCTCTCCGTAGGGTGGTCATTTTGGCATGATGTCATTAGACCATTTTTTGTGAAGAGGCCATCAGATTTGCATAAATAAAATAATGAAGCATCACATCCCTCTGTATGAGTGCAATTATATTTGCATGACATAGTCTGCTAGACTTCTGCAAATACCAAAATATAATTTAACTACATCATTTATCTTAAGAGACCATCCTGAAAATAGATATCACTCAGCCAATACAAAGAGTGCATAGGAAAGCCTACTTGAAGAAGTCACAAACACATTCGACAACAGCCAATGTACATATTGATAAAACTGATTCTTATATTGAGATAAAGTCTACTGGACTAAACTACCAAAATGTTCACTTTTTTGAACAAAACCTTTCCATGTGGACTCTCAGGGCTTCTAGCCAAGTCTGGAATAAAATTTCCCAAATGCCACTACCCCAACTCAAGAAAAGACTCCACTTCCCATACATACCTACAGATTCATCTTTACATACTTCAACTTTGGCCTTAACTTGTCCCAAAGCTCCTTGTGCTGCATCTCCCCCAGAAGGGTCTTTGTCATCTAAAGGCCCAGAATCAGCAGCAGTGGAATCTGGTTCTTCTGTTTGGCAGTCCAGTTCTGAGGATTTATCTAGGTGCTTCACAGGTGATACTTCTCCATTTGGGGTTATGTCATTGTTTTGTTCCCTTTCCTCATTTTCCTTCATTTTTTTGTAATGAAAGCAGGGAATGCTACTAAGGGGAGGATCATGTTTCTGCAAATATAAAACAATACAGAAGGTTTCAGTATCTCAAGGTCACCAAAAGCAAAACTCAAACCCAAAAGATGCAAGCAAGATGGAAGCTATTTGTACTCAGTCTAGGCTCAAGCTCCTCTTTGGCCAGGAAAGTCATTCTACTCAAGAGCTGAGCAGGGCCACTCCTGGGGGATCTTCACCCTGTGTGACACTGACACAAACTTGCTGGTTTAGATCCAGACTAAAGCCTGTTCAGCCGCATGCAAATACTGCATGCTCTCATAAAATCCATGGAGCTTTCCTGGGGCATAAGCCCATGACATGAAATCCAATTCCTTGGGTCCAAGAACATCATATCCTTACTTCTGCAAATGTGGACCATAAACCACAGCTCAGACTAATTTACAGCTACAAATAAATGATCCCTAGATATATTTCATGGTGCAATAAACCCCCAGTTTTGCAGCCATACTAGAAAAATGAAGGAGCCAAACAGGATCATCCCATTCACCTTAACTCCCCAAACAGAAAAACAAAGCACCTAAGAAAAATTAGATCAGATTTTTCAGAAACAAAAGCAGTTCTTTTTCAAGGATCTCCATTCAAACACTGGAAACAAGCCTGCCAAAGCAGAAAAATATTATACTGCTTGCAGGAATGTATCTAATTTTTTAGTCTTAGTAGGTATTGAAGTAATTGACAGCTCTCACCCTTATGCTTCCTGTTCCCAAAAAATAAGGTCTAGACCAGGTAACAACTCTAGATTCTCTGTGCAGATATACAGGAATGCCCGAGTTATGGAATGTCATGATCCATCCATCTGGCAAAGGTTCTGTAGGAGGGCGGCCACGACCTTTAAAGCAAATAATGGCTTTAAACTTGGATAGACTGCTTGGAAGAACAGAAATAAAATCCAGGTTTTTATTTACTGCTTTTTCTGTCCCGAAGAATAAAATGGCACTGAAACAAGATTAACAACGTTTTGCATAGAGATGTTGTTTTAATAGGAAGGTATATGCCTCTAACTCAGACTAAATCCTGCAAAATTACAGATTCCACGATGCTCTCAACTAAAGGCAATAGTTTTTATATAGACTGATCTGTTTCATCATTAAATTGTCTTTTCTTCAGTCTTTTTATACTTATCACAAGCACCACTGTAAAGTATTTACTGGAAAAGTCATACTTGCTTCAGAAATAACTTCATTTTCTCTTAAAAATTTTTCACCTTTTTTTTTTGACACTCAGGAATAAATCTGCATTGAAACACCACCAGTCAGAGAGCCAAAGAGACAGGAAAGAGCTCATGTCTAAGCCAAGGTCTGCTGTCTCTAAATCACAGATCAAACTATTCATCTTTGCTGGAAACTTCCTGGCAATCCTCTGTTGCTATACACTTCTGGAGCAAAAAGTTATTTGGCTTTTTATTTTAGAATACAGCAAAGCTGTAAAATACTCCTCTAGTATGTGTTTATATTTTCATTCTCATTCAGAATATTTTTCATTACATTCTTCTGGATGGGTTTGTGTTCTCAGCTCTTCTTGATTAGTAGTTTCTAATACAATGGAATTGGATAAATGGAAGCCACTGACTTTTCTAGTTATTATTTTTAACCTAGATTGCATTCATAGAGACCTCACACGGGGCAATTTCAACAGCGGAAGTTATGTAACTGAAGCAGGAAAAAGGCCAGAATGTCCAGAGACAAAAATCTCGGATCACCCTCCCCACCACTGAGGTAACATTCTTCATTATTTTTACACAAATCCACACACTAAAATATATTCTTATTGCATACAACAGATCAAAAGCAAAAATCAGCTTCACTGTTAAGAGCATGAAAAATCATATTCCAGAGTAAGAAGGCTCCCAACAATAAAGTTCTCCAACACATTACTGATTTCACATGAATTGCTGTCCCACACTTTTCTTGCTGATACTCTTTTGTCCTACAGACACAAGCCATACACAGGACCTACAGTCATTAAATGCACATTAACTTACTCTTCAGTACAGTTTTAATTTTGGTCATCATTGGCTGCACGCTTGTCTCTCCATCAGACTGGTGATCACTTTCACCACCATATTTCTCATTATCTAGTCTCCTTGTTTTGGGGGCTCGAAGACCCTCTTCCAGCAGAGCATCCACATCATTATCAAAGTCATCCTGAAAGAGACTTCATCAGACACCATCCTTCTGGGCCTACCAACCTCCCTTTTCCCTTGCAAAGACAAAGCAGACATTTTTGATATGCACTTCCATACAGAGAGAAACTAGGAATTTCCAATGATTCCAGTAAAAAGACTGAAAAATAAGAAAATAAGTTTGTGAGAACTAGAATCTACATGATAAAATGAACTGCAGTTGCATGAGAAGACTTAAATGCTGTTTTTACAGAAAACTATAGAAGCTGCAACACAACTCAGAAGTTTGACTAAAACAGTTTACAGAGGTTCCCAGCTAAAGCTCTGACTCTGAAAATTCTGCTGTATTGACTCATGTACTGCACACTTCCCAGAAGAGATTGTTTCTTTGCCTATTTTTTTCTAGCCACTTGGAAACCTCTTACCCAGCAAAGATCCGTGGATTTACTTACCTCATATGAGAAATTCAAGGTTTCTTCATCCACTTTATCTCTCTGAACGATTGCTTTAGATGTGAACCCTCCTCCTTCTTCATCTATTTCCATCAAATTGTCGGTAAAGTCTTCTAGCTCATCCAGAACTGCAAATTCCACTCTCTTTTCCTGATCAATATCATTTTCATCATCCTTCTTGTCATCACTTTCACCCCCTATCCCTACAGCTTTACCATTACTACCACCAAAAGGACAAGCATGCAAATCCCCATTGACATTATTAATACCAAACTCCGTATCTGCCTTATAATCCTGCTCAACTCCAGTGTACAGAACTTTCCTATCTTTACTTTTGCAGCTTTCTGTAAAGCTAACACTAATCTTCACATCCTTCAGTAACTTAAGATCTGGGGTGAACTTCCGAACGGATGGTGCGTGACGAGCAGTTCTGGGGCTTTGGTCACTACTGTTGGGGTCTATGATCAGACGACTTTTGTAGCAGGCAGATCCCTTAGTGAGCAGCTGTGTTCTGCAGAGACTGTGCGTGTCCCCAGCAGGGCTCTCTGACTGTCCATCACCACCAGAGCCAACGTCCATTACCTCTGCGTCACTGGACGTTTGCAGGGGAGGTGGTGGAGGCTGTTCGTTGGGCGGCAGAGGTGGGCGACAGGAGTGACTCTCCACATTCATTTCTCTTGCCGGTTCTTTAGGGAGGGGTGGTACATTTTCATAGTTCTCCATTTTTAAAACTACTGTTTTAAACAAAACAAGGCTTTAATAAATGTTTATCTCTATATTCCTAACATGCATAAGTCCATCAGGATTGGTTTATCATGTTCTATTCAATATGCAACACTGATGATTCAGTTAAGCTGACTACATTGTTCTTTTCATTAATGTAGACAGCTTTCAGAATCACTGTCTCAATTATTGGAAATCACAATGCATTCAGCTTAAGTAGCTGAAGACTAAGAGTGCATCTTCACTGGACAAGCTGGTCTCCTTCTCTTCTTTCAACCTACAAGAGGAAAGAAACAAAAAAAATTGTCACAGGAAAAAAATGGAAATAGTATCCTAGGCAGAAAGAAAACATGTCACTGCTTCCAGCATAAATTTCAAGTAGAAGAGTGACACTTTTACAGTGAGAAAAGCAGGATACCCAGACACCATCTTGAGCGAGTATAGAGTGGTTTTATTGCTCAAGCTGTACACCAGCACAAGAATTTACTAACACAGTTGCCTTTATGATTAGTTGACTATCTCTGCTTGGTTAGCAGGAAGGGCATTAAGCGTGACAGACTAAAAACTCCATTTTGGAGAAGTTTTCCCATAATGTGAAACAACCTGGTATTCAAGCCATACTTACCCATACAGCAGAAAGGATAATTAGCTTACATTTAAAGACAATCTGCAAAACCAACAAGATTTTAAAGTCTATGGTCATGACTTTTCAAAATTTAAGTTATCAGCTACTTCTGAAATCTCACAATTTACTAAAATATCACAGAAAATTATTCCCTAGATAACCAGATATTAGACATTTGATCTTGTATTTTGCACTATTATGGAACTATTTATTCAGGATCAGATACACAGAATTAAAGCTCAAGTTAATTTTGGAAGGTATTTAGAAGCCAGTGTTTTAGAGACTTCAACCTGGGAAAAGTACTCAGTTCCTCTAGGAAATTTTACAGGAGATGGAGAGTGGTTTTTTTAAGCTTTATATTTCACATTAGGTGGTTCTTTCTACCATGTCTATAATGGCTTCTTCAATTATACTTTTGTCATCTGTGCAGGACCATAAACACTTGGGGAAAAGAAGGATCACTTCTTACCTGCTTATTTTGATTTCTCCAAGTCCCTCCATGCCAGCTCAAACTGGGCTTATCTTCCTACAAGCCAGAAACGAAGCACTGTCACTCTGCCCCAGGACGAGGCAGAACCTGCTCGGTACAAAGCACTCCCGGCTGGCAGAGAAACTCTTGCCAAGTATTTTGGAAAGACGAGCTCCAAGAGCTCTCATGTTGCTGTAGAACACTGAAGGCAACAGGGCAGAAGGACTGGGCTGTCATGAGGGACTTGGAGGAACCAAGGGTAATTCTCTCATGTATCTCTATGCCAGCCCAGGCAGAACAAACCAGCAGCAATATCCAAACACCAGCTGGGGCAAGGCACAAAGCTGGGAAGCAGAAGTTATAATGGGAGCAATTAAAATTCAGCAACATACACAAGTTACCTACCTGGAAGCTGGAAGAAAGCATAATATATAACAGAGCAAACTCTAATATGGAAACAAAGCAAGTTTTGCTGGGGCAGCAGAGGAATTCGTATTTTGTAGTGGTTTTTAGATGCACGTGGGGTTTTTTTAAACCTACTCAAAATTGTGACACATCCAACATGCTGATTTTGACATGCATTACAAAATTACTAAGGAAAAAAACTGATAAGAACTCTAAAATAATCGCATCGTCTCTGATACCAACACATTAATTCTCAGATTGAAAAATGGCTCATTCACCACTAAGACAAGTAACTCTACATATTTAAATCTATCCCATCCTACAATATGAGTGACCTCACCAATGAACAATTCCTTCATCTTTCAACAGGTTCTGAAATATATAATGTAGAGAACACCCCTAGAAATATATTTGTCTAATAAATTTCCTCATCTTTGGATTAAAAAAAGAAGTGAATGACAAATTATTAAATTCTTCACAGTAAGTCATTAGTGTCTTAATTCTGAATAAAAGAATCAAAAGTCACAGCATGAGTTCAGTAACTCCTGGAAATTACATGCCTAAGTCATCTAATTCTCCCATCTTAAAGAGTCTTCTGAAGACTCTTGAAAACAGCATACAGAAGTAATTCACACAGAAATGGAATACTAAAATCAGCATTCTAGAATTTGAAAGAGCAAAACCTTCCCTTGTGTTCAAGGGGCTCCCTGGTCCAGTGAGAAAGACTTATATTTGACAAGGCTAAGACACGATCACAAATGCCACTTCCAGACCCCTGATACACTTCCTGCTCCTATGCTTAAGTATTTTAACAACACCAATGTCAAACCATGAGAACTTAACCTTTACCTGCCCAGCTTTGGTAGCTCACTGATACAACACCTCTGCTCTTTGCAGGAAAGATGTCTTGTTATTCTATTCAAGCACTGGTAACAATTATATTCTTGTTGTCTTCCCTTTCTTGCTGGCTGTGAAATGATGAATAGCTGAAGGATGAACAGCAAGTCACTGCCAGGGATTGTCTGCTCCCCAGTACACACGCTGAATCAGGAAAGTACTAGACCAGGATGGGTTCAAATGAGCTTCTTCCATTTCTAGCCATGAACCTGCCACATCCCTAGGGTAAGATAACAGTCTGGCAGTGATGCCAAAAAGGTTTTTACTCTTTATACGTTTTTCATTTATCTGCAGCTCTGTACACTACTATTATGTAGTTATATAGCTCCTTAATTAACTCTAATACTTTTCCTACCCTTTCTCTTAGATTTTAGAACAATAAGCTGACCTTCTAAACACATTCCTGGAATATTGTTTGGTCTTATTCTAAGTAGGGGACCTACAATAACACATAAGAAGAGGGCAGAGAACCCTTGGACCAGCTCCAGGAGGCTGACACGGGTGGGTTACTGGGGCAACAGAATCTCCTGTTGGATGTACCTGTTAGGAACCCTAATTAATTAACCCTATAATAGTAGAAACCCAGCACCAGGTGTGCCCATCACCATCAGACACCTGGAAGCTTCCAAAGAAAGCTGTTTGTTCCTAATCTAGCACCGTTGCAAGGGTTTTTTCTCTTTCAGTTATAGGTAACAGTGGCTCTGGAGTTACAATGGGCTACAATACCTGCCTATAAGCCACAAAAAGCAAGGCAGAAGCAGAGGAACACAGCTCCAATTCCCATCTACTGCCCTGCCAGCTGACATTACAATATGCCCTTTATATCAAAGGCTGGGGAAAAAACAGCAAAACAAAGCAACAAAACCACTGAGCTATCAAGTATTTGAAAAGACACACAGAAGGGAGCAAAGGCAAAAGGAAGAGTTAGATGAGCTTGTGGTTACAAACAGCCAAATGAGCCTTAAGTAAGGGAACATAACAGCCACACAAAGAAAGGCTCAGCATACCAAGGTACATCGTAACAAAAGTCAGTTTCCTATAGTGATCCTTCATTAAATTGTCCCAAAATAACAGATTTTATTCTCCAAGGCTCCATCAATTCCATTAACAGTTTCCATAAGGATTCCTTCCAAAGGGACAGAACACTGAAAACGTGAGTGCACAACTCATGTTCTGCAGATCACCAACACATGGAAGTCCCACATTTTGAACTGCTTACTCTTATTTTAGCTGATCATTTAAAAAAGTTTCATGTCACCAAGTAAATGAAACAATACAGATACAGGGGGGGCCACATAGACGTAATGTAGCAAACTGCACAGGTCCCAAAGAAAGCACAGCCAGCTTAGTCTGGTTGTCTTACAGACGTCCTTTAAATGCAGAAAGGTAAAAAACAAAACTACTTTGTTCAATAAGTACCACTGCCCATTCCCGCAATCACACAGAAAAGGGATAGGAGAGAAATACACAGAGAAAAGGGTATCTTTTTTCAAGGCAGGAAAAAACCAGAATCTGAGTATTTGTAACCAGCATTGGCCAAACTCAAAGACAAATACCCTCCAGTTACAGCAGGCCAACAGTCTAGAAATTAATTTAATAAAGAACATATTCTTTACAAATACCTGTAGCTGCAGCAAGGAACAGCATACCACAGATTCTCTCATCAAAGAGTCACTTTTGAAAAGAAACTTTCAGACTGTTTACTTCACATTCAGTGGACCCCAAAAAGAAGAGTGAGTGGCTCTAGTGGCCTTATCTGCTGATCTCATCCTCCAGCCCCAAATGACATCTCAGGTGCTGATCCATTAACCCATGTAGAATTAATTCCCCATTCACAGTCATCTACCTTCTTTTCATTATACCTAGTGTGTCTTTTCAACACATACAACTCTAGAAATAAGTTAATAATATTTATTATCACTGCTTAAAAAAAAAAAAAAAAACGCAAACAATCCCAAAGCAAACTCTGAAGACTCTGAATTTCTTTCAACCAGAACATGAAGTACCAAAAGAAAATATTCTTTAAGATAATACTACATGTAAGAACTCATCTCTTCTCATTATCAGCTTTAGAGTAGAAGGATCCTGAACAGAACACCCACTTTGTGTAAGTCAGTCATCAAGGATGGTTAAGAAAATGCAGCCAGAGCCCAACAATAACATTATCAGCGGCAAATACAGTCAAGGCTCAAGAACTTCTCTAGTTCATTAACACTTCATTCCATTTCAGAAGAACAGAATACACAACTTCGGAAAGCCATTCTCAGAAACGGCAAAACAACAGTTGCTTTTAGAGCCTGAGTAGTTTTCTGGCAGGGTTTAGACGGTTTGATTAATTATGTAAGACAAGAAATTGATGTACAAAATGCGAAAATCAGAGCCTATGAAGGAGAAAATACATTCTTCCTTTCTCACCATATGCAAGCTTCTTACTCGTGAAGAAAAGCAGACATAATGATCCAAAATCCCTTCTCTTTCTCTAGAAAAGCAAAACAACCCTGATAATCAACAGCCCAGAAAACCTAGCGACCCAACTCTTCACTCACAATTAAAAATTGGAGCCCCAAATTTAATTGCCCAAACAGACACAACAACGTCTCAAATCACAAAGCAAAAGATCTAATTCCAAGACCTCTAACTCACAACCTAACGGAATAAAGAAATGGAATGTGTTCACCCAATTTCAGTTTATGGTCGCGCAACGCCTGGATATTCAGGTCTCAGTGGGCTAACGAACTTTGCAGACAAACCCGAAGGCTAAGGAAAGGAGGTACAAAAGAACGAACTGAAAGGCAAAGAAGGCTAGGAGAATTAACCTTTCAGAGGCTGAACGAGATAATTTACTATTAATAGAGAGAACACATAAAGAATCCTGAGAGTTACAGAGACATCACATTATCTTCAACGTACCAGAACTACAAAAGTCCCCGGGCGCCCGCACACACGTTGGTGCCTTTCTTCCCAACTTTTCTGCGGAGCCGACACACGCTCGTGTCCCCTGCACAAAGGGCAGCGTCCCGCGGCCCCCGCGCCTCCCTCTGCCCGCACCTGAAGAACCCCCGGGTACAGACACGGCGTTTCCTTCCCTCACACAATCCTGAACACAATCCCACGGCGAGGTGGCTGGGGGTGGGCGGGAAACTAAAATAAAAATCTCCCAAAGCAGGAAACAACCAAAAGAAAAATCCTGAACAAAACAAGACACCAGCTCTGAGCAGAGGCCGCTCAGGCGGGCGCAGGGCAGGCGCCGCAGGGCAGTACCCGCCGGGCAGGGCGGCGCCTTCCAGCGATGCGGTGTCGGTGCTCGGGGAGAGGCTCCTCTGGGCTCCGCGCCCGGGNCCCTGCGGTCCCCGCGGGCGGGACCCCGCGCGCGCCGAGCCAATGGCGGCGGCGGCGTCCGCGGGCCGCGATTTGAAACGCCGGCCGCCATTGGCCCGTCCCCGCGCCTGTTACCCCGCTCCGCCAATAGGGACGCGGGAGACTCCCGGCCGCGGGCGGGCGGCTCCTTTGTGTGGCCCGGCCGCCGCTCCGGCCTTCGCCCCCTGTGCGGGCCCGCTACAAAATAAATAATAAATAATCCCTGCAAACGGTGGTTTGTGTCTTTAAGCAGCAAAACTACAGCATTACTGCTTCAAGACTGATTTACCTAAAAAAGGATAAATCAAAGTAGGGCCAGTTCTCCTTCTATATGTGCCAAGAAGTTCACAGAACAAGTCCCAAATCTGGCTGCAGTGTTTAGATATTATTCTTAAGTAATTATGGAAAATATCTTACACAAGTTATGTAAAATTACTTTTAAAGTGTTCATGAACATTTGCTGTCCTAATTTGCTCTATTACTTTATATTTTGTGAAGGATATAGAGCTTTTATTGACACAGAGTTGCTTCTCTTGTCCTTCACTGGTTTGAAATCAACATCAGACACAAAATATTGTGATAATACACCGTGGTTTTGTCACCAACAGCATGTTTGTGTTTGTTTCATGTCTAACTTCAGGACATGGGAATCTTCTTCTAGTATTTCACTGATCTCATGTCTTTGAGGTCCCCAGGTACTGCTATGAAAGACAACTAATATTTTATAAAACTTTTAAAACTTATTCCGAAGATTGCTGTTAGGTTTATCCATCTTTGTGTTTGTCTCGCTGGACCAACACATCTAATGATAGGGCGGTAATTAGGACATAATGTCACAGTACCATCTCAACACAAAGATCAGGTTATTGAAACTGCTTTAAACCATTGAAAGCTGCCCTCAAAAACGGAACAGTTTCCACTAAAAGCAGTTTCTAATTTTTAATTCCTCATAACAGGCTTCTGCACTCAAGCCATTATCTTAGTGATTTTTAAATTATGACTGCTTTTATTAATGCTAAAACAAACCACTTCAGAATGTGCATCTAATCAACATCCACAGTTTGCAAAAACAGACACTCATGTCACACCTCAACTGTCAAAGCTGAGGAAAAAGATTTGAAATTAAGCAAACAGCTCGAGTTGGTGCTGGCATGTGCTGTGTCAGGTCACCTCAAATTGCTAACACTCGGACAGAAGATTGTCCCTCTCAAATGGCCTATCAAAATACAAGTATTGTGACTCACTGGCATCCCATTTATGTGACTGCATAAATGAACTATTGCAGTAAGAAGATTGCATACCTCAGGAAACAGGTTAATTTTTTTATGTGTACATGAACAGCAGTGCTTCACTTAGGATCAAATGAGGCACAGACAGAGATTTTTGCATAGAGTTGGAGATCAAAATGCCTGCAGTGCTTAAAAAGTGAAAAAATAACCAGTTTTAGATTTTCCATTGTGCATCTGTTCTCAGAGAATCGTGATGTCTTAAACTAATGGTGCAAGAGCTGATTCTTTGGAACTCTGACGCTACAGGTAAATAGACTTCTAACTTTTTTATAAACTAAAGGATAATAGTCCATTTACAAAACCATGTTTTCATCAAAACAATGCTCAAATTGCGGTTAAATTTTTAAACCAGAAGGTTGATGTGACCTCTGGAGAATTAAATCTGATCTGATCTGCTCTGCCTAATAAGGTGCAAAATTCACCTGAAAATTTTCATCACCTGGACTTCTGATGGATGACTTGTCAAACATGCACAGAAGTCTTCAACTTGTGCATGGTGCAATCAGTATTAACCATAATACCATGAAGTGTCATTATCAACAAAAAAACAATTCCTAAGGACAAGGAGATTTTCACATACAAGATATCAAAGGCTGGACAGAAAACTACTGCTGTGAACACAAAACAGCAATCAAGCCTATTAAGACAAAACTATGGGCTTCCCAGTAAAGTCAACAGGCTGCAGTCATCAGAATGAAAATTAGGTGGAGCCAGTGGCTTTTTCATATTCTTCCTATGTCAGTAACTGCAGCACATACTGTGCTGTTCCAACAGCAAAAGCTGCTGCAAGACAACTTTTCCTCAGCCTGCATTACTTTTATTTCAGTAAAATAAATTGCACTACAGCTTTTTACTTTTTTTTTGGGGTATTGGTAAACTGGTATTTGATTGCATGACATGTCTTCGTCTTTCACTTTTTGCTACAATCTGCTCTCCTCAATCTAATCTGTCAGACATCACTTCACAGCCATGGAAAGATGTCAACAGGATCCCATGAGCAATCTCAGATCAGTTCTGGAATGTCAAAAGAGGTGGTTGATTGCTACAAAAAATAATCAAAGCAGACACATCCTTTGGCTCAAAGATACCACAGAATTATTCATCATGCTCTTGCCATTCACAGATTCAACATAAACTAAATTGTGTTGTCTACAGAATCACATATGACTTCTGATCTTCCTGTTGGAAACACTTCAGCCAAATTATTCTCCCAAATTTCAGACTGCTGGCAGAATTTTCCCAGTAACACAGACATTTTTCTAAAGGCAATATTGCTTAAAGTAGAGGATGATGCCTATTTGACCTAAGAGGTCAAATAAAAAGTAACAGCTTTACATTGAAATCTGGAAATCAAAGCAAGAAAAAATAAAGCCAAAACCAAGGGACCTTCACATTAGAAACTGGACTGCGTAGGCCTTTCAGAAGGAACATTCTGTTCAGTTGCCAGTTGCACCTGGGCTGGTGATATCCTGCAGAGACTGAGGCTTCCCTTACTTGCTCTTCATACTTAGAACAAACCTATTCCTATGGCTGAAAATCCTGCATTCCTAAATACACTCAATTTATTTAGGGGGAATATTAGAGAAAAAGAAATAATATCTATCTGGGACAGAATAGTAGTCTTCATACTTTGCCTTCTATAGGCCCTGTCATCCAAATAGTTCAGAACACTTTTCTGAAATAGGCAGTATTTATCTGCTCTTTATAAACTTAAAAGAAAAAAATCCTCCATGTCAGCCTCGTGGCTGCACATCGAGCATCTCCACCAGTTAAACCACCCCTTCAAGTCAATCTTAGTCACTTCACAGAGTTGTGGCGGTATTGCACTGACAACTACTTCAGACATTCTGGCTTCTCCCCAGCTGCTGTTGCATGGTAATTTTTCTTGTGAGCCATTATACACCGTGATGTTTGTAACTCAAAGCTGTGATAACAAAGCACACTTGCTTGTAACACTGTGTGAACTACAGCTAAGAAGCTGCTGCTGCAATCCCTTAGCCTGGACTCCTCTGTACTGCTGGCAGCACACAGACACAAATCAGGAGCATTAATCTTTGGCTGTCAAAAATCCAGGTGTAGTTGCACTTATATGAGCAAAACCATAAATGCCAGTACCTTTGTTTTCCCTGACAGAGGCCAAATAAATTACAGTTCTGAAAGCATAGTTGTGCTACTAGGGATGTTTTTTATGCAACTGCCATTCCAGGATTGCTTTGCCAAACTAAACTCATACCCATTACAACAAGAGAAACTCAGACTTGACTGGCACAATGCTAAAGAAAACCGAACAATTTGCAACTGCCATTTTGCAAAGACAGTGATACAACACGTCTATACATGCTGTATCTAGAAGCACAGCACGACAACATACGAAGATTCATGCAGCAAAACAATTGGTGCAGAGAACTTAATCTTCATGTGAGGCGCATTTCAAACAGTTTTGCTCAGGCCAAACCTGCTAGCTGTTGGAGAATGCTTGGGGCATTCCTCAAGCACGCTTAGCTGTTCTGTTCCATCTGAAAGCAGCCCAGATCCTGTGACCTGAGGCTGCCCTGACATGTGAGCCCAGGCATAGTAAACAGGGACCACCAGGAAAACCATGTAAGGGCACTACTCAAACCAGGGTGATAATGCAGACCTATCTGTAATCGAGAGGACAGTAATTCCTCTCTAAATGCCAGTCATTCCAATGAGACATGAGAAACAGGAGATGGATAATGCATCTAAGACGTGGCTTTACATGGCAATTTTGAGTAGCTATTGACAGCAGAGATAGTATAAGGAGAGAGAAAAAAAACCCTAGCTTTCTCATTCACCTTTTCCTTGGAAGAGTACATTCCTTTAACAGAGGCAAAAACCTCAATCACCGAGTACCAATTATACTGTTGTACCACAAGAAGGGATACTACTGGTCCCACATATTTTCCAGTTTATTATTTGGTATATCTTAATCAGTATCTTATAAGTGATGTGGTTTTCTCCACTAAGAGGAAGCAAGCAGTGTGTTTACCCAGGCTGGAAGTTACTGATTAAGGGTGGCTCTGTGTGCCAGGTGAGACAGCCATGGAAAACACTCCTGCATCACCAGAGGGAAGTTCGAAGGCACCCAAGTGTCTTCGCAGGCACTGTCATTCTCAGAGGCCTCAAAAAGAGCAGGATCATACACCACAACATCATTGTGTGTTATCTGTTTTCCCCTTCCCTTGTCCATCTTCTCATCTGCATTTAGCATTCATTTACTTTCCTCCATTTATCTTTCTAGCACTAAGACACAAACATTTAATGCGCATCAGCAGAGATACTGCTTTTTATCTCACTGGTGTTGTGTATCACTTATGCATTGTAATTTTTGGTTATCCTGCTTAATATGATAACATTTATTATTTCTCCCTCATCTGTGATCCTAAGTTCAGTGCTTATGTCTTCTGTCTTAAAAGATATGGTAAATTTGAGTATGTCAGTATGATACTGTTTTTTTCAATCAGCTTCTAAGTTCTTGAAACAAAATGTTACAAAGATAATTGTATGATATATGAAATATATTCAACATTTCTTCAGTCTGTTCACCTTAACCTATATTTCCCAGCATGAGTCATACTGATGAATTTTGGAATTCTCACAGTTCATGCCTCTCCAGCTGATTGCAGTACTGATTCTACTGTCACCAAGTCAAGACTATTTCCTAGATCCTCAGAAGCTATCAACAAGACTTCTCTGCAGAAAATGAATCAGATGAAGAACATCAGCCATGTCCTGTTACATCAATCTGAATGAAATAAAACTAACTCCTAGTAACTAATTTTCCATATAAATAGGGATGCTTGCTAACTCATAAATGTGTATTAAATTCTACAGGCTAAAATTGAAATGTAAGATACTTTAATTATTGCCTTATTACTGCTTAGCATTTCATAGATTCATTTCAAAATTACTTATTTCCTTATGATATTACGAAAACAGTGTTCCAAGTCTTATCAATATTTTATGATAATTATTTAGTTTGGTCTATTTCATTTGTAACAACAAATACCAATTAAGGTTTGAACACAGAGAGGACCTCCAAAGGCCCAACTCCTCCTCTGCTCTGTTCAGGTGTGTTTTAGTAAGCTACTGCAAGGGAGATGAGACAATTCCACTGCCCCGGCAGGGGCCAGTACGGCAGAAGGTTAATGCAGGCTCTGCTCAGTGTAACAGGAGAATCTCAGGTCTGCCAAGGATCCAGACTTTTTCCACAGTGAACTTGGATTCCCATCCTCCAGTAGCATTTTGTGAGGCTCCATTTTTCCCTAAGGAAGCACTGATTTTGCTCTTTCCTACCTTTCAAATATTTTCAAATTTCTTACCTGTGTAAGACAACAATGCAATAGCACAGAACTAGGAAATACCCACAACACAACCTAAAAACCCCAGAAAAAAACCCAGCACTGTTAAAATGGAAGTAACAGAAATGGAACTTACATTGCAGCTCCTTCATTGTTAATATGGCATTGAAGATTTTACTTCATTGTATCACACCAAGTTACAGCAAATGAACAAAAACATATGTGCAAAAATGCACAATCTACTAATGTCAACAAAGACTGGTCACCAGCTTGACTTTATTCTGATTCCAGTTTTGAACACACATGTAAACAACAATTATGACACAATTTTAAGCAAAAAAAACATAACTGAGGTTTTACATGTTTTAAAATTTCTTCTACTATTCTTCTAATAGAAAAAAATCAGGAAACAAAAAATCTCTTGCAAATGTATGACTTTGAAGAGATGATATGCATAAACAAACTTAGTAAAATGCCATGCAATAGTTTCCTATATACACTTTTTTCCTTTATATCCTTTAAAACTGGTATTTAAAATTCCCTTTTGTTATTAAAAATACTTTTATAAAAATAAAACACTTTCTTTGTTAACTGTAGGTACAGTCTCCTTTTTCCAGTGGAGTCATTTCAACTCTAATTTGCACAGAGTACATCATGCACTTCACAAATACCTTATCACTTCTATGGGCAAGCACCACTCGCTGATACCTGCACAGCAGTCCTGATCCTGTTTCCACTGAAGCCAATGACAAAACTCTCACCATCTTCCCAAAAAGTTAAACCCCTTCACTTTATTAGCTATTCTGATATGAAAAAAAACAACATCCAAGGTTTGGGCTCTTTCCTGTTTATTGTAATTGTCAGAAAAAGCAAATCCCAGATTTAGAATTTTGATTCAAGCATATCAAAATACATGATTATAATCCATATTTACATCTAAGCTCTGACTCACCTTTCTTTGCCTATATGTAAAAACTAAGAATAAACTTTAATTATTACAGGACTGCTATGAAAACCGAAGTTTATAAATACTTTTAGCATGATACTGCATGCAAGTATTTTGCTTGCCTTTATGATAATGTCTTCAAAAAGAATGTCATGTTTAAATATCCACTATTTGTAGGTGGATATAAAAAGGTTTGCTATGCAAACTGTCAGAGCAAGCTATTGAGGCAGGGCTTTGTTTCTAGGCATGTGTCAGACTCAAATTTAAGACAGCTTTAGCTACTTCTTTGTATCTAAAAATAAGTTAACATTTCTATCCATACAAATATGGGGTTTAAGAAGTCATCAAAAAATTAAAAAAGGGCTGACCATTTCCTGCAGTTCAGAAGAACAGTCTGGAAGGCTTTGTGTTCTAAAGCATGTACAACCCAACATGACTGTTGATTGACTGTCTTGCAATCAAGGTGGTCAAAAAGTCATTTATATAGCTCTGAATCCACAACCTGTGACTAGTCATGTAAGCAGTCCTGGTATCTAGAAGCTATTTAAATATGCAAATATGCAAGTATAACGAAGAGATTTGACTAAATATTGCTTTAGCATCTCCTGACAACCACAAATCTGGGAATGGCCTTTCACAGTAGTTCACCTCAACGGAAAGTCTCATTTACTGCTGCCCCCATTACACACACACACACACACACACAAGAATGCCCAAACACAGCAGCTTGAGTACAGAAACACAGCTGCACATCTTCCATAGAGCATCAAAAATCTGTCTACTTTGCCACAATTAATTAAAATCAGAGGTTTGTGAAAATACAGTCAGTATACCTAAAGGAAAAAAAATAGTGGTGATCCACTACTAATCTAATATTCAGCATTCAAAATAAGTCAAAACAGAACACCAATAGAAACAAAAATAGCTTAGGGTTTTCAAATATCCTGACATTAGCTCGAATCTTCCATTACCTATACTGGCACTGAATAATTGAAAAAAGCATGCATTTAAATAGCTTTTTAATTCACAGGTGTTAGAACATATGAAGTACCTCTTAATACCCAACTTTTTCAGCAATCTAAGACTGCAACAGTGTCACGTTACAACACATACCTATTTTGACTAAAAATCTATGAGCAGTCATTCCAGGCTGTAACACATTACACCAATAAAGAAATGAATCCAAGATTTTGTATGTACAAAGCAGCTGATATATGAAAACCTCATCCTCAGCTTCTGTTTGCAAACAGGTACCTATTCCTTACCTGCTTGCTGGGGAAGAAAAAAACCAAAACATTACTGCTAATTAGACTATCAGGAAACAGGACGTCACAGCACAAATAGTTTTATTCAGGTCAAAGAGAAGCAAGTCTGCTCCCGTGGTTCTTTCAGTAAAAGTGAACAGAGATTGAACTAAATTCCCTACCGTGATTCTCAGATAAAGTTTTAGAAATAAGATCTATTGCTGTTCTATCTATAGAAAAACAAATTTAAAGAACTCTCTGCCCTCCCCGGGCAGAGCATTGCACCATGGCACTGAAAAGCTTAAATGAGACTAAAGCACTTAAAACTACCAGGAAAATATACATTCATTTAATGCACATTGGCATCAGCTGTACAATCTTAATAGCATAATGTGAAAGTAAAGCAAATTTTGGTAAAACCTTCATATAGAACAATAAAAGCAGCAAATATTTCCCCACCATTAGAACGAAAAACAAGTTTAAGTCTACTTATAACATCTTTAAAAAAATCCACACCTACAAAAAAGCAATGACTTTGTCTTGGACAAAGATGGCCTTGCCCTGAAAGCAGTGTGGCATTAAATAAAATATTTCTGATTTTAAGTTGCTTCTTCATGTAAAAACAGCATCTTCATCTGGTTTTCTCCAAAGCATTTATTAGCTTGATAGGGTATGCTACCAGTTTATTTAAACTTTTGCTTTCCTTGCTATTTTTAGCTTGTGGAGGCTGGCACAAAACATTTACTAGAGCTTAATGGCTTGTTCTCTCATTGCTGTTATTACAAACCATTCATGTGAAAAGTTGTTAACTGTGCAGTTTGAATTCATAGGTGCTTGTTTTCCACTGGTTGACATCAGCATCGATCATGTTGCGCTCGGTGAAAGTCACGCGTCCCTGGGAGTCGATGAGCACGACCGTGTTCGTCCTGCAACGGCAACGGCACACGCTTACGCCTGGGCCCCACTACGAAAACTGCAGGCTGCCACCCCTCATTCCCAAATGTTTCAACCCTTTGTTTTTTTTTCCTGAGCACATCATCATCACGTGAGTGGGACAGAAATCATCCTGGCAAGTTCAAATGGGCATTTTCAGTTGGTTTTTCTGTCACTGCCTTGATTCCCTGCTGCACTTGCAGCAGCTGACACACAAATCTGCTCATTGCAGAGAGTATGGTAAAAGCTTAAACCTAGTGCAAAGTGCTCCATTCAGAAAGAAGTAAAATAAAATTAAGTTTTCCTTCACAACCTGCACGTACCCATAAGGATTATTCGTATCAACTGTACTCTCTTCATTCCTCTTTCAAATCAATTGTCCATTAAGATTTAAACATTGTTAATTATTACCACAGGACACTGATACATGATCACAGAAAAAGATTTCTCTCTCTAGGAACCTTCCAAAGAAGAAATTTCTTTTCATGAAAAGCAGATGCCAGTTGTGCATCTATTCCACTTTGCCTTGGGTAAGCTGTCATTTTTCTGTGGACACTCCAATACCCTTCCACAGAGGGATGACTGCCAGTAGGAATTTTCCACCATCCTCATCTGGTGGCCTTTCCCAAGTCACTTCACAGTTGTTCACTCATATAAAAAAGCATTTTTAATTTCCTCCAAAGAATATGAGGCCTAGTTAACAACCTCTATTCACTAAGCCCTGTTGCTAAGGGAAAGGTAAGTGTGAGCATACAATTATAGCAGTAGAGAGACTTGAAAGGTGTGCTAATTCACCAGTAGAAGGTCAGTATTTCTACCAGGTTATCCCTGTTTGCTTTGAAATGGCTTCAATCTGTGAAGCAAGGGGAGAAAGGTGCTTTGTTACCATGTTAAGTCTTCATTATCCTATATTTAAAATGTTATTCTAATTCATTTAAAAAAAAAAAAAAACAAACACTCTAAATACTGAGTATCTCTCTCAGAATACCAACTTAAAATGCCTACAACAGTGAGCACTCTCTGCTTATCAACTCTCATCTCTGCAGAGGAAATACTACGGCAGACCACATCACAGACCAATCTGACAAACTTATTGGCAGACTTTTAGAGCAGCAATTCCCTACCAGCAGCAACAGGGTTCACCAATTTTGTCCTATTGAGGATTAAATGAAGATTTGCATTGCATTATTCTACTCTTCTTGCAGCTCTGGCAGAACAGTCAGAGCAGAGAGTGAGACTATCTCAGTAAAAACAGCAGCATCAGTTAGGGAAGAAGTGGAAATACAGGTTCTTCTGAACAAGAGCAATAAGTTTCAAAGTATGAAAATGGCAGATCTATTTTACCATGCAATGTCTAAGGAAAACTCTGATTTAGCAATGCAGATGACACGATTCCAGCTCGTGGAAGAGAAATGTGTTCTGCAGTATCTCTGGTAAGATCAAAGTTAGAGGTGCTCAGATCTGCTACTGCACTGGGGAAGCAGGAGAGCTGTATTATCTTGTCTGGTACAAGTTAAAGCTGCGCAGTGCTCTCCATCAAAGATGAACCACAGTGTGAGCTTCAAATGCTCTTCAGCAGCAAATCCCAGACACTCAAATACTGACCAAGGAAATACATTACTGAATTATACTAGATTAATATCTGAAAAAAAAATTAAAGCAGTCACTATAGAATTTAAACTTACAATAGCACAATTTTGATTTGAGACATGCTTTGATCCAGTACACATGTATTTCTAGCTATGTTTTTTTTTACCTTGTTCCATAATTTGGGCAACGAACACATAAAGCTGCATACTTGTTCAATATAGGACGGATATAATCCTTCCCTTGGTCTTCAATTGCAGGGTCTGGTAGTTGACTGAAAATAGTAGGAAAGTAGTTAGAAAGAAAAAAACTTCTCCAATATTAACACATTCATCCCTCATGAACTGGAAGGAGTTCCAGGACATGCCTGAGATCACAATCAAAGGCAGGGGTGAAGCAGAAGAGAGGGGGTAATGCACAAAAACTCATCAGGAAGGAATGGAATTCTATGATTAAACTAACCACTGTACCCACTAAATTCCTGTAATATGCACACACAGAGATCACAAAGTAATATGAAACAGGGTATTTTAAGAAAGTTCAAAGCTAGTGCATGCTCATATGTTCGTATTTATTATGAAAGGATCATTTCATCTTGAAGTTTGATTTGGAAAGATTACAGGCTTAAATATTGCTTTTTGTAAGTAAGTATTTCCCTCCTATAGTCAGATGGTTTTAGATGAGATCAAATGGAATTACTGAACATTAAGGGAAGATCATTTGACTATATTGTATCTTATACCTTTGTCTTTTTACTAGTAAAAAGCATAAAGTCTAACAATTTTTAAGAAACTCACTTGATGTGACAGCAGATGAAAAAAGCTATTAAGACAGCTTAGTAGACTCCCCAAGTCCTACTCATGGCTCAGATGTCTAAGTTCTTATATAAAACTTTATTTTGAACCACTGAAAAATGCCACATTCATGACTGCTGGCATTAAAATTCACTGTTAAGTTTGGGAAATTTGATCTCTATACCAGAAACAGCTTTGCTTCAACCCTATCACTTCCCAGACGGATAGAAGTCAAGGTACACATGGAAGTGACCAGAGGGTGAGCAATGCTAGGAATTCAGACCACAGCACCTCCTGTTCCCTGTGCCATGCTGCACACTGAAGTGCCATCAACTGCCTTTCCTTCTGGACATCCAGTGATGGGCTCAGGTTCACTGTGCAGTCAGCCATGAGTGCAGGAACCTCCCCTACATCTCAAACTCCTCTCTTGGGGACTGCCTTGACTGGAACTTCCTTGACCGAATTCCTACAGCTGAATTGCACAAATACTTCCTCATCTCCTTCCCCCACTTAGCCTGAAACAAGTGCACTTTGGAGGAAGGCAGCTGTTGTACTTTGAGACGTTGCTTCTCCACCCTGTCTGCACTCGAAGCAGCAATACAGAACAGTAAAAGCTCCTACCACAAACCTGCTCCCACCTATGAGGGTGCTGAGGCCCAGGCCCAGGCTGCGCAGAGAAGCTGTGGCTGCCCCTCCCTGGAAGTGTTCAAGGCCAGGCTGGATGGGTCTCTGAGCAACCAGGGCTAGTGGACAGTGTCCCTGTCCATGACAGAGATCGGCACCAGAAGATCTTTAAGGTCCCTTCCCGCCCAAATCATTTTATGAACTATGCAAACAAGTGCCTTCTCTAAGTGCAGTAACCAAACCTACCTGAGCCTCCAAAAAGCTGACAGCAAGCAGCTTGCACATCCCTAATCATGCACTCATTGCCCTTACTAAGAGAAGTGCAACCTTTATTAAAAAAATGGCACAGAGAAACCAGTGCACAGCTGATGAGTTCTAAGACTGCAGTAGTCTTAATTGTATGTCCTGCTTAAAAATCAATACTGTTGAAAGTCAGGCTCTGTGAGAACACTACTTTCAATTAATATCAAGGTGAAATGCTTTTTTCTTTCTGAACAGTTTCTATATGCATTTTTTCAAATGGGTCATATTGTATTTTGAATAAATTCATCATGTTCTTACGGCTCTTGATTATTCATCACTGCAAGAAGCTCCTTCACCAAATCTTCTTTGGTAAGCTCTTCACTTCTCTTGACCACTTCTGTGAAAAGCTGCTTCCCATATTGAAGCTTCTTCCATGGTGTATCCAACAAAGAATTACTCAATCCATATATTCCTACACACACACACACACAGACACACACACACAGACAAAAAGCCCAGTTTAATTGGAAAGTGCTTGGTGATTTCAGTTGTCATTACAGATATAAAAAAAATTAATAAAGCGTAAGTGATTCCCCACCTAATTGTTACCTGCAGGTGTGCCATCAATACACAAGCCACAGTACTGAACAGGAGAATTCAGCAGGCTCCCATGTTATGCTGGGCTGTGCTTAAGCACTCCCCAGTGCTAATGCTCAGTATTTGGTTTCAGTTGTACTCTAGTCCATATCTACAGCAGTTAGTTTAAATTTCTGGTTTGCTAAACTACGAAGGCACAACAGAATTTTCTAATTTCTGCAAGCTAGTCTTGTCCAGTTTAGTGATATTAATCAAAAGTTACCTTTGCCTCTGATTTTACTTTTGAAAAACACTGCAAAGCAACACTGGATGACAAGAAGGACGTTTCTCTTTAGAGGCACCTTCTCATCACAATCCAGACGAGAGATTCCTAAACATCCTCTCTTCCTGAAGGGAGCCACATACACAGGAGTCTATTGCCTGAGCACAGAGACCAGCATTACCTTTGGTACAGTCTGCAGATACCCAGAATTTGTGACTCAGTTTCTCATTACAGCATGGCCAGATTTTAAATTTTAAAAAAAAGTCAGTATTAAAACCTGTTTTATGTTTGTAGCTGTACAAAATCTAACAGTGGTTTCCAAGAATTTATGCTGTAATTGCTACAATAACAATTTGCCTACTGGCAGCCACATTTTGACCATTAATCTAAGCTGGCAAAGTACGGCTCTGCCATCAACTGTGAACAA
Organism: Donacobius atricapilla; assembly: GCA_013397315.1. Lineage (NCBI taxonomy): Eukaryota > Metazoa > Chordata > Aves > Passeriformes > Mimidae > Donacobius > Donacobius atricapilla. The sequence continues at coordinate 34,465 of WBMY01006263.1, read as the reverse complement.
CCAGCTACACTGCTCAGAGCTTTCCATGTGTCCTGGTTCCATTTAAACCACCTTTTTGATGATGAATTCTGGAGCATTGTTCTCTGTAGCGAGCTAGCAAAGAAATAGACTTGAAATATTGTAAAATCAATCCTCCTGATGAGGACAGATTTTATTTTTTTTAAAGCCAACTCTGTCCCTGGGGGAGCACAGTCATACTGTGACCTTCAGCTGCTGGGTAAAGGGGAGTTAGGGTCAGATTCCTTGAAAATTTCATTTCTCAAGACTGACTCCTGTCCTTCTCCCATAGTTACCTGAGCAGTATTCCGCTAATTGCACTGCAGGTGAGTACACTAACATGGATAGAAACTTTTAATGAACTATTGATTCTTTACTGAAAGTTATTAACAAAAGCTTAAATGAATTCAAGGACGTTTAATAATATTTTCTTTTAAAGAATGCAAAGAAAAACTCAGTCAGCAAAGACAATGCTTAAGTAGCTAAATAACTGGAAAAAAATACAGCTACATAAGAAAAAGTAATATTCAGACCTTTCTGAAGAAAACCTACCAGCATTTAGGAAAACAGGTTCTGGATCTCCTTTGTTTCCATAGTAGCAAATTACATCTCCTTTGGTGGTACTGAAAAATATAAATACAAATTTCTCCTTGAAAAGCCATCAGCTTCTATATTTGATTATGCTTTAATTTCATGCAATCTTTGAGCACAGTAAGATGCTTCTCCCACTGTTACTCCTATGATACCAGACACTGATGAGTTTTATTACTTCCCTCCTCTCAAAAGACTGTATTAGCTGCACCACTATCAAGAAGTACCATTATAATTTTTTAACATAACAGCAACAAAATTCAGTAAAACACCATAACTTCTGCACAGAAGTAGACAGGTTTAATGGCAAAAACCTGGGTTTGATTAACTGGAGATTGAGTTGCTTGGGAGAAGGGGGCACGTAAAAACAAAGGAACTGCCCATCACCGCAAGTACCCTTTTCCCCATCACCTCTTCTGAATCCTTCCAGCATTTTAAGCCACAGACTGTTGTGGGCCACTGAGGGCAGAAGTGCATTTTAGGCCCACTTCCAGCAATGCTGCAGGGCATAGTTGGGTCCTTTGTGCATTTCTTGGCTGTTTTCACATCACTGTAGTCACTGAATCTCTCTCTCTAATTGTAGGCACTGGCTGCAGCACTTGCTCTCTCTTGTGCACAGAGTGCAGAGAGGGTCTTGCACAAGGTTCAGAGACAGCTTCCAAGACTGCAAACAACTCTTATTTGACAGACATGGTATCAGCATATCCAAACAACAGGGACTTAAATAGTCACACTGACACTGACAACACAAACACCAAACCAACTGATAAGGGAAAAAAAATAGAAAGAAAGTCATCAATAAGCCTTGTGTGTCCTGTGGAAAATGGATTGCCATTAGATGGCTCATTCTCAACATCCCTCAATCAACTGACATGGAATAGTGATTCCTCAGATCACTTCCAGTTGGTGGGGTTTGTTTTTTTTTCATTTGGCAGAATACAGCAATGATATCTAATTCTGTATTTCCCCCTAGTGATCTACTTGCTCACAGTTACCAATATATTCTGACCACAGTTCAGTTTTTAATTTGCCTCCCAAGCTCCAGCTCCTCAGAGAGCAGATAGACTTTTTAAATTGAAAAAAACCCCAAAAAACCAAAACAAACAAAAAAACAAACACCAAACTTGCAGTTAAGATTGAATTTGGATTAAGTAGCATAAAACCTAATACAGGAGAGAAGCCACATCTAACTCTTCATTTTTTTCCTAAGATAAAAAGGACTATCTGTGCGCCGATGCAAATTAGAGTATATAAAATGCAATCTCATTAATGATGTACTGGAACTTAAATTGCTCTGCATAACTTAGCATCCGCCACTCAAACCTTAATAACAAGCAAAACAGTCTTGATCTAGCTGTTTATATTCTTCTTGAAAAGCCATTATGAAAGACATTCTACAGTGTCCTTTGCAAGACAGCCAAACGAAGAAGGAAATATTTATTAATTATATAAGTCAGAAGATTCAGGTAGAGAAATACAAAAAAAAGCCCACATAAAGCAAAAACAGAACTGCCTTTCTCTCTGCACTACTCTTCCTCCTGCCAAACTCGTAAGAGCTTTCTGATACCACACAAAAAGATGATCAAGTTTTTCAGCACAGGCAGAAGACAGCAATTATAGCAGGCACATTGTATACTCTATTTTTATTGTTAAATACCATATAGGATCACAGTTACTCAATTCACAATTTATCAACTGCTAAAAGAAATGTGTAATTTTTCTGAACTTCCCTCTAGTGGCTTAAAAGACATTTATTTTCCTATCGTTTTCTTCTCATCTTTAAGATCCCTGTTCAAATTTATTTATGCTGATGTTGAGACTTACTGACCACCTGAACTCTCCACAGATAACAGCCCACTTAGGTTTTTTTAGTTAAGACATCAGAAATCACATGAACTATTGTACTGGCGCATTAACTACTCTCTTTTCAAATACCTGCTGTAGAAGGTTTGTGAAGAGAAAAGACCAGAGCAATTGTTATAACCTGAAGTCTCACGAGACAGTGTTAGATGAAAAGGTGGACAAATGCCCAAGGAAGCCCTGGAACACAGCTGTAAGACAAGGCCTGTCACGGATGAGACTGTACGGTGAGTAAGCTGGCACTGCTGACTTCCTCTAGAATGGCTTCTTACATGGAAGAATATAATCCTCTAGCATCTCTTCCAAGATTTCTGTCACTGACAAATCCAGTAACAAGATCCCCTGGAGTTTATCAAGAAGACAAGGAATACATACAAACTGCAGGGTCACTAATTCAGGACATCTGTATTTTATGGCATGCACACTCCCCCAGATGAGCATTTTCACTTACCTCCACTGCAGCACTGCTGCTTGCCTTCTGTCAAAGGAAGACTAAAGCCTCCCAAGAGACTTCTGGAATGGGGATACTTTCAAAATTTAGTTCACTGTGCCAGTCAGCTGCTCTTTCTTTTATCATTTGGCTCTGCCTATTCCCTTCCTACTGTTTACAGGTATTCAGTACTGAACATCAAAGCAGAAGCCAAGATGAAAAAAAATCACTGTAAGCTTGATCACAGCAATAGCCTCAAAACCCTGGCCCATACTCAAGATTCTCTTCCCTCCCAGCCTCACAAGTATAAACACCAATTTCACTGCAGAAGAAATAAAGGCGTAATTAAAGTGATGACAATAGGACCCAACAGACTTATTTTTAAATCCCAGCCATAGCTGACAGCAGAAAGAAACTAAAATTATGCTCTTAGATACATCATTCTGTCAAAAAATGTAAGCAGTAATAAATGTTCTAGGAAATATTCTAGGCAGCACAAATCTCAGTAGTAACAGAAGCTTCACAGCAACATTGTGCATGCCCACAAGCCAAAGAGAGTTTGCCACAATCACTCTTTAATGCTGATGAAACATAAAGCAATGTCCTTCTGCACTCCTGCCCTACTTCAACTTCAAGGTGGCACCAAGTGCTGTCCAACAAAAACTGAGAATGAAAGAAAAAAGTAGTGAGGCAGTAAAGTTGCACAGAATGTGGTTATCACCAAGTGATCACTCCCCTGGGCACTGAGCTCTACTCTGCTACACACAAGGACATTGGACTGTTTTATGAATAATCTCTGCATGTATTTTCTCCGCAAGGACAAAAGACGAAACTGGCAACCACACTGAAATGCTATACAACATTGAAATGCTGTACAGTAGTATGGTTCACAGATTCATTTTCTTTTCTTCAACGTTCATGAGCTAATCAGATTACTCTTTCTGTTCTGAAGCTAAAAATAAACAAGGAAACACCAAACCACCAACTGTAAAGCCCAAACATGTACCCCCTACCATCAAATAAACTGGTGAAAAGAATTCTGCTGGATACTCACAGCATACAAAGTCTGCCTTAAAACACTACTCTGATTTTGTTCTCTAAAGATTTCTTTGGCGCTGTCCTAATATTTTGGGCCAGGCAGAAGCTGACACCAGAGGAAAGAGATAAAATAAAAAAGTTTATCAAAAGCATTTTTCATTCTTTTGACATTGGACTGTCCATCCATCCACTGGAAATGACTGAAGATCTATGCAGAAATACCTCATTTTCATGAGGGAGCCACAAGAAGCAAGACAGGTGTACTCTGCAAAAGGTGATCCTGAATTAGGACAGTGCATGAGAAGAAAAGGAAATGAGCTTACAGAGCAGTCCCAGGGACTTGACTATCTATGTTCTTTTCACACCAGCACTCTGACCCTATCTCACTCTGACAATCCATCCTCTGGAGAGCAATCAAATCCTTCCCACCCAGCCAGGTCATGGTAACCATGCTAAGTGAGAGCCTGCAGGTGATGGTGTAGTTTACTACATTTTCCCTGCAGGGATTGAAAACTGGCTGTGACAGGGGAGAGCAGAAATGCTCACCCACAAGGCATTTTTCTGCAATCCCCTCCAGCTGACTTGTTTGTAAGGGACAATTTGTCTATTCATCATGGAGGAAGTGATTCACTCCTGTTACACAGGGATCTTGCTGCACATAAACTACAGGGGTTCTAACTGACAGCGTGTCAGACTCTACACTTGCTGGGTGGCTGACAAGAAGCTGCCAATTTGTCCTTCAGGGCACTCTGTATTACACACTTGGCAGTAAGGAACGCAAGTAAGTGAGATGCTGCCACAACAGCCCTGACACAAGTTTGAGATACTCAGGAAAGCCTAAGTAGGTGTAGCAGTAGATTTGTTGGATATAAACACAGGTTTCCCCAGGGCAGAAAAGATGTCCTGATCATCAACAAAAGCAGCTCACTGCCTTCAGGTATTATCGCAAATGGAGAGAGAATGAAAACCCCCTTGAATATCAAGCAGATATTTACTTAGAGAGCACTCCAGCCTCTGATAACCTTGTTCCTTTCTAATCAGACCTACAGACAGTCAAAATGAGAGGAGTGGCAATGCTGCCTTCCTGGAAGCCAATTTTGCAGCTGCACAAGATTCCAAACAGACACTGTTTGCCACATGCTGTAATTCAACATAAAAGTATGTTTAGCATAATTGAATAAATATTCATGACTCTCATACTCAGCAGGTACACCCAAGATGATAAACTGAAAAATCAGAAAAATTAAAGTACTAAGTAATTTTCTTAAAACAAGAAATCAATAGTGTTTAAAGTGACATAAAGAGATGCCAGAGAGTAAATAGATTATTACACTAAAAGTGTCAAAACCCATGCATGTTAAAAATAAGAGTCACACCAAGCTGTGGAAATAAACAATGAGATTTTACAATCTGTATAGTAGTTTCCAGCTCCCCTTCTTGTATTACTGCACTTGTCATTTAGCTTACTGTCATCATAATCATACAGAGAGAGAAGATAAAATTTCTTTTTCTGAAACGTGTACCTGAAGATTCAAACATTGTAAATCTCTCTAAACATGCTGCTTACACTCAGCAGGACCATGTGCTCAGGTACACCCCTTTCCACCAGTGCTTCATTTACACTTTCAATCTGAGTTTCCCCTCCATTTCACACACTCTACCAGAGCCAATCACTATTTCTTACACAATGGAAAAACATGCTAAGAATAGTTCTCAATCTTGGTTTTTAACAGTAACATGGCCCAACAAAATAGCATGAACTACAATAACATTTTCTATTTACACAGAGAAGTAGCACCCATTCATATACCACACTGCTCTTTGGAGCAATTCTAGTTTCCTAAAATTATAAGTTTACAATCTTATTGAAATTGCTCTGCATCATTAGCTTGCCAAGAATTTCATTTCATCAGAGTATCCAAGGCTAAGGACATGTCAAAATGGAGAAGTCAATCAACACACACAGCTTTTAGAGTGATACTCAACAAGGAATTATGACCTGTATCACCATGGAAAGACTAATCGACTGAGCATACAACTCTCTATCAGCCCAGCATGGAGGAACAAACAAACAAAACCAACACAGGAATGATTGCCTTGAATAACATCAATCAACTACTTTAATATTGTCATACTAGCAGCCCTTATGACTATTCTATTTACATTAAAATGAAGAAACTGAAACTTACTGCTTGCTAGATCACACCTTGAATAGGATGCTTGCTTGGAAATATCTATTTCTTCTGCTGCCTTTTCAATTAAAGACAGCCTTCCAATTGATGCAACCTAGCACACAGCTACATACAGCAGGAAGCTCAAAAAGTCAAATCCCCTGACCATGGTAAAAATTCATTTAGGCAACTGAAAAATTTTGGGAAGTTTCTGGTGAGGTAATGAACTTTATATAGAGTAAAAAGATCAAAAAGCATCAAATCCTCCAACTGCCTGGCCATCTTCTGGATTGAATTTCTGGAAACATAACCTCTATGTTTATTTCTAAGCAGGCACACCAAGCAGAATACACTCGTAGTATCTTCACAGAACTGACTGATAAGTCTGAGCCACCAGCTGAAGGTGGTCTAATACAGAAAGTGAAAAATGTAAACACAACACCATTTAGTGAGAGGGTGCTGGAAAAGATTTCCACTGGAACCATAAACACTCTGGCCTTCTGCTTTAAGTGTATTCCCAGAAGCATGCAGAAAAGCTGAGTGGGAGAAGGCCCTGCACCATCAAGTTGTCCAATAAATTAACGCCTCTGCACCAGGCGTGCCAAAGCAGCAGCGTGCTCCTGGCAGGTGAGACGGGCTCCTGGCCATGCAGTGTGCATCCAGCTGGAACTGACACATGGCCTGGGGATGCCTCAGCCCTGGTTTCCATTCTTCTCCTTCAGGCAGAATGCAAAGGAAAATCAGCAGATGTACCTGTGCACAGACACATGCACAAGCAGTGGAAAGGATTGTGCCAACCACACTGATTATAATCAAGCATCCAACATCCTTTCTCAGCTACAGAAACTTTAAGTTAATGTTTATTTGTCTTGTGCTGATTTTTAATGTTTCGGGAAAGATTAATGACGCAGATACTCTGACAGGAATAATAGCTTGAGAGCTTTCAGCTGTTCTAAGCCTGCTGCAGCATGTCAACTCTCAGAGAAAAAAGGTGTGTGAGAAGTAATGTGCCAAGGTTTTGTTTTCTCAAAATACAAGCCTCAGAGCCTCCAGGGTAAAGCCTATCAGGGAGTTGCAGGAAGTTTTGTGGGGAACAATGGTTAGAATAACAAGCTAGCCCCCTAGTGTTTTAAAGATAAAAAAATAACAAAGAAAAGGAAAACGACAAAAAAATTAGGGCCTTGCATGCCAATTCACAAAAAACATAAGCTCTAACTTTAGTTTGTGACTGGCTTTTATGTTGTTACACTGTGGTGCTGTGACTTGTATGTACAGCACTGTTATTATCTTTCCCCTCTGACATTTGAACTGTGACGTTTTGTAGACTTACTTCAAGTCAGCTGCTAATAAATTAAATCCATTGTAAAGATGTCCCTCTACTGAAACTTTCTTCAAATAAGAGTAGCTGTCCAGATCTGCAGTCAAGAAGTTTGTTACAAGAGCACCTAAGAAAGAGAAGTACATAGAGCAACTTGTATGTGTGTGCTCACTAATCTGACAGGCCTGGTAAAATTAAACAGAAAGATAAAGATTCCTGTTGTCATCAGGCTGTAACAGTGGAAGAAAACCCCAAACCACAATATCAACCCAAATAATGAGCCAACCTTTATAAGCATTACATCACTGTCACATGTTCACATTAAGAGTTTGACTTTTACTCTGAAGAACTCAGTCAAAAGTTCTTAGTAAAAAATTCTAAGAATTCATATTTACTAACTACTCTGGACTGGGTGCACCTTTCCTCTCCTCCTGCCTTATAAATTCTTTATTGTATTGCTTCACTTCCCTGATATATGACCCTCAAATGAAATACAAATGACATGATTCATTTGTTTCTCTGTATAACATGTTTTGTCCTTGCAATAGATTCCCAATTCAGTACCATATGACAGTTACAAACAGACCTAGTTTTACTTTAAAACACCCCACAGATGTGCTGTTTTGAGCATCCTCTTTGAAAGAGGGTTTTTCCTATTATTTCAGCTCCTCTGATTTACCAGTGGGGAAGAAGAATCCTTTAGGCTACCTCCAGCATAATCCAAGTTGCATTCCCTGACATAGGTGTTTGACTCCAAATATACACTCAAAAAAGTTGACTGTGATCTAAAACCAGCTCAGTGCTTGGCTAATTTTTCTGCCTGTTAATTAGAATTACTTTCCAGAGGAGATGGTGCTCCTGCATTTCTTGTATGAATGTGATTTCAGGCTCTAGGCACTACATTGTGTTTTACTTACATCTGCTCAATCAAAAAATCATTATCCAAGTCAAGTTCCTCACTTATGTACTCAAACTCATCAGTTCAAAAATGTTGTTTACAGCACATAAACATTCTATTTGTCCATAAAGCTGTGTTAAGAAAATTAATATTGTAATCATCCCTATTTTACTGGAACATCAGGGCTTGTTTGTCCACTTCCTTTTTTGTTTTTTATTTCAACTCCTTCATACCTCTTCCTTTTGCATTTTTATCAATCTTTGGCTGCATATAGTTTGTCAGGGCTGCCATCTTGCCTTTCTTACTGATTCCCAGCCATGTCCCTCCTTCTTTTCCTTCTTCCATATCCAGACCTAATGGAATAAGTAAGATTTAGGTTATTAAATACATTAAAATTAAAAAAACATGTCAAACTTACAACATGTTTTCCTTAGATGTATAAGGAAGAAGAAAATTTCTTATTAGAAAGGCAATACCACCACCACCACCCTAATAATAAAAAAATCCAGGCCATGATTCCCTTATAAATTATATAAAAATCACTCAAAACAGCAAGACATACATACCACTAAGGATCTCATTGCTGCTGTCCCAAAATTCGGCCGATTTGGATGGTCTGTGGTAAAATTCATCCCTATTAGCTGCTAGAATAAGCCTGTAGAACCCAAGAGGAAAAAAGACACTATTACTTACAAATTGGAACTTTGCAGTACAAGCAGGAGCAGAATCCATTTTTTCCCAGAGCATTAACTCATTTCAAGCATGAAATCATCCTTAATCTCCCATCTCACCTTTATCACTCAGCGTAAAGTTCGACTGACATCTGACAGCAGCCTTCTCTCTCACTGTCATGAGACACTTAGCAAGTCCATCTTGTTGAGTGAATGAGGCAACTGGTGTCTTTAAAAATCAATACTTACAATAGAAGACACTGAATTAAGATTGCATGAGCAGCCTTAAGATTCCTCAGCACGAAGTTACAGCTTAATTGCAGAAAATTATTCTTTTTTTGAATTTTTTTTTTGAAATGTTTTTCATTGGTAGAATATCCTCACCTGAGGAGCAGGTAATGGATTTGGCTGATCCAAGCAAAGGTAAAAAGTGACCCCAGGCAAGGCCTGTGTGGAGGCTCAGGGCAGCAGGTGAGTGCAGACAGACCTGCACAGCTCCAAAGTCCAGCTCATCAATACCCACAACATGACTTGCCTTTATTTCAACTACGAGACAGTGAACACTCCCCCTTTTCTCCAGCTATGTTGCTTAATTTAATTTTAATGAAATGCCATCTTTAAAAAACCTGCAGATTTTCTTAAATCAGTTTTCCATAACCTCAGTTATGGAAAGTTATCTTCTTCACTGTCAGTTCCTCCTACCAGCTGCAACTCAATTATATCTGCACAGCAGAAGACAAGTTTGCTACTGAAAACTGAAGACAGACCATACAATTTCAATTCTAATTTTTAGCCACAACACACAAGAATCAATTCCAATGACATCTCATTACTTTGTTCAGCATTCAGATGTACTTACATTTTCTGCAGGTTTCTGAACTTTCCTGCAATTCATCTCTTCCCTAATACAGTGTTTTAAAAGAGTACTGCGAGGTACAAGTTGCATGTAAGAAATACTACAGAAAAAGAATCATAATCAACCATAGAGAAACTAGAAAAACCTGCCACTTCAATGGCATCCATTCTCTAAGGTAAGTGCTTAGTATTTTGCCCAACAAAGATAACATCTGTCGGAATGCAAACTGTATGTACATTTTTATCTTTCCAATGCAAATATGATATTGTTCCTTTCAAACTTACATAATTTCTCTTCTTCTTGCTGATTCTAGTCTTTGAGCTATAGACTTTCTGCTGGTTTACCAAATTTCTGTCATCTTACTTCAACATACTTCCATTAACAGGATGCAGCCTCCTTTCACAGATGTTTATTTACATCAGTATCTCCACTGTTAAAAAATAGTTTCCCTGAAGTGCACTTCTCATCTCCTGAAGCTTCAATTATACTTTGCCTTCAATAATTCTTGACATGAAACTACGGTTTGTTTATAGTATCTAAATACTAAAAATAAGTGAAGTCTTTCTTGTGTGATTGAATATTCCCCATCTCAAGTTTAATTCAGACCCCTAAATTTAGCACGAGGCTAGTATACAAGAGCATAATAATGAAAACATCTTTATTTTGTCTTTTATGAAACATAATTATAGTAAAAAGGAGCAATATTAAGTGACCCTCATCTTCTAATAAATTGCAAAAGGCCTATTCAGCTATTTTTATAGCTGACATAATTCAACTCTATTAGGATTTACATATTAAGATTTATTTTAATATCGAGAGAAATGCAAACATGAGAAATCATTCCATTAAAGCAATTTTCTACAATGCAATTCAGCTCCAGAAAAGAGCCTGTGATGATAGCTTTGAGGCTTGAAACATTTATTTATTTGTAAGATGCACACAGTACTATTCAGAAAGATGTAAAGGCAGCATATTACTTCTGACAATAATAATGGACTACAGTAAAGTGCTCGTTACACTGCACTAAATTTTACCACAAATAGGCCTCGAGAGAGAAAACAGAACAAGTTGCAAAGGTACAGGCAGATGGATTTCTTAGTGTGTCACAGGGGTGAGCTCTTTGCTTCATTAGGTGCTCAAGAAAATTGACCAATATATTGGTCTAGAAGCCAGAGCCCACCTGGATGGAAAATTCTCCCGAGTGTTACAGAGAACATGTTTTAGCTCGGCCATTTTCTTCTAGCCAGTAAACTCAGTCAATGACAAGCTGTTTGTCTTTTCAACTTTTAATGCCTATTACTGACACCTTCTTTCAGTTAGAGATGTAAAGCAGAGAACAGTAAGGAAGGTTTAATTGCCTGCTTCGTGATGGACAGAGAAATTAGTGTCTGCAGGTACAGGTTGTACGTGAAATCATGGACCTTTTGCTGGTGATCTGTCATGTGCTGTGTAAGTCCTTTAAATATTGTACTCTCGTGTTTGGAAGTCCTGCCTTCTACTTTATTATTTAAACTAAGGGGAATCCTGTTTGTTGGGCATCACAGTTGTAGCTGTCCCTTGCTTTCAGTGTGGTAAATACATCAAGGGCTTCCAGTTTGCGACCAAGGAACTTCTGGTAAGTGTCCTAGCCTTTCCCTTTTGGTTGAGAAAACTGTTCTAAGACCTCACCATGAAATAAACAGAGCTACAGCACAGTGATGCTTGAACTGCCAAAAAAATTTACCCTTACCATTACCTTGTAGAGAGATATCTCACCTGGTAAATGGCTGTAATACTGCCTGGAATTAGGAGGGCTGGGCACCCCGCCCAGCTGATAGATACTCAGACCTGAGACTCAGTCCTTCAGAAAGCTGAGGCAAAGGTGAAAAAAAATAGGAACTATGTTTTTTTTAAAAAAAGAAAGAACTTCAACATTCTCTTGAATAAAGAAAAGCAAAAAGATTTAGTTATGGTGTGTTAAGAAAAAAAAAAAGGACTAAAATTATGTATCTGGTGTTAAAATCTGACACCAAGAACACTCTGCCCTGGCATTTATCACCCACACAGGTAGCTCAGAGTGATTTACCTCAGGTAGAGAGCCAGGCACTGCTTAACAAAAGATATAGAGAAAGTTAAATACAATTAAATACTCCTGAATTTGGGCCAAACATCTCAGAAGTGTTGGCAAATTCTGACACTGACAGCAAGTTGTTTTCTTATATAAATTAATAATATCAATCTTGATGCAATTTTTTATAGCAAGCAAACTACTCTAAGTTCTACTTTTAAATATTGATCATGGCAAAAAGTTCAGTTGGCAAGCAACTGCAGTTTACATCCAAAGGATTTTCCCAGGAGGCATCAAATTGATGAATCTGTCTTTCGCTAACTACCAACACAACGCAAGTCAGACCAAATAAATAGATATATTAATTCAGCACCAGTCACATCATAAACAAACCCCCTTTTTAGGCAGGCTCCAGATACAGAAAGGAATGCACTCCATGGACAACTGAGGTTTTGGTTCTCGTTTCCTCCCTTTCTATAGAATGGCATCTGCTTCTTAATACAAGAGGACAGGAAAAAGAGTCAGTGAAAGGCACAATTTACGGAGCAAACTGACTGATGGTTTCTGGATGAATACCAACACTTTTACCCTACAAAATAATATGGAACCCATACAGTATATATAAATACAGAAAGCAATAAACCTTCATAGTCTGAAGTGCTGTCTTTATATTACATACTCAGTGCTACTAATGTTGGATATGAAATTTAAAAATGACAGGCTACAATGAGAGAGAAAATGGTTACAGGATGTAATATTTTGGAAACTCACTGTATGACATCAAGAACTTCTTATAAACTTACCTAGAAGCCTGCAAGCTTTTTTTTTTCTTCAGTTTTTGGCTAAACATTTCATACACATGACTTAGTTTACTGCCTACTGCTTTAATCACAAGCAGATTATGGGGAGGGAAAGGCTAGGACACTTATCAGAAGTTCCTTGGTCGCTGACTGGAAGCCCTTGATGTATTTACCACACTGAAAGCAAGGGACAGCTACAACTGTGATGCCCAACAAACAGGATTCCCCTTAGTTTAAATAATAAAGTAGAAGGCAGGACTTCCAAACACGAGAGTACAATATTTAAAGGACTTACACAGCACATGACAGATCACCAGCAAAAGGTCCATGATTGCAAAGCCCAAGACTTCTGACATAGTCTAAACCCAAAGGGTTGTAAACGCTACAGTAACTTCTCCAGCGGGGAACGCCATTGGAAGTTAAATACTATAAAAGCACAAGTGAACACATAATACTGTTTTGAGTTTGTAATTCACACACTGGCTACAAAAAGGAATTGTGTAAAATATTACAGAAGCAAGTCTGTTTTAATTGCAACCATCTTACCTGTATGCATTTTTTGAAACTGGTCGTGGGTCAAATTTGAATAGAAGGATGCACATTGAAGAACTGATGTTTAAACCTTGTTTCTTCCACAAAGGCTTAATGCAAGGTCATTCTGTAACAGCCTAAAATGATAATAAAGATTATCTATTACACTGCAAATTATAAAAAGAGAAACTTGCTGCTGTGCTGAAGCTTAAGGATTGCAATGTACTGCCCAGTAGCTCACAATACAAATACATAAATATAGCTTCCAAAATAGAATAGTTATAAAGACTGGTTTACTAGCCAAATTCTTATGGTAGTTCTTTCAAAGTTTTGCCTGGCTAGTTCAGATTTTTAGGGAAAAAACCTGCATCAGGAAAATATTGACGAAGTCTAGAGTGCTAGCAACACATGAAAAAAGACTGTTATGCAATTTTCTGCTCCTTACCAATAAAGCACTTTTACTTTTTTCCTACTTGTAAGTAAAGAAAAATGCTCCTGTTAGAATAAAGGAGAAAATAAGACTCAAACTGTTGCAGAAGCCAGAAAAGGCCTCACTAAAGATACTCACAGACCTGCAAATAAAGTGCAATTTAGGCCAAGCTATTATAAATGCCCAGGAGAAAATATTATTGTTTAGCATTGGGTAAAAGATCAGGTAGAAACAGAAATTCACTGGACATTTTGTGTCCAGAGTTTATATTTTGATGAGGAGTTTGCAGCACTTGTACTATATGTAAAATTCTGGCCATGCAGATGGAATGACAAATGTGCTTTCCATTTTAAACCAATAAAGCAGCTTTCAACTATTTTGTGTTGTCCAATTAACATTTTTCTGGTAATAAAACTGCAGTCTGATCTTTACTTTTTGTGCCTGCTCAAACAATTATCGGAGTGCTACCACCCAATGACACACAACCATTTTTTACTGCTACTGAAAGCTTTTGCCATGCAAGGGCTTTTAAGGTAAGTCAAGGAGAGAGGGAGGCAGAATTCAACACCACAACTCTAAGGCCATCTGAGCAACCCAGCAACTGGAAAAACTTTACACAAATAGAAGGATTTTTTACTGTAGTTTCAAGATATGTAGAAAGTGTCTCTCTTGCTCTTTAATTTCTACGTAATTTGTCATAAGAGATACCAGGAAATGGATCATCTTGACTACATTCATATTACCAGAAACAGAGGTGCAAGTGCAGCATTTATACAGATTTTTTTCTTAATATTTGCCCGTAGCTGCTGGCTCCTGTTAAGTCACAGCTCAGCACTACAACCAGCCTGCTGTTGCTGTCATAACACAAGTTCATTCTTGCAACCCAACATCCTACAAAGAGACTCTCCTGCTGCAGGACATGAAATAAGTCAAAAAAAGGTGCAACACTCCTGACAAGCTTGACAATAAAATTAGTGCACAGGAGCGTGTGTCTGTATATATATAAATATACCTCAAAGTATTTTAAATTCCGTTCGCTGACAAAAGGAATTTCCCTCCCGAGCTGACTCATAATCTATGAGCTAAGAGCAGTAATAGCAGAGCTATCCCAACTATTCTGTGTTTTACAGGTTGCACAATAAGGTACTGAAAACTGAATTAAATCACACTGTTGGCTTTCTTTGCCTCTATCAAGCCAATCCCTAAATAACTGTCTCAGAAATTCATAAAAAAATTCAGTTTTGAATTTTGGATAAATAACTGATTTACTAGCCAAGACTTTAAAAAGACCTATAGCCAGCTTTATTGAGAAAAATCTAACCACTTTTGAGAAGGTTTTCAGACTCCTATTGCTGAATTTTAGTAGACTGCAATCATACTGGACTTGAACTACCAGTACTGGAAGACTTGTATCTTCTACATACAGACTATTTCAGAAACAACACTTGCAGCTCAGAAGAGATCACCTTCAAATCTATGGGTTTAGAGGTTCCCTCCTACAGCACTACTGTGAGTATGCTGGGGAATCCTCAAAACTTGTTTGGCAAAGTGCAAAGAAGCTCACTTGGTGAAAGCAGGGACACAAAATACAATTTTAATGACAACTATCACTGAGTACTCTTGCTGAGTATGGATATTCATCAGGTGCCCTGCCAGATAATTAAATGGATTACTTGACAAAAGATTGTTTGCAGTTAATCACTCATAAGACCACTATTTTAATAAACAGGTTTCAGGCTTCATTAGCTGATTTATTGAGTTCCCTTCAAATAATCAAGTAGGTCCAGCTGTTCATGCAAAATTACTGGCCAGCCTAAAGATTAAACAAAAACTGCCAGTCAGAAAACAGCTGCAAAGTAAGTTTGCAATACTCATCACAGTTATCTAGAAGGACAAATACTTTGAACACTTTAGTACCTTTCTAGAATCCCCAGTCATTATTATTAGGTACTACTGCTTTGACAGAACTTTTTTTGTCACCCCATCAACCCTGCTTGATGCTATTACAGTTCTTTAAGGTACATTTATGCTCTTATTAACTCCAAATATCAAACCAGCATTTTTTTATCTCAGGCTCCACCTGCCAGCCTTGAGACTAACACAAATGTTTATAGGTCCTATATAAACAGTCCAACGTTTTTTTTTTCATTTAGACAGAATTGTTTAAGCAAGATAGAGCTATCCCTTAAAATAGCATCAACAGTTAACTAGCAAAGGAGGCAAGCAATGTATTTTGGTACCTTCTTTCATCAAAGCTGACACTGCACTGGAAACACCTGTTGTGGATATCACCCTTAAATTCTTAAATAGAAGCATACTGTAAGACCCAAATTTGAATATTCTGAAATTTACAATAATTAACAAAACACTAAGAGGAAAAAAAACTGAAGAGAGGCTGTCATAGATATGGTAAGTAGATAAACATTCAATCAAAAACCCTATGCAGGCGCCATTCTCTTGAGCCCATGCTCACATAAAAACTGCTGCTGCAACTACGGGGATGAGACAAGCACACTGCCCAGCGCTGGAGCTGCAAAGCAGATGTGCTCCACTCAGCCTCCTCCTCACTCAGCTGAGTCCCCACAGACCAAGGAGATGAGAAGGGGAAAACGATTAGGCCAGCACTGACTTCCACTTGCAACTTGATCCTACAGCAACTCCAAAGCTAGATCAAAAGCTGAGTTTCAAGCTCCATTTCTGCAGAAAATGTGTCTTCAGAACCTCCTCAGAGATGCAGGAGGTGCCATAGTTTAAAGAGTTCAAATAGAACAGGCTAAGTTGTGGTACAACAGTTGCTTTCTGATTTTCTTTCTGAGGAGAATACAAGCCAGAATATACACCCTATGCGAAGTGGCAAGGTCTGCAGGAAGGGGGAAGAAATCCTCAACTCTAGATTGGAGACAGTGAAGACTGCTGTCTGGATAATGAGCTTTTATAAATTCTAGTTTGCTTATTCCTAGTCAATAAGACAACAGTTACCCAGGATGACATGATAGCAACAATCTCCTGTTTCTGTTGTGTTTCTAGTTTGCTGTCCAACTTATGCCTAATACACTCAAACCAGCTTGACAAGAACCAACAACATCCTGTAATTAAGCGTTCTGCTCCAAATGGCACCACTAATTTGGAAATGACATTAAAGTAACGAACATTCTTGTTCTGTGCTACAGTACTCTGTTAGCACAGTGGGTTGTTTTGCTCATTTGAAGGATCTGTTAAAAGCCTGAGTGGATACATGCCAGCATAAGGTAGCATTTAGAGGGACTTTTCAAGAGACCCAAACATGATAGATTGTGTATGTTCTTTTCATAGGGTTCTACCATCATTTGGTTGATTAGAAGCAATCAGTTCACAATTTGGCATAAAACTGTTTTACCTTAAAGAAATCCCAGTAGCAGGCTTTGAAAGATGAAGCCATTTGTTATGTATTTCGTATTCACAAACGGAGCATCATAAATAACATCTGTCAGTTACCACAGTGATCTGAATTGCTTCTCAACTGATCCAAAACTATTGTTTAGGTGCAGTCTAAAACACAGCCAAAAACCATTATTCACTGGAATCTGCTAGTTTTATGTACTACAACAACTTGCGGTCAGCAGAGTACAGAACTACTTTACTGTCTCTTTTGAGTATGTCCGAATGAAACGGAGCCCTACAGTCCTCATAATGTCCACAGTAGGGCAGTAAAATTGGATGTATTTTCTTGTGCTACTGAAGTGAGGTTTTTTAAATAGTGAACTTCAAAATCATCAAAAATAAGAGAGGCTTGATTAGTTCTTAAAAGTAATCTTTTTTTTTCCCTCAGAGGAAAGTGTCTCATGGCTGCATTATTAAAGCATTTTACTGTTTCGTTTTTGCACTTCCCTTGTGTACCATATGCTCCACTGTAGCAATATTAATAACTAAAGATGAAGTGGAATAGATGGATCTATAATTTGATGACTTCGAGATTGCTCCCTATGAAGAGCATCTGTAAGTAACCCAGGCTTTGTAACCCTATCAAGGTGAAGAGTCAGTCTTCCCTGAAAGAGACAGCAATGCAGAAGTACAACACTTATGAAACACAAAAAAATAACATGTAAGATGACTGGTACTCCCAAGTTTAACAGGCTAATTTTATTTTCAGCTGCTTAATTTCTCTCTGGCATTTTCTGTCCACTGTACAGCTCCCATGAGGAACAAACACCAGTAAACATAACCTTTTACCACACCATGTTTTAGAAACATTTACAGGAATGGAATAAAACAGCCTTAGCCCCAGTTTCTCAAGAGCAGGAGTTTCTCCTCAGCCGCAGATCTGACGACCCCCAGCCTTTTGCAAGACTTGTTCCTTAGGTAAAGGCTGCATTTTTAGCTTGTGCAATTCTTAGGTTTTCTTCAGCGAGGAACCACCAAAAGACATTAGTAGTTTTCACCGTCTATCTGTGACTATTTCTTGATCTCAAAGGGTCGCCACATATAATAATTACTTTATTACTCCTGTACACCTATAATTACGACAATTACGTGACGCAAGTACCAACCAACCACCACCCACGCAGGAATGAAACGCTATCGCATAACCAAGGGAAAACAGGTGTGAACTGACACCTGAAAATATCCCCAGAGGTGCCGCTAGATAAATTTAGGATGAAAACCTTATGCAAATGGCGCTCAGGAGCAGCACCTTCCTTGGCGGGGAGGNCCACCAGCGCCGCCCCTCGGGGCCGGGCCCGGCTCTTCCTCCGCCGC
The DNA here is from genome assembly GCA_013397315.1 of Donacobius atricapilla. Taxonomy (NCBI): domain Eukaryota; kingdom Metazoa; phylum Chordata; class Aves; order Passeriformes; family Mimidae; genus Donacobius; species Donacobius atricapilla. The sequence goes on along the minus strand of WBMY01006263.1, from coordinate 16,093 downwards.
CGCCGCCGCAGGCACCTTCCCAGCGGCCCCGGGGCCGTGTCCCACCGGTACGGACACCTTCCCTGCGCCCCCGGGGCCGTGTCCCGCAGGCACCGACG